>OX638067.1:35942205-36349080 GCA_951804385.1 Trifolium dubium
TATATTTCTAGAACTATCTTGATACATGATAGAGCTAGAAATCACTAGATCATTGTAACATCTAGTAACATTTAGAACTTATCTAGAATTATCTAGTAATTAAATAAAATAATCAACCACCATAATACTAGGGCGGTGATCCAAGCCTATAAATAGGCATTTCATCATGTAATTGTGTATGCAAGAAATCAATAACAATTTCTCCTTCCTAAAAGTCTCTTTGTTTCTATTTCAATAATTCTCTTGCCACATAATTGTTAGTCTTCTTTCTAAACAAGTTCCTAAAACTATTTTATAATATTTCTGAAATATGCATTAAGGTGGAGTGTTGAAATATGATGCATATTTCTAGATATTTCTAGAATACATTAGTAACAATTGTAAGATCTTTCTAGAATACTTAAGTAACTAATAGAATAAGTTATTATTAAATTTGTATTAAGAAATATCATGAAAGATCTAAAATGATGAATTATCTAGAATACCTTCTACACCTATAAATAGATAATCATATGTACAATTGTATTCAAGCCTTTGAGATGTAATGATATTAACTTTGAAGGCTTCACCACTCTCCTCCTAACTACTAATATGTTGCCCCTTATCACATTCAACTACCAACCAAAGTATTATATATTATATCACTATACTACTATCTCAAATTCTAACAGTAATGTTTGTGAAGAGTTGAGAAGGATTTGATGAAGAGTGAAGGCTTTAGTTTGAAGATTAATGGATTTGTTGTTGGTTTAAGGTTATGGGTTTGAGAGAAGAAGAGAGGAGAAAAGTTGTTGTTATTGTTTGTGAAAAGAAGCAAAGTGAAAGATCTAGTAAATCTGCTTTGAATCAACAGCAACAACAACCCAGGAAACAAAGAAAACTCAGAATTTGGGAATTAAATTTTTGGTTTTGAATTCAAAATTTATGGATTTTTTAATAGTAGTGATGAGAGGATGATGACAAAGTTTATGATTATTTGCAGTTTTTAATCTTGCTTGCTTTTTTGTCAAAATATCTTGCTTGCTGTTTTTTTATGAATGTTTAGTGAAGAATATGAAGGAAGAAGAAGAAGAAGAAATGAAAAAAAACTTAGGTGGTGACGGTGCACTATTATTTATAATAGACTTTAAAGATCCAATGATTTATTTTTTAACAATAGATTGAAAGGTCAAGATTAAAAAATTAATAAGATTTATGGTGGACCATCTATAATGTCGGTCATTTAAGACATTTGGAGTTAACTCCTTAACATAAGTGATCGATTTGTGTAACGGAACAAGAATTAAGAGACCTAAATAGAACAAATATTAATTAAATGATTAAAATAAAACCTCAAAAATAATTAAAGAACCAAAATTATATTTAATCCTAAGATTAAAACTAAGTTTGCTTTAAAAGGTAAACTGTCCACATGAATACCTGATTTTTTTCCTTTTTAATTTCTTTTTCTTTGTCATATAATTGTTTAAATATGACATTAATCTCATAAATAGATAAAGAAATTAATAAAATTCTTTACCTCATTCTAAAGCAATGCCGATATTTTTCTCACTAAAGTAGTAAAACCATTTCTTGTCATAAAAAGGAACGATCAATCTCAATTTTCATGTTTAGATTTTTTTAAGTCAAATGTATCATTTGCGTATAAATATAGAAATTTATCTCTTAAAATAATTGAGATTCATTTAAGAGGTTGACCTATCAACAAATACATTTCTATACATACCAGCCAAAAATTAAACACAAAATTAAATAATTAAGAAGCATAAATATCTATCACTTATATCATACTATATGAGTTTCATGTCAACAATATTACTTTATATTTGGTGTGACAATTATAATAATAGTCTACTTTCCACTTCTTAGTTTGTTTAATACGCAATTATTAGTGTGGCATTTAGTTTGTAAATGTGATTTTCTTAAAATAATGTATTTCTTTAATCAAATTGGTACAAATCCCATTATACTTTTGTAAATACAAGCTACCTTGCTAATCTTGCAGAAACCTGCAAAGTCCAAATTAATGAGTTGGATTGCATTAAAATTATATTGGTACAAGTCCTCATAGATTTTCTACTTTATTCGATTGGCTTTAATATTTTAATTTTCACCAAACAAAAGGATTTATTTTTAGTTAATTTTTTTTTATAAATGATGTTAATTGTTAGTATATTAATATAATATTAAATTTTCTTCTTTGTTAGGATTTGAACCCAAAAATTCTTTGTTCCTTAACCCTCAGCTTAACTATCTTAACCAATTGAGCTATTCATCGCGTCCGTATTAGCTAAAAATAAAATGATGCCCCCTCCATCCTATAACTGAGTCAAACATTTTTATGAAAATTATGAAAAATATATAAATAAAAGAGAAAGAAAAATGTTTTTACTAAAGTACCCCAAATACCCCTAAGTTTATGTATGGTAGATTCACAAATATCATAAATGCAAAGTTGAATTGAGAGTGATACAAATATATATTATTAGTTAAAGAATACAATTAAAAAAGTACATGATTGATACAGGTGGAGATATGTTGACTCCAAGAATAACTCTGACCGTTTAGTAATTTATTATTGATGATAAATTTTATTAATCTAATAATTCAATTAAAAGTTCTTATTGAAACATCAACTCTACAATTTATTATGAAATTTTTAAACTATTTGATTCATCATTATAAATAATTTCAATATACATATAATAAACTTTTAAAAAAACACAAGTAAAATCAATAGTTTAGATTATGTAGCCACAAATTTTAAATTTATATAAAAATATGTGCACTTGATCATTGATATATAATGATATTAATCAACAGTTAAATTGATGAAATACATTGTCAATAATTAAATATTAAGCGAAATATAAGTCATCTCAGAGTTACTCATTGAATCAGTACATCACTACTTAAATCACATTAGAAACTAAAAAGGTACACTTGATTATTAGTGTATTTTGTTGGCTCAAAAAAGCTTATATCAGTGTATTTTAATTGATTTTATCATATTATTCATCTTAATTAATTATTAGTGTATCATACATATAAAATAGACAATAATAAATTGAGATTGATCTCATGATCATATAATATATCAATTGAAGGTACAATTAATTTTTTTTACATATAAGCTAAAAAATGACAATGGTTTTAAACGTATATATATCTTTTCACAAACACAACAAGAAAACTGTGATAATTTAGCTTTAAATGTGACAATTATTATGAAATATAAATATAAAACATACTCTTGAAAAAGAAATGTCAAACATAGATGATAAATATCATATCCTTATCATCAAGGTAGAAAAACAAATAAAAAGTGACTACTAGCTATAAGTTCTATCGTGGCAAATTTTCATTGTGACTCGTTTTATAGTTGAACAAATGAGTTTTGCTTTTGTTTTATTGAGCTAGATTAGAGATAAGGCTTTTGCTCTCTTACTTTTGTTTGTTTCCACAACCCTTATTTTACGTAGAGAACAATCGATTGTGACTTTCAAAGACTATTGATGTTACATTTCGACAATGCAACATATGTTGATATTTTTTATTGTTAAATTAATAGTTAAATGAAAATTTCATTTTTAAAATTTTTTTTCGGGTAAAATTATCATTTAAAATATTATAATAAGTACAAATTATTTATCATAAAAGTGAGAGTGATAAAAATAAATTCTGAAATAGTAAATGTTAGTTGATTTAATGGTGATTAACGTTAAACTTAGTAGAAAGAGTCACAATTTGATCCCGACAATAACACTTGAAAGGAGGCTAAAATTACTTAATGTTAGAACCGATTTCAAACTGCATTAATCAGTTCAGTGGACTAGATACTAATGATAAATATATAAAAAAAAATGAAATTTTACTATATTGAATATTTTTACCATAAAATATAAGACTTGACCAAAAAAAAATATTAGTATAATACTTACTACTAATGAAATGATACCTTTTTTCTGTTAAACATAAAGTATTACTTAAATGAAGTAAAAAATAAAGTATCCTTAATATTATAAGGCACAATACATTTTCCCTCTAAATGCTCCATTAGTCCGTCTAAATTTATTCCCCTTTGTATTTATAAAAAAAAAAACTAATCTTAAAGTGCGGCCTAATTGCCTAAATATATGCCTATTTGTATTCTTCTAAATAAATAAATAAATCTATTCCTAATTTATTGCCACCTATTATTCTCACTAATCACTAAACAATTGTATACAAAAAAAAAAAAACGATTGTCCACTAAACCCTTCGGGTTCCTCTTCGTGAATCTACATTCTTCAAGGATTTGCATAACCTATTATTAATAAATGAAAATTCGGAACCTATTCACCATATATCAGAGAAGCTCGACCGTCTCTCTTCAACCACTCCATCTCTTTCTTTTTTTCTGCAACTTTACTGAGTTTAACTTGGTGTGCCTCTTCAATTTTTTTTCACAATCACAAACAGGTATGTGAGTAATTATGTTTTTGTAATGGATTATTCTCCTCTTCTTTGATATATTTGATGTGATTCTTCATATTTGTATTCAGTGGCGGAGCCAGGAAAAAAATATCGGGTGGGCGACTAAAATATATTATAATATTATCAGTTAGAATTTTTCATATTATCATATCTGAGGTGAAGTGAATTTTTTAACAATTTCACCATCTTTAATATAAACAATCATGAAGCTTTTGAGAAAATCATCTGACATCTTATTACATAGTTTTGTTTTTATAATTTTCATCGCTGAAATTGCATGTTTAGTGGTTATTGTTAACACGGGAAGAGTCAAAATAAGTCGTAACACTTGATCAATCGATGAATACAAATCTAATTTATTTGTTTCTGTTAATTTTTGACATAATTTACCAATAGTAGACAGATTCTAAAATAATATTTTTATTTATTTTATTATTATTTTTACTACTAACTACAACAACTCTTAAGCAAGGAGTACAAGAGATGCACTAAGTACTGAACGTCTAATTTTATACTTTACATAATTAAAAGATTATTTTATCAAAAGGTCTACTATATAATAATATGTATATATATAGTTTTCAAAAAAATATATCACATATAATACATATAAAACGTACCATTAGTATAAAAGAAAAATTAAAAAGAGTGGGTGGGGCTGCAGCCCCTCTTGGTCTGTGAGTGGCTCCGCCACTGTTTGTATTTGTATTTGTTCATATCAGAATGATTTCTGAATTGTGCCTTTAAAAATTATTATTTTTCTTTATCAGTAACTTGCAAGTTGTAGTTTTTATTTTTTCTTATCAGTATTTTTTGTATGCAGAATGACACTACCTCTGAGTATGATTTCCGACATTGTACCTCCAAAATTGAACTGGCAAATTAAAGTTCGTGTAATTCGTTTGTGAAAATCCTATTCTTATTATGAACCCAATATTGTCACAAGTTTAGAAATGATTTTACTTGACAGCAAAGTGAGTATTTCATTTGTTGTTTATTACCTATAATGTGCATATTGATTTTTAATTAATTTACCACATTCTTACATTTTCTGATTGTCAACTTTGCTGTTTTTTAGTGTTTAAAGATCCAAGCTTCGGTGAAACCTGCACTGTTTGGTGATTTTGAGTCAATTCTTGAAGATGGCTCTTGCTATATTATTTCTAATATCTTGGTTGGATTGCATGATCCTAAGTTCATTATGACAGATCATAAGTATAAGATCAATTTCATCAAAACCACAAGTTGTACTAAAATTGGAGAAGTTCCATCCATCCCTAAAACTGTTTTCAAATTTGTCGCTTTTCCTCTAATTTTGTCCGGCTTTGACCAAACACGTGCTATAGGTTAGTCATACTTCAAATTTAGATTTTCCAACTATTCCTTTTAAGTTGATCTCAATCCTTAATTTTTCATAATGATTTATATTATCATATTTTGACAGATGTGATTGGCCATGTGATTAAAAAGTTTGATATGAAGGAAACTACTAGAAGAGGAATCAGAGTCAAACTGATGGATATTGTATTGGAAGATTTGGAGTAAGATTTTGAATTATCATCACATTATTATATTTGTAGTATGCAATTAGAAGTTGAATCAAAGACAAGTAGATATTAATTGATTAAAATTGTCTCTAATCCTGTCAACAATACAAAGGGAATAACGTTGATTGCACTTTGTAGGCCGAGCATGCTGAACAAATGAACAATTATTTAACTGATAATGGTTCTGATAAGTCGGTAATAGTCATTTTACAGTTGTGTAAGTCAAAAAATTTCTAATGTAAGTGACTCATATTTTGATAGGTTATATTTAATTTATACTATCTACAAACTATATCTACAAACTATTTGTCTCCATATATATACATATATATTTGGAATTAAAATGGTTAATTTTTTTTTGATAGGTTGGAGAATGAAAATAAGTCACTGAACCAGGTGGTTAGTTATGTATCTGGCCAGAGCAACAACTATGTAGTTGATGATTTCCTTAAACATTCAAAAATGAACATTTTTTATCTTCTTCACTGCTCTAAGGTAATAATGTATCTTTAAGTAACATCTGTTATATGAATCCATTTTCATCGTTTAGGTACATCTGTTATATGACATGTGTATTTGCACAACAGGCTTCTACTGTACCAATGGACATGTAATAACATTGTTAAAAGAAGTGTTACATTGATGCGAAAGTTATTGGGGACAATTTGTTTTTATTTTATTTTATATATTTCAATTGTACCAATGGACATGTAATATTTTGTTTGATAATATGGATGATATATTTTTTTTGGAAAAATATTATGGACAGCATATATTTTTGTTATTTTCATCCATTCATATTTTTAATACTTTTAATATAAAAAATGCAAAATCTATCCATAATTTGTCCCGTGCATCGCACGGGCAGAAGTACTAGTTACTTAAATGAAAAAATTCAACACGCTATTTGATTCGTTAAACTATCATCAATTTACTGATTTTAAAAAAAAAATGCTAGCATGTACTTTGAGGACATATTAAAACATTAAATGTAAAAATAAATTTTTAAAACTTGTCTATTCAACTTTTTGTAAAAAATTAAAAATTTATATTATTTATAAAAAAATTATGTTTAGATACATTAATATACTAAACTCAATTTTTTTTTCAAATCAACTAAAGAAGCAAATATATTAAAATTATTCTAGAATAACATAAGAAGTGTATTACAAATGATATAACCACTGATATGATATTTCTTAACAATTTAAACTTTTTGGATAATCGCTTATTTGACACGTATATTTGACATGATATTAGGGCTTCTGTGACCAACGTAACGGTTACGGCTTCGATCCCTCCTCCCCACACTTTTTTTTGGGTACATTATTGAAAAGATAAATGCTCCCACTATGATTTGAACTCTCGAGGTCTCGACCTCACCTACCCAACTCATGCCCCTAGCTTTTACCACTTGAGCTATGGGGACACCTCCCCACATTTTCTAATTAAAACGTGGAATTAAAAATAATATGGTGGTCGGACCTATACATTATATCCATATTTCAAGCCCAATAAGCTCTTGTGAGAGGGAGCATAATAGAACTAATATAACTATTGATATGATCTTTTTTAACAAAGTGTTGACTAGAAGTTAACCCAACACAATTCAATTACAACAAAATACCAAAGAAAAAAGCAAAAATGTCACTCTCTCAACCTCATACAAATCAAAAGGTTGGAGTACCACAAACCAGAAACTCAATTAAAATCTTTAAATTTTACTTTAAACTACCACAAAATGTGGATTTTTATTTGATCAATTACTAAGACCGCTTCAAAATTTAAATTATTAAAAATCTCATCGCTACGAGCTTTCTATAACATTCAATTGTTGCCAACCACATGTCTTGAAAGAAGAATTTATCTTATAAATATTGCATCTATAAACCTAAGAATTGTTGAGCATGAGAAAAAGGTTCATAAAAAAGAGCGCCTTGCTGCTAGACACCTTATTAGGACACCACTCCACACCTTTTAGATTCTATAACACCACATTAAAGGAGACAAACTTGAGCATCGACGTCATTCAAAACTCAAAGGGGGAATAAAACTCATCACTAATAGAAAATCACTTTAGGGGTGTGTTTGGATTGTAAAAGAAAGTGAAAGAAAAGAAAGTAGAAGAAAATAATATTAAGGGATTGTAAGTGAGTGGAAAATAAAATGATTTTTTGATAGTTTGGTATGAGTAAAAGTGAAAAGAAAGAAATATATGTATATTTAGTAAACGACATAAACACCCTTATACATATAAATGTTATTCCCTCTGTCCCAAAATAAGTGTTCTACTTGCCAAAATTGTTTGTCCCAAAATAAGTGTTTTATACTATTTATAACATTTGTTTTTCCTATTTTATCTCTTAATTAAAACCATCATTAGATAAAAGAAAAAATATATTCAATGATCTACCTTTTAGTATACCAATGTCTACTACCAATAAAAATAGAGGATATTTTAGTAAAAATTATATGCTCTTTCTTTCTTTTACACACTTTTTTTAAAGTGTGTGATTTTGTCAACTGTGACACTTAAAATTTGACGAAGAGAGTAGTGTATATATTTATATCAATATATATAGATAGGGGTTATAATGTCTTTTTGACTCAAAAATTTGTCCACTTCTCATTTTCCTCTCAATTTGAGTGAAAAGAATATTTATGTAGGACTCATGTTACTTTCTTTCCTTTACCACTTTCTTTTGTTTCAAACAATAAAAAATCATTCAATCCTTCAACTTTCTCTCCCTCTTACAAATTTTTCTTAGGAACAAACATAATGTAATTAAGAGGCATAAATCTTTCCCAAAGTACATCAACTATAGAAGGTATATGTTCGTAATAGGAGATAGTGGAAGAAATGACCCCAAATTCTCAAGTATATATGCATTCATTAGGGGTCACTATCAATATATAGATAATGACAATACAATGGGGCTCACACTATTACTAAACTGAGACGGACAATATAACTTTCTCATACCATTAGTATTTTGATACTCATTTAAAAGATACTCAGAGCATTTATAATAGAATTCGCATGGTAGATTGTTGTTTGCGGTGCTTATGTTTAGTATAATAGTTAGGGATGTCAACGGAGCGGGGAATGAGCGGATGTTGTTTCCCCGTTCCCCGCCCCGCCCAAACTTTTCCCCGTCCCCGTCCCCGATCCCCACCGCGGGGGGAAATTTCCCTCCATCCCTATTCCCACTGATCTCCACAGTATTTCGGAACTCCACGGATATAAAAATTAAACAAAATTGTTATACATTTTAATCAAAAACACGACACTAATGTCTTTTTTCTTCCTTTTTCAAAAAAAAAACTAAATATTTTGTATCTTTCATTTTTAAAAAATAAAAGTACATTTTGCATCAATAATAAAAAAAATGGAAAAACACTTTCTAATTTTTTTTTTGTCAAAAAAATAAATATCTAATTGAACTTGTTGTTACCATGCATAATCATAATCTTTATGACGTATTAATTATTATATTTTATAAAAAAAACACATAAAGTTATATATTTATATGTTATATATATAATTTAAATAATATAATCGGGGTCGGGGAATCCACGGTGGCGGAGGGACATTCCCCGTTCCCCGCCCCGAATTACCCATGGGGGGATTTTTCCCTCCATCCCCGTCCCCACGGGGAAAAAAATCCGTCATTTCGGATCTCCGTACGAATAATCCCCACAGATAATCCGTTAACAGATACAAATTGATATCCCTAATAATAGTGAATGTCTCATAATTACAGTGTAATTTATTAGTATAATTTTGTAGAAACTACTTACAAGTTATCATGATTATGGCACAACCATCTTGTTACCAAATACGCACTTAGATTGATTAAATATTTTATTAAAATAATTGAAGTACGCCGTAGTATTTTAGTTTGAATTAGTATGGAAGGAACAATTTTCACAATTTATTGTGCACAAAGATTCAAAAGATTCTGGCTAATATGAATTACGATTATTTAAAGTTTAATGAGAATATTCCGATTTTAATTTATCGTTGATCCTACTTAAGTTGAGGTGGCACGTATAAATTAATCATACTTGACGAGTTGACGTAAAGAAAATAGAAGTACAAATTGATTTGCAAATTTTAATATTTCCTATACATCAGGTAAATTTTGGAGCCGGAGGTTCCCCATTTGAGTTTCAAAAGTTTCCTTTCAATAATATTTCTAAAACATGTATGTCTATGAATGTTCGTTTAATTGTTTAGTTTTTCTTTTCTTTTCAGTGTTTTGCCTTCTTTTGTACCAAAAATAAAAAATAAATAATAAAATTCTTCCATTTGAGTTCTTAAATTGTTGAGTCTCACAAAATTTAATAATAGAGTTATTCCATTTGAGTTCTTAAATGAGTTTCATAGTAAGAAAGGAAAAACAAATACTAAGAATAGAAAATAAAATACACTGCAAATATGACGACAAATCAAAACAAAAAATGTTATATTATAAGACGACAAAATAAAAAAAAACACTAATGATATGTGGAAGCCACACTTATTTAATGAAAATAGAAATAAAAAACAATTTAATGGGGTGATTCTAGACCTAAATTAACTTTAAATCATCTCTCTTTTGATTAATCAAGAAGAAGTAAAAAGAGGTGGAGAAGAAAGTTGTGATGGCTAGGGTTAGAACTTAGAAAAGGAGAAAATGAGCATAACAACACTAATTTATTTAATATCAAAAATGTGTTTGTCCGGCAGTAAAAGAATGTAAGAAATAAGAAGGTTTGAATATGATATTAATCTCTAATTAAAATATCTCTAAATATTTCTATTTGGGTTGAACTCAAGTTAGAAAATTGTATTAATAAAAAAAATGTAGATATAGCTATCCTATGGCACATGACCCGACTTAAAACCGACATAACTGTCAACACTTGCAAGCATTCGGCCAGGTGTGGGTCGAGTTTCAGGCCAACGGTTGTGAAAAATCTATCATGAATAATTTTATACAGGTGGGTTCATGTCCCTTAAAAATTATAAATTAATAATCGAAACCAATCTAACAACGATTAAAGATGCAAATAATTTTTATTTATTTCAATTGTCTACTCTCTCTCTCTCTCTCTCTCTCTCTCATACTCTTTGATTTGTTGTTTTTATCCATCATTGATAGATAAGAGAAATATTATGTTTTACAACCTTACAATATGTTGAAGAAAGATAAAATATACTCTAATATTGTAGGTCTATTTAAGTTTTTGTTTCTCATCTTGTTGATTCATTATTGTTTTTGGATCTACAAATTTCAAAAATGTAATTGCATCTCACCCTGTTGTTCATTTAGTTGTTTTACTTTTTGTTGACTTGTGTATGAGGTGTAAAATTATTAGAAGAATAGAAATTTATGAATCAACATATAGAATTTTAGAAGTAGCAACAAAATTTCAATCTAACCCTTAAAAATTGTTCTACCTGTTACTCGTATGATCTGCCATATGAACAAATCAAATACGCAGACGATTGAAATTGGATCTAAATTGAGAGATTGCGATTTTTATCAGTTTGACAATTTTCAGTCCGAACCCGATTGATGCTCAACCCTAGATATATTCCTGTTGTCATCTTATTGGATTTGATTACATTGGGTGATTTTAATGTGTCACATGATATTGTGGACTAAAACAATTTTTTATTTATTTGGTAGGGTTGAATCCGAATGTCATTGTAATGAGTCTAAGATGAGCTCAATAGTAGATTTATTAGGTCTATGTCTATTTAGGTTATGAGTCATCACATGAGGTTTTTAGGACCTTCTTATGGTACAATGAGTCATTATGTTTGTAGAATGTTCTAGATAAGCTTTAGATAGAATATGCTAAAAAATATGTCAGTATCTAGCTTATATATAGAGCAACTATGAATGTAACAATAATCAATCAAAATCAATGAAATATTAGTCTTTAGTTTTTATCTTTTTTTAGGAGGTTTCTCTACCCTCGAAGTTAGAGTAAAATTATTTTCTTTGTTCCTTTCATTGGTGTTTTCATTGATGAATTCATCTCCCTTTTATTCTTACCATAACCCCTACTACCACCTTCATGATCCTACCATTGTCAATGTTCATACTTTGTTGAAATCACAGCCCTATCAACAACCAACCTTCACCACACATACCCAACAACCATGCTACAACACACCTTCCATTTCCACTATTGACTCCCTCCTCCGCCAAATTATTCAATCACAACAAACCACTCTACACAACTTACAAACCCTTGTCCACAACCTCTCAACACTCAACGCCAACCTTGCACCCTCCATTCCAACAAACTTTCAAACCCAAGATGATTATGAACCCCTACACCAGCAACCACCTCCTTCACTCCATCATGCCAACCTCATCGATGAACCAACACCATTAAACATCACTCACACTATTGTTACTGAGAGTGAGTTTGTCCTCAAACCCAAATTTGATGAACTTTAACCTGAAATCAAACAAACAAAAGAACAACATGAGCAGCTGATGGTTGTTGAAGTCGATTCGGTTTCTCAAGTCGACGAGGAAGAAAAGAAATTACTACCAGATTCCGTCGCCATTTTTGATACTGCGGCTAATTTTGTTGAGGAGCAGAAACGACATGTCACTGAGCCTCTAAACAACTCCTTCACTGCGACTATCACACCTTCAACAGAGAAGAAGGTCGTGCTCACCGTTGCTACGGCGGAAACAACTCAGCAACATCCATTCTTCATCTTCCAGCTTCCTGATTTTTCAATTAAACTTTTTGATCCCGGCGGGACTACCACTGCGTTTGTCCTTAATCCTCAAGACTGGTTCTCCGAGTTTCTCAACCCTTGCTTCATGGTCTTTGATCCCGGCACTTATGAACACCAATTTTATTCTCCGGCGCCGAATTCTGGTAATTTCTATTGCACTTCTCCTTTGTTAGTGCCATGGGATAGAGGGAAGTATGGGATTTGCAACTTATTGTCTCTGGTGTTAGATTTGAGTCAATTCCATAAGACTCTTTGTCTTTTATGGCTGCCATGGGATAGAGGAAAACTTAGGGTCATATCTCCTTCGTTCAAGCAAGCGTGTCTCAGGGCGTTGCTATGTGTTTTTCTTTGTCTGTTTGGGTACTCACTGGGTTGGAAAATCTGGCTAAATGAATGGATTTTGTTTGATTGGGTACTCATTGGACTTCACAGATATTTGGGCTTTGTTAGTTTAAATACTGTTGATTTGGTCATGGGCTTTGGACTTCTTAAATTGAGTCACTGCACATCTTTTTCTTGGATTAAATTATGAACTACATCAAATATGTTGGTCCCAATTTGAATTCACTTCACCTTGAAGGCAAGGTACTAGCGCAAGAATGGAGGGAAGGAGTAGACCAATTGAGCAACATTCTAACATCAAGTCCAACGAAAATTGCTCTTCCCGCCCCTCAAGTTGCTCCCACACCCCCCAAAATTGACGAAAATACCCTTCGCATCCTAAAATACGAAATGGAATTTGGTTCGTATTATAAAAGACGAAAGCACTATAACATACAAAATGCATTGAAAAAACAAAGTGCTTTTTTTTTAAGCAATGTTGTATGATTTCGCATTTTAAAATGCGAACTGAAACTTGGTTTCGTATTTTAAAATACGAAGTAAGTCCTGAAAAAACGAAGTGGTTTTTTTAAGCTATGTTTGTATGACTTCGCATTTTATAATGCGAACGATATGTAGGTTTCGTATTTTAAAATATGAACTTGCTCTATTTCGTACCGCAAAATACGAATGGTCTTTTTATATGACAGATTGCAGGGCTAACATGTTCATTGTTCTTTCAAACACTCAACCTCACACCATTGCTCGAAGTTGCGATTTTTGGAGCGATTTTTGCGTGTTCAAGCTTGGATTCAACAATTCTTCACTCATTTGGATGATCATACACCTATTTTGAGTCATAGAATAGGTATTGTGTGCTTTAACCATTTATTTTTTGAATTTTTTATGAAGATATATGCATACCCATGAAGAAATATGCATGCCCATGCATTATTGTTGGATAAAATAGGCTATTTTCGTTCTTTCATCTCATTATTGTTGTTTGTTTTAGTTGATATAGGAATGACTGAACCTCCGGCAAATATACCTAACTCAGCTGGTCCAGAAAATATTGTTGATGTTGTTCAACCCATCGAACAAGTTATGTATAACACGGGAAGTCCGTTCTTTACAAATGTGAAGTATAAGGTTCGAGATGATTTAATCAACTGGTGTCGTGCTGAGGCTGCCAAAGTTGGTTTCACTATTGTTATACAAAAATCTGACAACGGTTCTGCGAGAAGGAAACAATTTTTCATATTGGGGTGTGAAAGAGGCGGCGTTTACAAGGAAACAAAGAAAGAGTTAAAGAAGAAAGACACAACGACGAGAAAATGTGAGTGTCCGTTCAGAGTTCGTGGTTACTTTTTGGCTTCGCAAGAATGGAGTCTTAGTGTTGTGTGTGGTGATCACAATCATAAGCTTGATGAGAAACTAGAAGGCCATATTGCTGGACGCTTACGAACAGAAGATAAGGTGTTTGTGCATGAGATGACAAGAAATTTGGTTCAACCAAAAAATATTCTGTCTACATTGAAGGATCGTGATAGCTCTAACAAAACTGGTATTAAGCAAGTATACAATGCACGACAAAGATACAAACAAACAGTTAGAGGTGAAAGAAATGAAATGCAACATCTTCTGAAATGCCTTGAAGATCGCTGTCGCACCTCGAAAAACGCGCGAGCGTATACGCGCTCGGAATGACTACAGAGTCGCCACCGAATTTTATTTGTTAAGGGAAAATATCGATAAAACCCTTTTGTCAAATGGAAAGGCGGTCGTCGCAACCGTTTTCAAGTTCGGGAGTCGATTATGCAAGGGGAAGGTGTTAGCACCCCTCACATCCGTTGTACTCAACGGGAACCTTCTTATTAGTTTTAGGGTTTAAAGAGTGTTTTACTGTTTTAATGTTTGCTTGCTTATTATTTTTTATTACCTTGCTATTATTTGTAAGTGGAGGATTTTTAGTTTTTTTAATTGTTGGGCTCGACAGGATGTTGAATCCTGCTCCTACGTATTCTCAGGTGCAATGAGAAATCAGAGCTTCGTAGTTCATGTTGTCAATGTTGTTGGTTGGTGTTTTTTAGAGAACTAAGTTTATGTCGCGTTCTAGCAGTTAAACGTTTGGCTTGTATGCTCGCATGTTGGAGGCTTAAGCGCTTGTTTGTATTGCGTTAGAACGGGTAAACGTAGTTCTTTTATGAAAATGTTTTGAGTTGATTATGATTTGATTTGAAAAAAGGTTTTGGTTTGTTGAGTGATTTTTAATGTTTTTTACTTGAGAAAAACCTTTAAGGAAGGGGATTATCTAAATTAGAGATATACACCAAGAA
Organism: Trifolium dubium; assembly: GCA_951804385.1. NCBI lineage: Eukaryota > Viridiplantae > Streptophyta > Magnoliopsida > Fabales > Fabaceae > Trifolium > Trifolium dubium. The sequence goes on from OX638067.1 coordinate 35,957,640, forward strand.
TTTAGATAATCGGATAAGAAAAAGTATACACCACATCTCCACCTTCCTTTTAAATTATTGTAGTGTTTTATATTTTTTTCTTGAAAAAAAGGAGATGATTATCTAATCGCAAGATATACACCAAGAAATTAGACAATCGGAGAAAACAACGCATACGCGAAGCCATCTCGTTTTTTATTTGAATTGTTGTTATAGTTTTTGAAGTTTTTTAGAAAGATGAGATTATTTAAATCGCTCGGTATACACCGAGAAATTTAACAATCGGAGAAGGAGAGGCATACGCCAAACCATCTTGTTTTTTAATTGAATTGTTATTATAATATTTAGTAATGTGATGATTATTTAAATTGCTCGGTATACACCGAGAAATTCAACAATCGGAGAAGGAGAGGCATACGCCAAACCTCCTCGTTTTATTTGAATTTGTTATTATGAATTTTGTTAGAATTTTTTAGAGATGAGATTGATTAAATCGCTCGGTATACACCGAGAAATTCAACAATCGGAGAAGGAGAGGCATACGCCAAACCGTCTCGCTTCATTTGAATTATTATTATAATTTTTTAGAATTTTAGATGGATGACGATTAATTAAACCGCAAGGTATACACCAAGAAATTTGAATAATCGGAGAAGAAGAGGCATACGCCAAGCCATCTCTTTTTCATCCAATTTATTATTTATGTATTTTAGAGGTTTGTTAAAGAAAAATTGTATATAATTTTATATTACATTTGAATTAAGTGGATTAAAACTAAATAAATTGAAGGGATTAGGAACAACAGCACCGATCGGTTAGTCAAGAAGCATCCATTAATCCACTACTCTACTAAAACCAATGGTATACTAACACATGACCACTTCTTTTAAAATTTAAATTGAAAACAAGTGTGATAAAGATAAATAACAAAGGAATAAAATAAAAGGGAGACAAGTCCCAGATCTGATTTCGCTCTCTCTCATCTCTTCACTTTCATTATTCCAATCAACTAAAACTCAAGCATTTGATCAACAACCATTCAAACATTAAATCAAACTAAGTCAAAGGGAAAAACATACTGAACAATTATGCGAGGTGACTGACGGAGTGGGTGCTGTGCGAGCGGTGGTTCTGGCTGAGGTTAGCGACGGCGGCAGCGATTCCTTGTTCACCTCTCTATGTTTCTTCTTTTCCTTTGATTTTGTTCTGTTTTCGATCTGATTTTTCCGTCCTTTGAGAGTGAATTGGCTCTTGTATTTATACTAGTGAGATGACTAGTTTGTTACTATTTTTTGGGTGATTTTGGATAGAGTTTTGATGTAAATCCTCCTTATTTTTCTACTGAATTATTGTTGTTGAATGGATAAAGATGAATTTGGTTCTTCATGTTGTTTTCTTTTCGGTTACAGCTTTCACACCCTTTTTAGATTTGTTTTCCCTTCTTTTTTTTTTCGGTTCCTCCTCCCCCTTTTTGTCTTTTTTTTTTCTCGCAATAATAAATAATAATAAAAAATCAGTAAAAGTAAATAAATAAAAACAAGCAACTACTACACATAAAAATAAAAAGATGGAATAAATAGAAAAAGGGTCGAAGTTGGGGCTTGAACCCATGACCTTGAGTTGAGCTACTAGTTCCTTTACACACTTAACTAACCCTCATATTCAAAGTGGAATTGACATGATAATTAATTAAGATTGGTAAAATTTGGGGTATGACAATCACAAATATTTTTACAAGTCTAGAACGGTTGGTGGTGGTTCAACTACTGTACGAGATATTTTCTGGGCACATCCGGAGAGTGTGAAATTGTTTAACACATTTCCAACTGTTTTATTGATGGATTCGACATACAAAACCAACAAGTACAAAATGCCTTTGTTTGAGATAGTCGGCGCAACTTCGACTCAAAAGTCCTATTCTGTTGGTTTTGCGTTTCTCTCCAATGAAAAAGAAGATAATGTTGTGTGGGCTCTTACGGCCTGTAAGAATATTTTGAAGTGTGACGACTCATTTCCGAAGGTTATTGTGACTGACAGGGATCAAGGACTCATGAATGCTGTTGCCAGAGTGTTTCCATCATCAACTGCGTTGTTGTGTACCTTCCATATTTAATTACAAAAATGTGAATGCTAAGTTCAAGAAAGTGAGCAATTTGAAAGAACAAGAGCTGACAGATTTAATTAAAACCCTCAAGTGTACTTGGGACAATATTGTGGACTCTCCTTCCGAAGAAATGTATGCAGAAGCGGTTGTACATTTTAGGGAAGTGTTTGAGAATTATCCAAGCTTTGTGAAATATGTTCAAGAAACAGTTTTAGATCCGGTGAAGGAAAAATTTGTCAGGGTTTGGACTAACAGGGTAATGCATATTGGCAACACCACCACAAACAGGGTTGAGAGTCAACATGGTGTTTTAAAAACATATTTAGTGAAAAGTAAGGGTGATTTGGTAAGGGGTTGGGAAGCTATGAATACAATGTTGACAGTTCAACATACTGGGATTCAGGAGACATTTGGAAGGAGTAATACAAGTGTGGAACATCATTTTAAATGTCTCCTTGGTTCATGCGTTCTCATATTGAAGATATTATTGATGTTAAAGGTGATGGTAATTGTGGATTTCGCGCGGCAGCTGTATATCTTGGTAAGGGTGAAGAAAGTCACGTCTTAGTTCGAAGGGCTATGATTAGAGAGCTAAATCAATATAGGTGAGACATCATCCAAAGTTATGGTCATCTCGCCAATAGGAAGATGAAATGTGCCTGTTTCTGAATACCAACGCTCCGTGAATGCAGTAATTAAACCATATCCAACATGATCATAGTTTGTCTTCAGAAGTGGTGAGAGTCCACTCGCATCAATAGCTTCCCAAAACCATCCTAAATCGCGACGACCAGGCAGCGTGAAATCAATGACTTTCTTCCCATTATTGTAGCACATCAAATACCTTTTTGGCTTAATTGCACTTTTGGTCCCCCTATTTTACTTATTTTGCAATTTTGGTCCTCCTATTTTAAAATCAAACATTTTAGCCCTCCTATTTTGATTTTTATTGCACTTTTGGTCCCCCAATCCATTTTGTTCATCATGTGGCATTTTGTAATCAATGGTATTCTTTACCCCTTCTTCCTATGGTTCCTTTGACTGATTTGTTAGCCATCGTTTATCTCTCAAGTCTCAACATCTTTACGGTTACCATTTTGCATACCAATTAGACTAGCTACCATTTCTTCCAAGAATGATTCCTGGCTTGAATTCCTATATAAATCAGAAAACACCTTTCTTCCATTTTGATATGGCTTCCCCCACTTTTCCCCTTCCCCTGTTTTAAGTTCAATGCTTTCAATCATTAACTTATCTCAAAAGTGAAACAAATGAACAAATTCTTAGTCCTTAATTCTTTATAACTTGTTTGGATTTTCTATTAAAATAAATAGATAACTTGTTTGTGTAGAGGCTAATGAGAATGAACCATTATGTGTTGAGGGTAGTTATGTTTGTTTTGTTATTCTTGTTAATGATGTGTCGTTGTTCTTGTTTTTAATGTTGTTGTTCTTGGTGGCGTACTGGTGTTGTTGTTGTTCATGATGTTTTTGATGATATTGTTCTTGTTCTTGTTGTTATTGATGATGATATTGTTGTTGGGGACCAAAAGTGCAACAAAAATTAAAATAAGAGGGCTAAAAAGTTTGATTTTAAAATAGGGAGACCAAAATTGCAAAATAAGTAAAATAGGGGGACCAAAAATGCAATTAAGCCTACCTTTTTTTATGCTGCACAATTAAATAAACATCATTTAATATAATATCAAATTCAATATAAATATACTATAATTTAACTTAAATAACTAACTAATAACTATTTATATCAAATTAACTTTAAATTTATTATAATTTACAAATAACTTACTTTTCCATTCCATAGTGCGGCTGCAATGTGTTTACCATAATGTGGAAGAAGAGACATGTCAAAAGGTCCGCCAGGATAACTGTCCGGAGGTGGTTGTGGTCGTGCTGGATTGGGCACTTTTCTTGATGCTCTAACATTTTGTCTTTGTCTCGGTGGTGAAGGTGATGGTTGACAATCTTGCATTTCTTCATCAATGTCCTCATTCATTTCATCATTGTTATCAGGTTCAGGCAGATGTCGAATCTGTGCAACCGATCTTGCACCCATTCTTCCTCCTCTATGACTCCTCGGCACAGAAACATTGGCCACTAAATCCTCTTCAGCTTCCATTGCATGAATTTCAGCCTCAATTTCATCAACATTTTGAGACTCAATCTCAGGCTCAGCCACATGTCGAGTTACTCTTCTATCCCTACGACGAGGAGGCGGTTGAGCATAGGCCGGTAAAACAAATCCAGCATCCATTGCGTTCACTTGAGGCTGAATTTCATCATTATATTCAAGCTCAGGTTCAGGTTGAACTTCATCATCATTCTGATCAACTCTTCTTCGCCTACCACGAAGAGGATTCGCCGCATTCGCGGCTGCACGCTCTCTACGCACAGAACCATGTGCTGCCCTTTCTTTTCCTAATCGTGTTCTTCCAATATTGTCTGAAATTCCTATCAACACAAAAAATTCAACAACTCAAAAACTATAACATGAATTAAATTCTATACTTTCTTATTTAAATATAAATAATTTTACATAACCAATCACTAACAATATATATAATTTTACTAGAGCATAATGCTAACAACCGATGAACTAAGTACAATTGAACTAAACAATTCAGAATACAAACACAAGCTATATAAGTTTTGTCTTCCTTAAATTGCATAAGACTTGCAATGGCTAATATTGATTACCTCTCATAGTATACATAGAAACACAAACATAAGCATACTGCTATAGTTTCAAAATTTACTTCTCACATGACCATACGCTAACCAGTTTATCAAATGAGCACGTTAAATATTATGCTAAACACATGCATACTGCTATAGTTTCAAACTTTTTGCATAAGTTTTTCCTGTAGTTAATCTAACAGTAGCTATAACAGTTTATAAAAGCCGGCTAAAGAATTCATTAAAACTTGAAGCATATCTATATACTAAAATTTGACAAATTTTAGTATATAGTTTGACAAAAACAGAAACTTAAAGTTTGATGCAAACAGAAAACTAAAGTTTAGTATATACTAAAGTTTTACGATTTATTTAGCATATTTATATACTAAAATTTGACAAAAACAGATTAACTATATACTAAAATTTGACACGGCTAAAGAATTCATTGAGATTTGAAGCATATCTATAGACTAAAATTCGTTGAGATTGTTGATTAACAAAATAATCATTGATTTAGAACCCTAATTTGATTTAGAGCCCTAAAACTATCAATTTCCATAAAACCCCTAATTTTGAACCCTAGATAGCATAACCTTTTCAAATCATTGAGTAGAAATCACACTTATTTGTAGAATTTCAATTGTTGTTGTGAAGTTTGATGCAAACAAATCGTAGATAGAATTTCAATTGTTGTGACCGATTCTGGGTTCAAATCGTGTGACCTTTTCTCTGCCCCCTTCGTATTGCATCTGGCGTAAATGTTGTTGGGTTTCGTTTATATCAAACCCAATTGTATTTTACAATACGAAACAAGGCGAGTTCGTATGTTAAAATACGAACCAAAAATCCAAAAATCCGTTCGTATTGTAAAATAAGAACGCTACGCAAGTCAAATTTTGAGGGCATTTTGGGATTATTGGGGGGTGTGGGAGCATATTGAGGGGCGTAAAGAGCAATTTTCAAGTCCAACCATGCTCAACATAGCACTTCTTATCATGCGATGAAGCCTTCAAAACAATATTATATTTTTTATTTCACTTTTTTGGGCTTTGATAAAATTTTAGATAGTATCATTACATTGTGGAATTTATTATATTACACCTTGAGGATAAGGTGTTTGTGCAAGACCAATGGAATGTAATGAGTCTAAGATGAGCTCAATAGTAGATTTATTAGGTCTATGTCTATTTAGGTTATGAGTCATCACATGAGGTTTTTAGGACCTTCTTATGGTACAATGAGTCATTATGTTTGTAGAATGTTCTAGATAAGCTTTAGATATAATATGGTAAAGAATATGTCATTATCTAGCTTATATATAGAGCAACTATGAATATAACAATAATCAATCATAATCAATGAAATATTAGTCTTTAATTTTTATCTTTTTTTAGGAGGTTTCTCTACCCTCGAAGTTAGAGTAAATTTAATTTCGTTATTCCTTTCAGTCATTGACGGTGGAGCATTGTGCTTAGGTTGAGAATTTACGGTGTTCCTTTACATGTTTGGAGCTATAATTTTTTCATATTATCAAAGTGTTCTAAAGAGAGTTTAACTAAGATTGACTTGCATTGTGCAACTTCTGATTGTCTCATTGATGAATCTTTTTTGAGTGATGAGCTTGATTTTGTTTTCGATTTTGGTATGTGTTCTGGCAAGGTTGCAGCATTAGATAATACTTCCTCCGTACCACAATATAAGTCGTTCCGACATTATTACGCATATTAAAAAATTTGTAACTTTTATAAATCTTGTCAAAATTATACATGATTTTTCTTTTTTATCCTTGACAAAACATTACTACTTCCCCTTTCTCTCTCTTTGTTGATATATGGAAAAATGAATTGTCATAAAGTTGTAGAGAGAGAGTAACTTTTGTTGTTAAAATGAGCATAAATGACATTGGAAAAGTGAACAAATAATGTAGGAAAAAGAGAATAAGAAGGGTAATTTAGGATGATCAACAATAATTTTACATTGATTTTGTAAAACGACTTATATTTTGGTACAAATTATTTTCCCAAAACGACTTATATTGTGGTACGGAGGGAGTATTGGTGATGAGAACAATAATGGTAGAATTAAAATTTAGGCTATAGAATTAAATGAGGAAGTAAATTATTTTCAAAATCATTGTGACATTAATTTGGTGGAGAATCATGCTAAGGAAATCAATTTGACATTAATTTGTCCTTACCTTTTGTTGGAAAAAAAAAAAAGAATTTCATTTTGTTAAACAGTGGGTGCATTTGTTTCAGATTTTTTAAGAAAAAATCTTTTTTTTTAAAAAAAGTCACTTTTATCATTTCCGTTGTGTTTGTTATAGATTTTTAGAAAATCATTTTATTAAAAAATTCATTTTTAACCTCAAAATGAAGAGCTATTTCTAATAGCTTTCCTAAAATCTACTTTTTTTAAAAACTAAGGAACCTAAATTTAGGAGATTCAAATTTTAAAAAATAAATTTTTGTGATAGTAGACAAACATAAAGTAGTTTTATATTTTTTTAAAAATCTCCAAAAAAGAATCACTAATTTTTTTCAAAATAAAATCATTTTTTTAAAGCCCAATAATACACGTAATGAAGTTGGGGCAGACCATTTTGTTGGTTTAGCAGCCCATCATTTGTTAAAATCAAATTAATGCCACATTGATTAGATGGTATTCTTATTGTTAATGAGATTGTCAATAATAATTCTAATCAGAACAATAAATAATTACTTATGTTTAAGGTACATTTCGAAAAAGGTTTTTACTGAGTGAAAATGAGACTACCTTGAGTCCTTGACACTATTTTGGCCCGTATGATCTTTCTTGGCTAGTGGAAGAAGTGGATCATGGTTTGTGTTATTTATTTACTTTTGGTTTTCTTCCTATGATTCTAAGGAGAAATGAGTCATAGTAGTTTAGAGTTCGAGAGCAACTTCTGATATCAAGTGTAGTTTCAGTTCCCTTCCAAATGCATTGCGGGGAATCGAACTTCGGTCTTTCCTATTAAGTCTAGTGACTAACTAACGTTTGGTGAACAACTTTGTCTACCGGTGTTAGTTTGTTTATGCTTTCTTGTTGGTTAATAGGTGCACAACTAATGAGTTTTTTGCTTGAAGAGGGACTTACATTTTTTTTTACCGTTGTAGAAGACTTGCATTCTTTATTTTCTGTTTCAGTTAGTGTTGGGCTATTTTCTCGATACTAGGTGGACATGAATCATAGCTGTGAGAAAAGTTGAGTCAACAACATTAAGGCTATTCTGTTGTTTGAATTTATGTGGGCTTTGAAGGTGAATTGCCATGAAAGTTTGCTAGCATTAGTGAATTGTGAATGTTTCTACGTCTTGGCTGAAAGAAGCTTCTAATGTTCTCTTTAGTTAGATAGATTGGAAATGCTATATTTTCTTGTTTTGGTCTTATTGGTGGTAATTCTCGAAGATTATCCTTCTGTTAAGCCACTAATTGACTGTATCAGAATTCGTTTATCAGGTTGAAAATGTCGTAACTTATCCATTGGAGGTTGTCTTGTCTTTGCTTAAATCTGCCTTGTCATATTTTCCGATCTTTTTCTTTCTTTTTATCTTCGAATCCTCTTCAGGTATTCTCTACCATTTAATCTCTTTAAAACCTTTTTTTTGGGATAGTGAGGCTCGCAAAGTATATTGGTTTCACCGGACAAAGTTTGTCCAGATTGAAGTAACGGTGTGTTGGAGGTAGATGAGAGAGTTGTTTGTGCTGAAGAAGGAGTTGGTTCGTGGTTGTTACTATTTGTTGAATAATATTATTTTGCACACTAATTTGAAGAATATGTGGTCTTGGAGATGTGGCCTTATTGATGTTTATTAAGTTAAAGAAGCCTACTCCTTGCACACCCCTAGAGAGTTCAACAAAGGTGATCAGTCGGAAATTATTCATATTGCTTGGAACAAAATAGTACTGCTAACCACTTGATACTAAAATTTGCCCCGAACCAAATTAGTCACTACAGTGTACTGGATACTAATGGTGAAAAGCAAAAGAGAAAAAAAAATTCAAATCGTATCTTCACTGATTGTAATATTTCAAATGCGTAGTTTTGAAATTTTGAAATGATAAGGTGTTTCTTTTACTCTATCACATGATGCAATTTTTCACATACAAATACTTGGTGATAATTTAATGTTTAGATTAAAAACTCTCTACATATTTGATTTAAAGTTCAGATTAAAAACTTTCCCTGCAATTTTTCTCTTTGGTGGCACAATCTTGTATGTTGCCTTGGGATGTAATTTTCGTTTTCTTCTTGTTCACGTGACTTTCAGTTGTTGTACTTTTTGCTCTCTTTTTCTTGCGCGCCTTGTACCGAAAGTGAGTTTATAATCTAGTATTAATTTTTTAGCCATTCAAAAAGGATAAAATTTAAATATAGATACCGAGATACATATCAAGAAAACTTCTACATCTGCATCACATTTCTACATTTAAGCTACACATCATGAGAACTCCTGCGTCTATTTTACATCTGAATCCAAACGCAGCTGATTCTGCTCCACTATGGACAATTTTGGAGAAAGCACTCTCGAAACATAATTTAGCAATCATGCACTCCAACATGGACTTAACAAGCAAGAAGAATAATTTGAGCAAATTAGTGACCTGCGTGTCCTTGTGAGTCTGTGATGCTTGCTGCAATAAAATAGCCATTGACATGCTGTCTTTTTTAAGCAGATGACCTGAAGCACAGCGAGAGAAAAATCGTAAGTTATCTCTTAAAACAACTAACCGAATAGAACCTTAAATGTTTTGGCAGAGTGAGCATATCAGCATATGTAATGGACCATGATTCAATGGCACCACCCTTTTCCCCATAAAAACCAGGAAACACTACAACCTGATTTAGCCAGTTACTCGCATACTGTTATGAACTAGGCATACTCATTCTGCGGTTATAGCAATCATAACTTCATAAGTCATGAAAATATCATTAATGAGCCCAGCACAAATAACCAGGGCCTAACTCATTCGTAACTGGCTTATTAGTGTCAACTGGGTTACTCATATGTAGTGATGATTAGGGTAGCAAATATAAATATAACATAACTTTACAATCCACCATTACAAATTGTTAACTTGCACTTAATGAGCAACACCAAAGTCAATAGTCACAGTATGCATATACTTCAATTACATTATTGAAGTATAAGGAGCAATAAAATATAATGGTGGACAGTAGTAATGTTAGTCTAGTGTTTGCGCCTCAAGATAACTACTAAAATCACTTTTAAGTTATATAGTTACCTGATATTCTGGCTCCTAAGTACTCCAGTAGTTGATGAAATGCCATCAAATCTGTTGGAACTGTTACCTTGTGCACTTCCAGCATCTTGAACAAAGTTTTTAGACATTTTATATGAATGTTGCCCTGAACGACCCTTCAAATCACTTTGAATTTCCGTCAATGGGTTCACAATATGTCCACCTTCATCCCTACGATGCTGAAATCTTTTGTTATTTGTAGTTGATGTTTCTTTGCTTCCATTTCTATCAGTTGCATGATGCACAAGATTAGTTGATACTGAGCTTCCAAAAGAGAACCTTGGCGTTGTATACCGACTTTCTGTCTTCTTCCAGAATTTAGAACTCAAAAAGTCAGTACCAGGTAGTTTGCAACACATGTCTTCTATGGCATCAGGGTTGGGAATCCTGCCACTTGATACTGCCAAATCATATGATATTTCATCCAAGGCCATCTCTAGACCATATACGCGTGTCTCGAGAGAATTCATCCCATTTTGTGAAGTTCCAATAAATCTCTATATTGAGATAAACATTAAAACACAAGTTAGAAATATATACTCCATGATATGTTTATAAAGAAGACAGGTTTTCTATCAGATAACATTTAAGAATAACAATAATTTGCTACAGGTAAAAATTGCTTAATTACATAGAAGAAGGTAGTTCTAAATTCTGAACATCCTAGAAGTGCAACATTGGGTGGTGAAAAGGTGGAGAACTGTGTATAATGATCAGACAAATGAAAAATTAACGGCAATAAATTGTGTTGCCACTTGGAGTTGAAAAAAATAGATAGGTAGATGTCTCATTACTCTTTCATTCATAACCATATCTCCAAAACAATATAGGAATATTTCCAAAAGGACAATAAGAATTTTAGCCAAATAAAGAATCGTGGGAAGGGTGACTTACTACAGCAAGTTTTCGGTTAATATATGCGGTTTGTCAATATTATAATCATCCCAAAAGGAAAACATCATCCTTAACCAGAAAGCAAAAACAAAAATAGGATAATAAATGAAAGAATGAAAAAACTAGGGGTGTGGGAAAATCATGGATAGAAGATAGATCAAACATGTAAAACACTATAAGATAGCTATATAAACAACGAATCTAAAAGCACAATATAAATAAGTCAAATTAGAAAGGAATAGAACTAGCCTAAACAAGTTAGATTCAACAGAGTAAAAGGTATATCAACACTCAACACAATATACCTGGAGGAGGTCTAACAGATTTGATTGCTGGTTTTCAATTTGAATAAGTTGGTCTCGGATCAAAGACAAATCCTCAACATCTTGTGGGCTCTCACAAACATCATTTACATTGTTGACAGTAACATCTGTGTCGAACTTGTCATCATCATAACATGGAACTACACGAGCTTTCGAACCACCAAACTTCTGCAGTTTCTCGTCAGATATTTTGCTATAGAAAACTCGCTTTACATCAGCTTTCGAATTTGTCACATTCTGATATGAAGCTGACTTAGAAGTTTCAAAATCACACCTTTTAAAATCATTTTCCTTGGTCGTATTTGAAAGGGACGACTTTGATATTGACGTTTCAAGTTTGTTGTCGGATGATATCTCATGATCCCGCTGGTGCAAAATCCCTATTCTTGAGTCCCTGTCATTGCTCTTTAAAGGACTCCCTTTTTTGACAGAGGATAAAACTGAAACGGTAGATAGAGGGGGCCTATTTGAAGGGGCCGTTTTCTTTGGTTGTGACAATTTAGAGCCAACAAAGGGTGAACTTTTGGTCACACACTGACCTTTACCGTCATCGGTGCCTATAAAAAAAAAGGCAAACATAAAGAACAATGATGTTACAACACAAGCATCTATTATATTAAAGAACGAACTATGATGTTACAGAAAAAATACGTCAATATATCTTAACATCATATATTAAAATGGAAATATCTTCATTAATTTGAATTTTTTAACAAAGTGAAAAACGCATAGATAGATTTTATAAAAAGAATATTACAAAAGATCTTTCCCAAGATTTTTCACCACCAATTCAAGGGGAGTCCAAACCTATGAAACACCAACATAGACAGAGACAAACATGACACTAAGTCAATACTCATAATAATTTGAAAAAATATTATCATAACCATTAACCACGTGTCGGTGTCATGTCCCGGCCACCGTGTCAAACACCAAACACATTCAATCTATAATGTCAAGTTTTACTTAGTTCCAAATTGGCTCACATTACAACTTCAATAATTCTCATTAGTACAGATACATTCTTAATTTCAATTCACCTAAACTGGAACTAACACAACCCCACATGAAGATTCATATCAGTACATGGAAATTAAATTAAATTAAATCCTATGAAAACAATTAAACCAAAAGAAACCATACCTACTGAAGCACATGCAGATTTAACCGGAGTAGGAACATTTTCAGAAACATCTTTTACTTCCTTCCACATATCCAATGAACGATTCATAGTCTCTCTAACAACTTTAACCTGCAATAATCACATCAACGTTCAACAAAACATACTATAATTTTCATTCCCCTTTCAAATTTTAAATATCACCATTTGTCAATAAAAAAAATCACCATTTTAAAAAAGTGTATATTCAACACAAAACGTTAATTGGTCCCGTGGTGATCCAAGGAGTCTGAGCCAAATTAAACCGATGGTGAAAACTATAAAATAAAATGTATATTCTTCAACAGAAAAAATGGGCTACCTTATCAAATTTTCGATTCTGCAACGAATCCAAACACAAAACCTTATGATTTGAGGCCAAATCTTTCTCCGTGGAAGCCACCTTCCCTAACGCTTCCGCAGCGGCTTTTCTCACATTCCAATCCTCACTTCCAAGAAACTCAACAAGACACGGAACCAACCAATTCATCGCTCCACGGCTCGAAACACCACCGACAGAAACCACACTTCCGATCAGCACCAACAACGGCGCCTTCGCCTTACACGACTCCGTCTTCAGAAGCTTCCCCAACCTCGGAAGCGTAGTCCGCCGGAGCGACTCCAAGTCCAACTCCGGCGCCGCCTCAATAGCAGCAGCAAGACACAACGCAGCTCCGATCTGCGCATTCACATCCTGCTCCATCGCCAAAGCGTCCATAAACGGCCTCAGAAACGCAACGGAAAACGACGGTCGAGTAATGCGCGACGACATCTCAGCAACAGCGTCGACGCAAGCAGATCTTACAACAGAATCCGGATCTCGCAACCGACGGAGAACGGTTGCAATCATTTTCGACAAAAAAGGCGAAAGAGCATCACCGTGAAACTTCGATAGAAGACTCAAAAGATTAACGCATTGTTTACGAACCGGTGATTTTGAAGATGCGTCAGTGTTGTGAATGCACGAGAGAAACGAAGAGAACGAGTCGTGGTTTAGGGTTTTAGCGATGGATTCAAGCTCGACGGTTGCTCCGGCGAGTGTATCTCGGTCGGAGAGTTTGTTGAGACAGGTAATGACTCGTTGCCGGAGCTCGTGAGTTGAGGGAGTGCCGCTGAGTTGAGGAGGACCGCTTAGCGAGTGGCGACGCGAGGACATTGTCGTCTTTTTGATTGGTGACGAGTCAGTGAGTGAGTCAGTGACTCGGCATTCGAGAAGAGGAACAACGGTGGTGAAAGAGAGTGAAGCAGAAGAGTGTATAAAACGGTGCGTTTTAGAGATGAGAGTGATATTTTTGGCGGCAGAGTTTGGAAGAGTGTAAGGAGTTGTTTGGTTGTTGTAATTGTAAAGGAGTTTCGTTTATGCCGCTGCACTTTTTATAAGCACTTATCAAATGTAGAAAGCTCTACGTCTACGGGGTGTAGTCAGTGTAATATAAGTCCGTTTCGATAAAAGTGTACACTTTTAGCTTACCATCAATTATACCAATCGGTATCGGTTTAATGGTGATTAGTGCTGAACTCTGTAGAGATGACTACGGTTCGATCCCCACAACTGCAATCAAATTGAAATTATTTAATATTAGAATTGACTCGCAAATCAAATTAAACTGGTGATATAAAACAAAAACAAAAAACTTACCATCAATTAATGTTATGTATTTGTTTTATAGATGACAATAAAAAAATACACTTTGTCAATGTGATGAATCATATTTCCAATCTTACAAAATTAAAAGCATGATTATTCAAATTATTCTTATTAATGAAAACAATTAAGAGTTTTAAATCAGTTTCAAAAAGTATATTTAGTTGAGCACAATATGAAAATATTTAAACGAACATCCAAATTGAATAACTCAAATTAAGAGTTATCAAATTATTCGCCATTCAAAAAGAAAATTATATTCAAATATATTGCATTTGGAATTGTGCTTTTATGAATAATTCAAAGTATATATATACACTGTAAAAAATGATAACTTAAATTATCTCAAAATTACTCAAAATATCAAGATTATTACAGTACTATATTGCTTATAAAAAAAAAGATTATTACTATATGACTTGACTTTCTTCTACATATTTAAGATCCATCATCGGTGTGTCTACTTCAATTTCTAATTTCTGTCTCATAGTCTGACATTCACATGCATCAAACGCCACATATATGTAGAATGAAGTGAAGTCATATATGAATTTAGGTGTTTAAACTCAATTTTGATACCTAGTTTCCGAACAATATCGTTTGACCATATGTACTTTATGGTTTATTTATACTCATATACTAAAAATGATCGGTATCTGTAAGTAAGAAAATAGCAAGCAGCACATGCTCAAAGCCTCAAACCACATGTAATACAAGCCATTGCAAAAAGGCCACATGTTTCTTCATGTGTTTTATGGGAAACTAATTAAGGGTTACATGGTTTTCTAAAAACTCAGTTGTAATCGATAGAGCTTAATTGTTTGAGGAAGCAATTCAGTTTATATTTCTATACTAGCTAGAGTCGATTATTTTTTTTGGTTTCCACCATCAGTTTAATCTGATTCGGGGGTCAGTTTTAGATTTTAACCCTCTCTCGATCACAGTTGTAGGTGATCGAACCGTAGTCTTCGCTGCCAAGTTCAGTGCTAATTACCACTGAATTAACTAACGATTGGTTAGAGTCGATTATTAAGACGTTCTATGAAAATTAGATCAAGTTAGATGTTTTTTTTGCTCAAAGGCCTGAGTTTTTAATCTTAAACTCAAATTATTTCAATTTGTTATTTGTATAGAACTTGCGATTAGTCCGGTCAATAAAAATCCACCCACTAAAAATAAATAAGTGAGTGTATTGGAGTTTAAATTCAATATTTACACATACAATATGTCTATATTAATTAACTGAGTAAAATTTACGGAGACAACAATTTTCTTTTATTTATTTATTTATACAATAATAAAGTATTTGGCTAATAATATAGTTAACGATCTCCGTAAGATAACTTAAATAATAAAAGATGAGAGACATATAGATTTGATAGGAGAAGTACAAGGTTCAATCTATGACAAGAACAATTTATCATTTCGATATACCAAAAAAATAATATAGTTAACGAGGTCTACATATGTGGAGCATGTGAAAGAGGCGAGGAGGAAAGTAGTTCTATTTGTGACAACATCACATGCATACAAAGGTTTTAACTTGTAATGTAGTCACATGACCCTTGAATATGAATATTCATTCATTGTATTTTAGTATTTTACCCATTCTTAAAGCAAAACATCTCAATTGTTTCTGGGGGGAAGACGTTATTTTTAAAGCAAAACATCTCAATTAGTTGCATACAATTTGCTTGCTGCTCCACAATTGTTGAAGACCTTTTTCTTTGTGACTGTGTCTACAAATTCATCAATATGTGTAATATTCAGAGTTAAAAACTATAAAATTATTGACAATATTTACCAAGAAAAAAAAAATCGTCATGTAAATATTTTTTTTATGCAATTCGTTATGTAAATATACATTTCAATATTTGAAACTGTGTAATCGCAAATTTGCGTAACACTATCGATCAATTTAATTATTTTCTTATTTTATTTAGTCAAATAGCTAAATGAACAAAAATGCTACCTTTAAAATGAATAAGTAGAATGTTCGGAGTCTCAATTTCAGCTACATGGTGTATAAAATATAAATTCTTACAGTTTTTATTGGTTTGACTCACAGTTTTAAACATTATGATTCTAACTACTACCATACTAGCAATATCTAGAGAAAAATTAGACTAATTAAAGATGTTATCTACTTCTCCCCGTGATATAAATTAAGATAAGATGCAATAATGATTTAAGGCATGAAACAGATAAATCAATTGATTTCTACAAAACAGCTATAAATCATATTCATATACCCAAAATTCATGGAATAAGAAAATGACATATATAAGTTGATGAATATGCATGTGACCAATTTGTTTTTCCATTTTTGTGACAAAGACTAGACAGTTGTTGGCCTTGTGGTGTAGTTATCGGATCATGGCAACACTATTTGGATAGAAAAATATAGCAAAATATTAATTTGGATGGAGAAATTTTTTCATGTTAGTAATTTAATGTCACCAACATTTCTGTACTATCAATTGATCTAAATTAAGGGAATTTAGAAGAAAAAAAAAGGAAGTTGTTGTAGAGATTAGCGATTTATCTTTAGATAAATATTACAACAAGAATAGATACGGTTTGTTTGTTATTGTTTTACTGCATATATGATATAGAGGTTAAATTTGAACTGTCTGGTCTAAAATCAACAATGAAGATCTATTATAGTGAGAAATTGTGTGAAATCTTTTTTGGTACATTGTGTAAAATCTATAAAACAAAGAATTATGTTCCTTTAATTAAATGCATAAAACTTGTTCAACAATCAACAATTTTAACCAACATAATGTGACACAAGTAGCAAATACTTAAATCGATCTCTTAACCATTTGATTCTAGTTCGATTTCTGACTGGTGTGTATGGAAAAAATATTTGTTGGGAAAAAATGAATCTCAACACTCCTAAGGATTAATTTTCACAGTTGCGTCTGGATGATATATTTGGTTTATAAAAATAAAACAATATTATCCTATAATACTAAGATCACTATTTTATTATATTTTTCTGATAAGTACATTTAATAATTAATCAACTTTTTTTAATGACAAAAATATATACTAAAAACCATAATCCGAATAGTATAAACAATACAAATTCAAAATATTATAACAAAGCAAAGAAAGAAAATAAAATATAAGAGAAAAAACAAACCAAAATTGCACATGAATGAAAAGTAAACAGAACCCAAATTACGCCGCTACAATGTGTCAAACCAAAATTCGAATATTGATGGGAAAAACATAAATATTCATATTTAATGTCTAACAATGTTTCAAATAAGATTACCTCTAAAAAATGTACAAAAAAAAAGAGAAAGATTACCTCTAAAAAAGTAAATCAGACTAAACATCATGTCCTGTCCAAATGAGTTTAATTAAACTTTTAATATTGAAAATTTAAATATTTAAATTAATTGAATCAAAATTATATTAAATTTCGAAGCAATGGAATACAACAAAAATACAACGCATACATGATTTTTATGGTTAAATATTCTTTCCATCAATATACTAAAATATTCTCCCATGTCCTTGATCCATATTTTTCCTATGTCCTCTCAATTCAAAATTTGAATGCATATTAGGCAAAGACACATATAGCCAATATTCAAAAGCCTCTTTCAAGAGATAACGATAAGAATATGGGCATTAAGACTCAAGAGGAGTTGGATGAACATTAATATTTTGTGATGAGATATAAATTGTAGGGATTTAATGAATGAATGAATGTATTTGATTAAAATGGACCATTGTATAGGACCATATAAATGTTGTTTGAATCAGAAACAAGACCCCATCTATTGAACTTGTCTTTGAATTAGTACAAATGAATTGGCCTAGGAGTTCACATGGGGCAAGTTGTAAATGTAGACTAAAACCATAGAACATATTGAACATCACTGCGCATATTTAGTGTGTATTTTCCTATTAAGGCGACATATTCACATGGTTGTGAAAGAAGAAAATTTAACATTATAGTATGGGGTGATGGTCCATTATTTGATTATTGATTAGGGAGATAAATTTGGTACATAAAGGGAGCATCTTCCTCAAAACATTCTCTTGTTTTCACAATGGCCTTTTGTCACGTGACACTTGGCATGTGATCAAGATTATACCCCAAATATAAAAAAATATTATTGACATATGGTCTAAGATATTAAAAATTTGAAAATATAAAATTATTGTCTTGTAAGTTACATTGTGAACTCGTGAATTTCTTAAAATTTAAAATTAATATTTTTAACTACAAATCTTTTATATTTGAATTCTGTAACACATTTTAAGATAGAAGTTAACAAGACTTTTTTTCCTAATAAAAAAAAAGTTAACAATTTTTAAAATAAATATATTTTCATTTTTTTAATATATACATAGGCCCGGTCTAAACACATGTTAAATATGTGCAATTGTATAACATCTTAAATTTTTGTTATCTTATAATAACACCACACCCCCCCCCCCCCACCCACACACACACACACACACACACACACATATATATAGGGCCTGTCAGTGGCGGAGTCAGAAAAAAAATTCAGATAGGCGACTAAAATATATTATAATATGATTAGTTATTGATCTCACCTGATCAGAAACAATGGCCACCACTGGTTCCACCGTAAGATTGCTGAAGGAGGAGAAGGGGGGGTTGTACCTGCAGGGACTCTGACGCTCAAGTCAGTAAGAGTGGGAGCAGCAAGTACAAGGTTAGAGAAATAGATACCTGAGCCATTGAGTGGAATGACATATATATACCCCCAGCGCTGGGCCAAGACCATTAATGAGGAGGCAAAGATTCCGTCCCTGCCATCAATGGCTGTCGGGATTTTGACTTGCGGTCATAATGAGCAGTGAATGCCCATTATCCCAATATCGTCCGTTACGCTTTTGCGTAACGGCGCGAAGTGTTGGAGTGGCGAGCGTGCGAATGCTCGACATGATAGCATCATGTTCGAGGGGCACGTTGCTCGCGATCCAGCGTGTTTTTGTCGAGCATCGTGTGGATCCGTTGAGCGTAATGGATTGAGCTGGTCGTCAGGCCAGTCCAGAACATATATAATTTTTTATCTTATCATATCTGAGGTGAATTTTTCAGCAATCTTATTGTCTTCAATATAAACACTCATGGAGCTTTTGAGAAAATCAACTCTCATATGTTACACAACCTTACTTTTATAATTTTCATCGTTGAAAAGACACGTTCAGCAGTTGCAGTTCACATGGGAAAAATCAAAACAAGTTGTAGCACTTAATCAATCAGTAAATATCAATTTGATTTATTTCTGTCTGCTAATTTTTAACATAATTCACCAATAGTGGATTCTGAAATACTATTTTTATTTATTCACAAAAAAATTAATATATAATAATATGTATACAAGTCTCTACAAAAAATAATAACACATATATAGTACATATATAATATTACTACTGGTATAAAAAAAAATATTTGAATGGGTGGGCTCTAGCCCACCTTGGTCCTAGAGGTCCTCGAAGTTAGCAAGTATGACCCGACACCTGTATGTAATTACAAGGGAGGTGGGGGGAGCATGTGGAGGGCGTGTGAATAGCTGGGGGTGCGCGAAGAAAATTAAGGGGCGCTAAGTAGTTATATGTGGTTCATACATTGTTTAATTTTAGAGATCAAAAGTGAATGTTTATGATTATTTTTTAGGGACTAAAAATTTAGTACAAATTAAATAAAGATTAAATTTAGAAAGTCTCTATTTTGTAGAGACCAAAAATACATGTAATCCATTAATTTAAGATTTGTAAGTAATATTTATGTAAAACGTAATATATATTAATTCATACAACTTTATTTTAAAAAAATTAATACATATAATTGTTTGGATACTTATACTCATATAATAGTATTTCAACAGCATTTGAATGAACTAAATTTTTTATGATATACCATTAGTTATGATGATTAAAAAAAAATAGTTGTAAAAAAGTTATTAATTTTTTTTTCATTACAAGTATTAATCTTAAAAAATTATTGTTATTTGTTAGAAATTAGTTTGATTTACTTGTTTTTATCCAAAAGTTTTGTTTATTTTTGTCTATAAGTGACTCATTAATCTTAGTTATACAAAATATGTGTCTTAAAAATATCTTTAAAAAAAATGTCTCACTATTAAAAATGTGTCATGAGTGGGAATCAAAGAGTGGTACATTAAAGAACTCTAAAAAATAAAATAAAATAAAATGTTACATATTTGAAAAAGTGTCATGAGTGGGCATCGAAGAGCGATACATTAAGGAAGACTTAGTTTGTTATGGAGATGATCTCATAGTTTTCCACATAGATATATTCATAGCTTGCCACATAGGATTATGATCAGGAGAGAGACATCTGTAAATATATAATATCCGTTGACACCAACTAGTTTGATATCAATTTTAATACTCTTAATAATGTTTTGACCGCTATAAATTTTATAAAATTCATCTTTGAATTAAAAGTTTATATCATATAGAACATTTGTGTAAATTAAATTTCAGTCAAATTCAAAATCATTTGTGATTAATTTTTGAGATACATAAAGATTAACAGCGTTTAAAAAACACACAAACCATTTATTTTGATATATGTATCTCAATAACATATCAAACAATTTTAGTTTTGTATGAAATTTTTATTAATAATTTATATGATATAAACTTTTAATATAAATTTTTAATTCAATGATGAATTTTATAAAATTTATATCAATTAAAATGTTATTAGGATGTGTTAAAATTGGTTCAAACTATATATATGTATAAATTAAATATAATCATTAATTAGCACTATCGTTGTCACTTGTCATGTATGATAAACCTGTTTTATTTGTGGGGTTGACTGTAGCTAGTCTATAAATTATTCGATTCAAACAATCCAAAACACTCCATATGTATATGGGTATCACAAATCGTTTTCAGATAATAAGAACATAATTTTTTTATAAAACCTTATTTAGGAATAGGTGTTAGTGTCTCTTGTTTTCTAAGACATTTTGGTTGGATTTTGATAAAACTAATTTTAAAACTATCACTATGACAAGAATCCATGTGAGTTGTCCTCTTTGTTTTTCATTCTAATAATGCACTACGATTTTCAAATTAGATATATAGTTTTTTTTGACAATAAGTTAAACATAATAAAGAATGGTATTAGAAATATAATATTACCAGTTTTAGCATAGTGGATAGTGAGATAATAATCGCTATTGTGAAGATTTATGTGCTTGCTAAGTTAAAATAATTCCTAACAACATATATATACATAAGTACTAAAAATAAATAATAAAACAAATATATAAAATTATAGGTACAATTATACCTAATAACCATAATTAACTGTCATTTTTTATTAAAATAAGTTCTGAATGTAATTTGCAATAAAAATAATATTTTTCAAATTCTTCTATCAATTTTTTTTTATCAAATTCTAAATGTACTCAAAAAATCAAAAGAGAAAGAACACAAAACATAGGAATGAAAAAAAAGGAGAAAACAAACATTTACGCATAAATGGAGTAGCAACGAGTAATGACAGATGCATATACACAAATTAGAGAAGAAGAATAGTGAACTCGAAGAGGAGAAAAACACTCTAAAACAAAGGAACAAAGCAACAATGATGATTCAGAAGGAAGAAGTAAGTTAAAAAAAAAGCGATCACAATTGCCTCTTAAACATGCGAGTTAATCCAAAAAGGTAAGAAAATAGCAAAATACCCTCAACAAATTCTAACAATGTCAAAAATTTAGAATATTTTGAAATTTTCACCCTAAAAAACATTGGTGTTCCGTAGTTTTTATTTTACCTGTCTTTGCTCATCTTGTGCGAGACTTCGTTTATTATATATATTTATTTGCCGTTCAAAAAAAAAAATTCTAACAATGTCAAAATTTAAAATATTTTGAAATTTTCACCCTAAAAAACATGATAGCGTGTCTATAACAAACATAAAAATGCTATTGCACCATTATAATGTGACACTTTGTGAACCTATGACGTAGCGGTGGAGGGTTTCACCCCTACGCTACGCCACTATTGCACGCTATTAACAACATAGGAATTATCTAAAAAAAGTTTATAAAAAGAAAAATAAAATATGTCCCGAAATATGCGCATTACTTGCACCTTTGGAGTTCAGTAGTGGTGGTCCTTGCTGCTCTGTGTTGGCTCTGTCCTTATTCAGCCATAAAAAACATGCTGCTCAATAATTTGTTAATATATTTTACATATTAAGTTATATTCTAATCAGGTAACCTTCATTATTCAAATTTTCACATGGAAGCCACAGAACAATCATAAGCTTGGTTTTTGTAGCCATCTTTGACCTTAATAAAGAGTCTATTAAATATCAAATTCAGATTGAAAAATATTAAATACTTTGGTTTTTAGTAGAGAAAATAATTTGATTAATTCCTATGTCATTTTTATATTATTCGTAAAGCTGTATGTGACAAGGAAAGCTAGCTAAAAATCATTTGGCTTGTGATAGCTAGCAACTAGATTATTTATTATTGTTTTAATCATTGAAAGTATATATTGATAATTGATCTGGATAGGGTAATGTATATTGTTTTTATGAAAACATAAGGAAATGTATATTGTTTTGATTAAAAGCAAATTAAGCATAACAAGATGTGCCTAACAAAAATTTACAAGAACAAAAGTGGAGCAAACAAAACATTACCTTAACCATATTTCACCCCTAGACAGATCAAGGGATGACTCCATCACATATTCAAATGTAACATAAAACTTTTCTTTTGAGTTTTTAACCACCACCAAGTATTCTTCTTTCGAGTCTTTAACCACCACCAAACAAGAGTTTTGACCTTATCAACCAACATCGAATATCTTTTTTTTAGAGGAGACCTTGCTATTTTTTTCTTTTCAAATATGCCAACAACATATACCAACCTGTTTGAAGATCTGGTCAACCATGACAATCGTCAAAGAACACGAAATACCTAACCAACAAAAGAATTTTACACCAAAGAGAGCTCGAAAAATCATAATAATAAAACACGAGGCCTTTTTTGTTGACTAAAGAAAATACGCCGATTTTATTCACATTATTTTATTATAATTTATTAAGGAATTAAATTTTACATTATAGATATAAAAGATATTTAAAACATTGTGTCTCATTTATGCTTCTTTATTTTAGCAAATTTTTTATTTATTTAAAATCATTGATATGGATGTAAACTGACGGCCCATTATGTATATATTGTTCGGTCTTTTTTGAACAACTTCTCTAAATTTGAACTGCCATTATTTATTGAAAACTACTATTCGTGCCTCCATAAATCTTGCACGCCCCTGCCTTTTAAAATTATTCCCTTACTATTGTCAAAAAAAAAAGTTCTAATTAGTATCTGTTTGACCCGGTTTTATTTTAACTTTACTTTCTGATTAAGTTATAAGTATGATCAAATACATATTTTAAGAAATTCTTATTAAAACAAAGTGGCTTAATAATAAAGAAAAAAATATAAAGATTTGTCTTAAAAAAAATAAATCAAAATACACTATGTAAAATATAAAGTACAAACTATATCAAAATATTTTAGTTTAAAATACAAAAAAGAGATAAATACTTTTAAAATAACTTTTTTTACCAAACAACTTTTACTTTATATGTAAAACTTTTTTTATTACTTTTAAACTTAAATTAGCTTTTACTCTTAAAAAAACAGGGTCAAATGAAGCTTTAGTTAGTAGAGAGTTTGTTAAATTGAAAAAATAGAAAGAAAAAAAAAAGTTCACTATTGAAGTAGTGGACTAGTTTGCTACCTCATTAAGTGCCCGTTTGTTTTTAAAGCTTTTTTTAGAAAATAATCACTTATTTTTAAAAAATAATCACTTTTAAGAAAATAACATCTGTTTGTTATAGCTTTTAAAAATAATTAAAATTTAAAAATAATCTAAAAACTGCTAAAATTCTGAAGCTGATATTAGTCATTTTTTTTAGAGGAAAGAGAAAACAAGTGTAAATTTTTTTTAAACAAAAATATCCTTAATATTATTTTAATATTTCAATAATATCCTATTTAGAATTTATAGAATTAATTTGTTATTTTTACCATTGTACTAGCCACCATTCTAAACAAATTACGAGCAGCTAACACTATAAACTTCAACTCCAATAAATAATCAAAAATCATTTCCACTTCCAAGTTACCCAACCTTGTAATTTAAACTCTTTGAAGTATCTCAATCGAAATCCATAAATATCCATCAATACAACAACAAAGATTGAGCTTCATATACCTCATCAACCGACCAAAACTGCTTAGCATAGAAAGGAGGAGGATGAAAATAAAGGATGAAAGGAGGAAGAAAATAAGAAAAAGCAAACAGAGAGAGAAAGAAAAAACAACTTTGGTTTTGGAGAGAGAGAGCAAAAATGGCAGCCTGGCAGGACACATTATTCGGGATGATTTCGGAAAAGTGTTTTTCACTGGATATAGCATTTTCAAAAAATTAATTTTTAATATTAGGGGATCAAAAGTTTTAAAATATTCAAATAAAAAGATCATAAATGCATTTAAGCTTTTTTTTTTTCTCTATTTGTCGATTTTTTCTACATGGTGGACTTACACTCATTTAATTATGGTGGAAATTTAGTATGCAACGGTAGTAAACTATTCAAAGCATATCAAAAAACACTACATTGCTAATAAAAATTAGGCTTTAATACACTTTTGATCCTCTAAAGTCTCTGGCCACGTGGCGTTTTTTTATTGGATCTCACACCAAAGCCACCAAGTCCCGAAGTGCCACGTACGCAAAATTAACATTTTTGGCATTTTTCTAACGATAATTAGGACTAAATAGATTAATATAATGAAAGTTAGAGGACCAAAACGGAACGAAAAAATAGTT
The DNA here is from genome assembly GCA_951804385.1 of Trifolium dubium. Taxonomy (NCBI): domain Eukaryota; kingdom Viridiplantae; phylum Streptophyta; class Magnoliopsida; order Fabales; family Fabaceae; genus Trifolium; species Trifolium dubium. Next base: position 35,982,621 of record OX638067.1, read on the forward strand.
AAAGGACCAAAACGGAACGAAAAATAATTAAAGGACCAAAGTGAAACCTTGAAAATATTTAGAGGATCAAAAGTATATTTAAGCATAAAAATTATAAAGACACACAAAATAGAGCACAGTCCAATAATATTTAAGTTATTATAATATTTTTGTCTGTACCTCACATCTAGTTGTGAAAAAAAATGGAAAAAGAAAACATTGTGGATGTTATCAAAATATTATTCAATAAATTTTATAACATTATTTTACAAATTCACACTTTATAATTTTTTTTTGACAAGAATAAGTTGTGATTATAAATTTGTCATGGGCATCAGTAGAAGGACTAGGAATTCAAGTTGTCCCTTGATTTTTAATCAGTTATATCTGACAATTGTTAGAGACACATTTGTTAACAATTGATATGGTTGGGATGATTTTCTTTCTTTGAATCTTTGGCCATCTTTATTAACAAATATAAAATCAAATATTCGAACCATTGAGCTGATATTAAAATGTCACTCTCACATCTTAAATTGAGTATAGAATTAACTTAAACATAGCAATAGAAATTTTATTAATAATCAAATAGCTGAGAAATGCATCGACGGAGATCTATGCATGAACAATTATGTAACAACGACAAAATGTAAATTAGTTAGGGACATTTGGGTCCTCCTTTCTTAGTTCTCCAATTATTATAACATGGACATTCTTCCTTGTGACCATATGTTCCGGATGGAACACACAAACATTTTGCACAACAAATATTACAATAGGTTAGGCATGCTTTCTTGTACATAGTTGCTGAACAACGAACATCACATGCAGCCGCACATTCTGTAAAATAAATAAATAAATCAATATTTGAATTGTGAACAATGATTTTTAAAAATATATTGTTTTACACAAAGTTAGATAGAGATATCATACGTTCTGGACGAAGAGATCCTTCTCCTCTGGCCTGTGAATTTTTTATTTAAAATATAGAAAAAATGAAAATACATGTCAATATTGGTGAGTTTAAGGAAAAGCCAAAAAGAATAACTAATAAGTGAAAAATAGAGATAAAATGAATCACTTACATAGGTATCTTGAATCACACAAGCTATGACAAGCATGAAAAGAAATGCACAAACAAATTTAGCCATAACAACTTTTTGTTTGTTTTTTTTAGTGTCACTCTTGTTTTGTACATAGCCTCTTCTTAGGCTTGTGATTTATATAGATGCAAAGGATGACAAAATATAATTATTCTCATTAATGCTCTATTTTCTTGGTCAAACTAATTTAATATTTTAAACAATTAAAATATTTTGTTTTTGACTAAAAAAAAAGTTATACAAATAAAATATTATATATTCTATTAATTTTGAAAATTATACAATTAAAAATATTGTTATCATTAAAGATTGAAATTAAATTATCTAAATGAAGGGAGAATAAGGATTTCTTTGACCAAAATTTATTTGTAATTTTAGGGGTTGACTTAAGACAATACTGAGATTTAATAAGTAAGTTTAGGTAAAACTATTTTTTAGTTCAAAATTGAAAATTTTAAGGGTTCAGTTAGTGCAAAATTGAGATTTTCAAGTGTTTGTTTATGGTAAAACTAATTTTATTTTTGTGCAAAACTGAATTTTTTTGATTCAAAAATAAAATTTTATCAAAACTATTTCTAGCAACTGAGTACGATAAACAAACAATAACTATCAAATTAAAAATTTATGAGTAAAATCCAATAGATAAAATTACGGTGAGGGTAAAAGAAGTGAATGCATTATACACACTATTATTTGGGAGAAAGATTTCATGCAGTAACTGTAGGACGTAATTTTCAATGTTGATCGTCTGATCTGAAATTAATGGATGAGATCATTTCATACTGATTTGTTTTGTTGTGTAATTTAAACTTTCCGATCTGAATCTAACAATTGTGATCAATTAATGCATGTAAATGTTTGAATCCTTATTGCAGAGAATCAGGGTCCCATCATTCGCCTATAAATACAATGGTGATTTCACCCTCAAGGCACACATAATTCATTCATTTATACTCTCATTCCACCGCTTTCACATACTGACTCGGGCATTAGACGAGTGGTAACTATTTTACACGTACACTCCCCTTGATCATAAGGCCAATTCCACCACTATTTCTCGCTAGAGGAGTTATTCTATCAACATGTTTAGAGCAGTATTAGATGATACTATAAAGATAAAGATTTATAATATTGTCATTATGTATAAACTAATCTATAAAAATTAAATATTAGTTTGATTTATATATATATATATATAGGCTTTGCTAACTTACTCCCATGTGAGAGGAAGTTAGCAAAACTCCTCCCACTAAATTACTGTGCCCCCCCGCCCCCCCTCCCCACCCACAAAAAAATTTTACTTTGCGCGCCCCACACCCTATTACTCACGCGCGCCCCCCAGTTTCTCCGTGCACCCCCAACCAAAAATTGTTGCGCGCGCCCCCCACCCCCCATTGCTATGTGCGCCCCCCACCCACACTCCCCTCCCCCCCAACTTTTTTTTTTTAGCTGTTTTTTTAAAAAAAAATTTTAAGTGGAGCAAAAATGATTTTGACATACTAATAATAATTTAACAATAATAATCTTATTGTTCTTTTATTTTTTGAGAAACCATAACATCTTGTTTTAATATTTTACTCAATTTTTTTCTATTTTAGGGTAACGAAATCATTAAACCATACTAATGGTTTCACGTTATAACATCTTGAAACCATTTAACAATATTAATGGTTTCAAATATCTATTACATAATGAAGTACATGTAATAGTTTATAAAACCATTACACCCCAAAATGGTTTTGGTGTAATAATTTATTAAACCATTCCACACAAAATGGTTTTGGTGTATCGAAACCATTAAACCATACTAATGGTTTCACTTTATAACTTATTGAAACCATTTAACAATATTAATGGTTTCAAATATCTATTACATAATTAAGTACATGTAATAGTTTATGAAACCATTCCACATCAAAATAGTTTTGGTGTAATAATTTATGAAATCATTCCACCCCAAAATAGTTGTGGTGTAATAATTTATTAAATCATTCCACCCCCAAAATGGTTTTGGTGTATCGAAACCATTAAACCATACTAATGGTTTCACTCTATAACATCTTGAAACCATTTAACAATATTAATGATTTCAAATATCTATTACATAATTAAGTACATGTAATAGTTTATTAAATCATTCCTCCCAAAATGGTTTTGGTGTCATAATTTATGAAACTATTCCACCCAAAATGGTTTTAGTGTAATAATTTATGAAACCATTCCACCCCAAAATAGTTTCGGGTTATCGAAACCATTAAACCATACTAATGGTTTCACTTAATAACATCTTGAAACCATTTAACAATGTTAATGGTTTCAAATATCTATTACATAATTAAGTACATGTAATAGTTTATGAAACCATTCCACCCAAAATGGTTTTGGTGTAATAATTTATGAAACCATTCCACCCAAAATGGTTTTAGTGTAATAATTTATGAAACCATTCCACCCCAAAATAGTTTCGGGTTATCGAAACCATTAAACCATACTAATGGTTTCACTTAATAACATCTTGAAACCATTTAACAATATTAATGGTACCGCCAATATATATATGGCGGCACGAGAAATGAGGGTGAATAGGGGGCACGCGAGAAATATATATATATATATATATATATGGGAGCCGCACGAGTAAAACATATTGAATGAGGCTTGCTAACTTCCTCCCATTTTTTGACCACTGCATGCAATAACTAGAATATCTCCCTTATTATACAGTACATATGTGTCCTCCTGTGTCCTCAATTCACACCCTAACTACCACGCAATAATTTTTTCAAGACCAAACACATTTCGTTATCTTGATAGCGAAGTCAAACAGTTTGCTATATCCAGATAGCAAACTTGCTACATAGAGTGTAAACTCAAATCATACTTTAAATAATAAACCTTATAAAAATTGATGTAATTTGGTTAGAAAATTGATGTAATATATGTACATTAGCTTTGGTTGACTAATTATTTTTTTATATTTCAGATGGAGAGATTATTGATTAAGGTTACTAAAAAATATGTTTAGCTTAGTTGACAGCGAAAATTACATTTTATCTAGGCGACTTTATCAAAATAAAAAAAATATTGCGGGAAAGAAAGGTAAAACCCTATTGATATATTATACTTGTATAAAGACGTCAATTATATTGTTTTCTTAAAATAGTTATTGCCAGTGGCGGAACACCTTATGGGCTAAGGTGGGCTATAGCCCACACCATTTTTTTAAAATTTTATTTTATACTACTAGTAGTATTATATGTACTATATATGTGTTATTTTAATTTTTTTGTAAAATATATATATATATATATATATATATATATATTATTATATATTGAGATTTTTGCTAAAATTAGTCTTTTAATTATGTCAAGTATAAAAGTAGTAGTGGTAATAATAATAATAATAACAATAATAATAATAGGATAAATAAATAAACATAGTCTTTCAAAATATGTCCATTATTAGTGAGTTATGTCAATAATTAGTAGAGACAAGTAAATAAAATTTGTATTCATTAATTGATTGAGTGCTACGACTTGTTTTGACTCTTCCTATGTCAACAACAACCATTGAGCATGCCTTTTCAGCGATGAAAATTAAAAAAACAAGGCTACATAATGAGCTGGAAGATGATTTTCTCAAACGCTTCATGATTGTTTATATTGAAGATGGGATAGCTGAAAAATTCATCTAAGATATGATAATATGAAAAATTCTATCTGATAATATTATAAATTTATAATATACTCCTTCTGTCTCATATTGTAAAAGAAAAAAAACACTTATTACGAAAAAGTAAATCATAATGATTGGAAATATGTTTTTTTTGCTATTTTCTTTGAAAAAAGTTGTATGGAATTATGTAAACTTTTCTTGAAAAAAAAAATTGTGTTTTTTTTTTTTATATTTTGGAACAATAAATTGAATTATTTTTTCTCTTATATATATTTGGACGGAGGGAATATTATAGTCGCCCACCCATATTTTTCTTACTGGCTCCGCCACTGAGTTATTGCATATAAAATTTTATTAACTTTTCCATCACAATTGTCTCAGTAACATGACTCGTTTTATATTATTCAGAAGATATTATGTTATTATTGATTAGCATATGAATCTTTTTATGTTAGTTACGATTTTTCTATGTTATTTGTAATTTAAATTTAAATTTAAATTTATTTTTTAAAAAAAATTGCACTTTTTTTATTAAAAGACTATTTTTAATTTTTGAAAAAGGCCTCTAAATACTTGGAGCCGGCTCTAATATTTGATTTTTTTTAAACCAGGTGTCCTCTCTGCGCAACTACGGAGACTAATCCCTCGAATTGGGTAGGACGATAAAGGGTAGCAAAATTCTCCTTCAAAAAAATATATATGCGTTTAATATGACAAATTATACAAAAATCCTTATGTTGTAGGTCATACAGAGTGAATGAAATTGAGGATATATAATACTACACATAACTATGTGAGAGTCTTTTTTGTACTATTTGTCCTAATTTAACAGGATGGAACCTATAATGGGGCCGACTTGTTGTACCCCGCGCATTAGTCCCAGACCTTAATTAATGTGATTATCTATGGTGGAGCTTGGAAATATTTCAATATGTTTGGCAAGTTTTTGAAAGGTAATAATCTCCGCTCTCTACCGTCATCAAAACCTAGTTTCGTCTTCTTCTTCTTCTTCATCTTCCACTAAGGAAGGGTGATTCAGGGTCAATTTTTGACCCAAAATCACCCCTCTAACTCGTTTTTCTTTTTTTATCTTTTATTGAAATAAGTGATTTTAACATCTATTTCATTTTTTATTTTGTAATTTCGATGTCTTAGTGCGACATTGGTATGTGCGTCGTCTTTGTTCGGCATTGTTGTGTTCGTCGTCTTTGTGTGGTGTTATTTGTTTTTCTTGCTTCGTTTAGGTATTTGTTTGGTTCATATTGTCAGATCAACTTTGACTCAGTGTAGATCCAATCAATGACTTTATTGTTGTCCACGCTGTAAATTCTGCGACATGTGTATTATGGAGACTTGAGTATAGTCATATGTGTAGGCTTTTGTACTCGGCCGTTTTATGCTATAAATGTAGATGCTGTGAGTTTGTTCGAAAATTTATCCTTTTTGTTTTTAGCGGATATACATTGTATCGATGTACTTTTTGAATTTGAATGAATGAATATTATTAATTTTTGTCAAAAAAGGTCAAATTCCGCCAGCTTTTTTGATTAGCAACGACGTGGAATATTTGACGAATTCGTAATAACATTGTATTTAATGGAGGTTGTGCTAATGTGGATTCTTTGATAGACCAAATTGTATAAATCTCTTGGTTTTGATTCATAGGCCAGATAGAAAAAAATATTAGGCTCTGATTGAATTGATGGTACATAATGGAACGGAACAGAATGAAATGAAAAGGTATAGAATGGAGCGGAACGGAACACCAAGTTTATTCCATTGTTTGGATATAAAAATAGAATGGAACAAAATTATAACTCTATTATTTGACAAGTGAATGGAATGGAATAACATATAATATTTTTATTCCAATTTTATCCTTGTTTAAAAACACCATTATCCAATTTTACCCTTTTTAAAAACACTAAAACATGACTTTTTTTCTTCTATAAAACACAAACTATAAATCTATTTTGATATTATATTACTGTAAAAGAAAAAAAATGAAATTTTTTAATCATTTGTGATAGTCTTGATTGGCGATTGCAACCCAACGGTGAACCAAAAAATGATGCATAAATAGTAGGCAAAAATTTGCACTCAGACCCATTATAACATAATATAAAGCTTCCAGCATTCCATCATATTTCATTTCATTCCATTCATTTATTACAAAACTAAACAATGGAATCTAGCTCCATCTCATCCCATTCCATTCCATCATTTTTCATAAATCCAAACGGACGCTTAATTTTTCCTCCTAAAAAATATGTCAAAGTGTCTTTCTTTGATTGGTGTAATAACCCTTGAAATTGTTTTTTTTTTTTTTTACATATAAAGGTTTGAGTTGTTGATTTTTAAGGGATGAGTACTCCCTTGTACTCCTTATAAATCATATTTTTGTTTGCTTACAAAAAAAATAAAATAATATATTTCCTTTTGCCAAATGATCTTATAAGCAAAATGTAAAAAATAAATCCTAATTCTCTAATTTATCTCTATCATTTTCTTCTGCGTTATAGTGAATTATTCTTTTTGACTTAAATATACTTTTGGTTTCCATACTTTAATTTTTTTTAACTTTTGTCCCCTCATTTGAAAAACTAATTTTTGGTCCCTTTACTTTAAAAGTCAGCGTTATTTTATGGTCTCCTCTTATTTTAATGATGTGACACTACAATTGCTGATGTGGCAAAGATGATTAGAAAATATTTTTTTTCCATGTCATTAGTTAATTTTCATATTATTTAAAATTGAATAATAAAATTAAATAAAAACAAATAATTATTTTTTATAAAAGGAAATTGGAAGAACCCTAATTTTTATTATTCCACAAATCATTTCTTCATCATCTACAATTTTCCACCAAACCTTCATTAAAACTTCACCCTTCATTCTTGATATTTTTCACTACACCTTTTCCACGACTTATTCTAACTTTTGCAAACAAATACACGCTTCTACAATATATTTTTAAATTATAGAAAAATTAATATATTTTGAAAAACATAAATATTTTTTAAAATATTATAATAACTAAATACCATTCATCAAAATTGTAAAAAAAAAAAAATTTTTTTTTTTTAATTTATTTTGAATTTTTATTATTCATAATAATAATGAATATTGAATTATTTTTATGAAAAAATATAAAACAAATAAGTATAATGTTTATAAAAAATGAAATTATAATTTTTCTTATGAAATTATGTTCTCTAAAATATAAAATCAATAATAAGTTTTAATTTTTTAAAAATAATTATTTATATATGATTTTAAAGATCAAGTGTACCGATACATTGGAATTTTTCTAAAGTACCATAGAAGCTTTCTTTCAATTATCTTTTACCAAAAATAATTATTTGCTTTTATTTAATTTTATTAGTAAATCAGCAATTTTAAATCATATGAAATTTTACTAATGACATGATTTTTTTTCCTAATCATCTTGCCACATCAGCAATTATAGCGCCACATCATTAAAATGAGAAAGAGACCATAAAAAATGTTGACTTTTAAAATAGAAGGATCAAAAAATTGGTTTTTAATATCAGGGGCCAAAAATTGAAAAATATCAAAATAGAGAGATTAAAAATATATTTAAACTTTTTTTTCTCTATTCATCAATTTTTTCTATATGGTGGACTAACACTCATTTTTTTATGGTGGAAATTTAGTATGCAACGTTAGTAAACTATTCAAAGCATATCAACAAACACTATATATATTGCTAATAAAAATTACAAAGACACACAAAATAGAGCACATTTCAATAATATTTAAGTTATTATAATATTTTGGTTTGTACCTTCCATCTAATTGTGAAGAAAAAATGGAAAAAGAAAACATTCTGGATGTTATAAAAAAATTATTTAATAAATTTTATAATATTTTACAAATTCATACTTCATAATTATTTTTTGACAAGAATAAGTTGTGATTTTAAATTTGTCATGGGCATCGATTTTCAAGTTGTCCCTTTCATTTTCAATTAGTTATATTAGAGACATTTGTTAACAAATTGATATGGTTGGGAATATTGGCACCCCTTGATTTTCTTTCTTTGAATCTTTGGTCATCTTTATTAACAAATATAAAATTAAATATTCAAACCATTGAGCTGATTAAAATGTCACTCTCACATCTTAATATGAAATTGAGTATAGAATTAACTTGAGCGTAGCAATAGAAATTTTATTAATAATCAAATAGCTGAGAAATGCATCGAGGAAGATCTATGCATGAACAATTGTGTAACAACAACAAAACGTAAATTAGTAATTAGGGACATTTAGGCCCTCCTTCCTTAGTTCTCCAGTTATCATAACATGGACATTCTTCCTTGTGACCATATGTTCCAGATGGAACACACAAACATTTTGCACAACAGAGGTTACAATAGGTTAAACACGCCTTCTTGTACATAGTTGCTGAACAACGAACATCACATGCAGCCGCACATTCTGTAAAATAAATAAATAAATCAATATTTGAATTGTGAACAATGATTTTTAAAAGAATATTGTTTTACAAAAAGTTAGATAGAGATATTACGTTCTGGACGAAGAGATCCTTCTCCTCCGGCCTGTAGATTTTTTTATTTAAAATAGAGAAATAATGAAAACACATATGTTAATATTGGTGTGTTAAAAGAAAAACCAAAGAATAATTAATGAAAGAAAAATAGAGATAAAATGAATCACTTGCATAGGCATCTTGGATCACACAAGCTATGAAAAGCATGAAAAGAAATGCACAAACAAATTTAGCCATAGCAGCTTTTTGTTGGTTTTTTTAGTGTCACTCTTGTTTTGTACATAGCCTCTCCTTAGGCTTGTGATTTATATAGTAGATGCAAAGGGTGGAAGAATATAATTATTCTCATTAATGCTCTATTTTCTTGGTCAAACTAATTTCATATTTTAAACAATTAAAATATTTTGTTTTTGACTAAAAAAATAAAAATTTATACAAATATAATATTATATATTCTATTAATTTTGAAAAATATAAAATTAAAAATATTGTTATTATGAAGGAATGAAATTAAATCTTTAAAAATATTTGCCAACTTTTTTATTCCCTTTCATGTCCACAATAGGGCAGATTTATATTGCATTCTCCTCACAACAATTTAATATTAAATGATATTATGATGATTAAATATTAAATGACAATGATATGATGATGATGCACACAACAGGCTTTGGTTTGGATATGTTATGTTGTACGCCCCTCCCTCAGCCCACTCTCCAAATTTTCAAATTCAAATTATATCATTAATTGTAATTAATTTAATGATATGAATTAATTCATTGTATTTAAGGTAAAATCATAAGTTCAGACGGTCAACAGATATTTAAGGTAAAATCATAAATTCATTACCTTTTACGAATTTTGAATTTTAAAAAATTATATAAACATTATTTATAAATGCTACTGTACTTACATATATATATTTTATAAATGCTATGTTAATTTTTTTAAAATAATAGTTTAAAATTTTAATTCAACGCATTTTTTTTAAAAAATGGTCTTCAAATCAACACATTTTTTAATATCATTGACCTTACATATGTGTAGTTTTTTTTTTTTGTACAATATATGGTAATTTTTTTATGCCATAAAAAAATGGTGTTTATTTTGTCAAAAAAAAGGAAGGTATTTATGCCATATAAAAAAAACTAAAAACGCCAGCATAAAATGCATATCTAAACGTGCAACTATAGACTAAACTTGCGGCCATCATATAAATGCAAAGATTTCAAGTGGTACAACTATTTCGTGTACTATATAAATACATGTTTTTTTTTTTAAAGGACATATAAATTCATGTTAGTGTCATCATAAATCATGCATACAATATTCTTTTTTTTTTGCAATGGCATACAATATTCGAAACACACTTTTATTTCTAAAATTTTACCTTCTAAAGATTCTTAGAAATTTGATTATAATAGTTGTACGATTTTGGTATGTGATTAAGGATATAACGAAAGAAGAAACTTCTTTTTCAATGAAGATGGTTCTTATAAAAATTTACTATTTGAAATTTAAATATGATGGAGTACCATATTATAATTTTTTTTTTCAAATTCAGGTTATTACGTACATGTCACTATTCGTAGGACTCTAATCTATAAATTAGAAAAAAAAAATTATAGAGGATAATAATCTCTATTGCATATCTAACTTTGACAGTGCATCTAACATCGGTTCATATTGAACCACCATACATACAAATTTCCTTTTTCGATGGAGATGATTCTCATATATAAAAAATGTAAGTTGTTGTCATTGTTTATTACTCCCTCCGGTCCTTAATATAAGACAATTTTTACTTTTTGGTAGACCAAATACATCAATCATTCCATGAATCTAAAAAGTAAAAATTGTCTTATATTTAGGAACAGAGGTAGTATTTCTTTTTTTATAAATATTTAATATTTGAATATGATGGTGTACCATGTTAACATTTTTTATTTTACTTTTTATTTCAGACTAATCACATCCATGTCACCATTCCTAGGACTCTAATATATGAATTCGAAGAAGAAATTAAGGAGCAAAATATTTACTATACATCTAATTTTGGTATTGTATCTAACATTGGTTCGTATATATATTAAACCACCAAGCATCACCTTTAATATGCAGAAGTCAATTTCAGATTACAGAAGATTCATAACCACCAAAATGATTGTGGATTGATCATTTTTCTATGTTGTACTCATTTTTGTTTTATTTTTATTATTATTTGAAGCTATTTAAGTTTCGCTATATCATTTGAAGCAATTTTAAGGAAATTTATTTGATTAGTTTCGTATATGCATTATGTTATATGAAAGATGTCATGTAACCAATACTCTCAAGTCTCAATAGAATAAAAGCAATATAATGATATTTTTAGAGTTTGCATGATAGATCATTATTGAATGTTTTTTATTTGATTTGATTTTCTTTTTGAGCTTAAATTCTTTCCTTCGTTTTTTTGTTTTCAGAGCTTAGAATCTTTTATGACCCAAAGAAAAATATAAAAAATTTGAACAATTAATATATTAATATATGAGTTTAATTAGAATACTCTAACAGTGTAAAAGTGAAAATGTTTACAATATATCAACATTAAAGTTACAAATAAAAAGGATCAAATAAAATATTTTCTAATTATCATTTCTTCCCACGTCTATTTTCTAATAATTGTGAAGAGTCGTTCAATTGATGCATCTCTAAGTTGATCCAATGACATGTAGTTTCAATAATTTTTGGGATAGAATTTACCTTAACAATTCATACTAATTACAAGGGCATCATGCTTTAAAACAAGGAACCATACCACATAAAATTAAAACCAATTCAAAGTTTATACATCTATGTTCTATTAATCTCTATGAATCCTCTTAGTATTGTAAACAATAATCGGTTTAACCACATCAAGTTTCAAAAAAAGAATCGGTTGAAACTTTTTGAGTAGTAGCATAATAAATGTACCATCAAAGTTCAAAATTATAAAACATATAGAAGCGAGATGAAAATAGATATATTAGTAAAGATTTGATTTTTTTTCTTTATTATTGTTAATACATAGGATGAAGTATCTCAACAAATAAATTTAATTGGTTGACACCATAAAAGAATTGATTTGATTTTATCTTTTTTTTATTCTTAAATAGATTGATATGTCTAAAATGATGATTTTAATTGTTTGACAGTGTAAACTAATAACTTTACACTGCCAAAGTATTCTAATTAAACTCTTAATATATAATTTCAATTTGAAATGTGCACTTTATCATTTTGTCAATAAAACTCCTAATATACCACATCAATCATTATAAAAGATCACTATAATTTATCAAAAAAAAAAAAATCACTACAATAAATTCCTCATATTTTTTTGACAAAAATAAATTCCTCATATTAAATTTAATTTTTTTTTTGACAATATTAAATTTTTAAAATTGAGATTTATAACAAGTGCACTTTATCATTTTGTCAATAAAACCTGCCATTTACAATTTTCTATATTTTTTCTAAATGAGCCATAGGGTATACAAATCATCAACGATTTTTACCACTAAATTTTAGAATTGTACAATTTTAACCACCAAATTTTAACTGTACGATTTTAACTCCTCAAATTTATATTTTTTTTTGCATTTGTTAGCCTCCATTGACTTTTTTAACTATAAATTAATTATTTGGCATTTTAAAATAAAAATATATATTTTTAACGTTACGAATATTCAATTTAGCATATCAAGCTTAACAAAAAAGAGTTAGCTTACCAAACATATTCATTTTTTATGTTATTATATTTTTCACTTTATATTTGATTATTATGAAAACTTTGATATTTAAAAGCAACCGTCTGTGGTCACATTTTTAAACATGCTTGACACAGGTACAAATACTAGGAGTCTTTTATTAAGAGTGTCCTTCATTAAGTATATTTTTTATGAATATTATAAATTTCATTTATTTAATTGATAATTATGAAATCAATAATATTAAAATATTAATTTTTATAGATGTATTTTTAGCCGTGTTTGGCACGGGTCTGGAATCTAGTTATCTAAAAGAAAGGAGAATAAGGATTTCTTTGACCAAAATTTAATAGTAATTTTAGGGGTTGACTTAAGACAATACTGAGATTTTATAAGTAAGTTTCGGTATAACTATTTTTTAGTTCAAAATTGAAAATTTTAAGGGTTCAATTAGTGCAAAATTGAGATTTTAGTTTATGGTAATACTAGTTTTTTTTTTTTGTACAAAATTGAAGTTTTTTTATTCAAACATAAAATTTTATCCAAACAATTTCTGACAATTGAGTATGATAAACAAACAATAACTATCAAATTAAAAATTTACTAGTAAAATCCAACATATTAAATTATGGTGAGAGTAAAAGAAGTGAATGCAAAATAACGGTTTTTGTATAATTTGTCAAATTAAACGCTTATATATATTTTTTAAGGAGAATTTTGCCATCCTTTATAATCCTACTTGGTTCGAAGGATTAGTCTTTGTAGTTGCATAGAGGACACCTGGTTCAAAAAAATTTAAACATTAGTGCCGGCTCCAAGTATTTAGAGGCCTTTTTCGAAAATTAAAAAAAGACTTTATATAAAAAAAAGTGCAATTTTTTTTATAAAAATAAATTTTAATTTAAATTACAAATAACATAGAAAAATCGTAACTAACATAAAAATATTCATATTCTAATCAATAATAACATGATATCTTCAAACTAATATAAAACGAGTCATGTTACTGAGACAATTGTGATGGAAAAGTCAATAAAATTTTATATGCAATAACTATTTTAGGAAAACAATATAATTCATGTCTTTATACAAGTATAATATATCAATAGGGTTTCACCTTTCTTTCCCGCAATATATTTTTATTTTATTTTGATCAAGTCGCCTAGATAAAATGTAATTTCCCCTGCCAACCTGAGCTAAACATATATTTTTTAGCAACCTTAATCAATACTCTCACCGTCTAAAATATAAAAGAAAATTGCTCAACCAAAGCTAATGTATATATATTACATCAATTTTCTAACCAAATTACATCAATTTTTATAAGGTTTATTATTTAAAATGCAATTTGAGTTTATACTCTATGTAGCAAGTTTTCTATCTAAATATAGCAAACTGTTTGACTTCGCTATTAAGATAACGTAATGTGTCTGGTCATGAAAAAATTATTGCATGCTAGTTAGGGTGTGAATTATTGATGACACATATGTACCGTATAATAAGGGAGATTCTCTAGTAATTGCATGAAGTGTGCAAGGAATGGTAGGAGAGCAAAAAGTAGTTATCTTATTTCTTAGTGGCTTAGTTCCCATGGTTTATTGAGTTTTGCGTGCTCCTCATCAAAATTGATAAAAAAAAAAAAACAAATTAAAATTTTTTTTTATTGATTTTGAATTTTTATTATTCATAATAGTGAATATTGAATTATTTTTATGAAAAATATAAAAAAATTAGTATAATGTTTATAAAAAATGAAATTATGATTTTTCTTATGAAATTATGTTCTTTAAAATATAAAAATCAATAATAAATTTTAATTTTCTAAAAATAATTATTTATATATGATTTTAAAGATCAAGTGTACCGATACATTGAAATTTTTCTAAAGTACCATAGAAGCTTTCTTTCAATTATCTTTTACCAAAAATAATTATTTGTTTTTATTTAATTTTATTAGTTAATAAGCAATTTTAAATCATATGAAATTTTACTAATGACGTGATATTTTTCCTAATCATCTTGCCACATCAGTAATTGTAGCGCCACATCATTAAAATGAGAGTGAGACCATAAAAAATGTTAACTTTTATAATAGAAGGATCAAAAAATTGGTTTTTTAAATGAGAGGACCAAAAATATATAAATATCAAAATAGAGGATAAAAAATGTATTTAAGCTTATTTTTTTCTCTATTCGTCAAATTTTTATACATGGTGGACTCTCACTCATTTAATTATGGTGGAAATTTAGTATGCAACGGTAGTAAACTATTCAAAGCATATCAACAAACACTATATAGCTGATAAAAATTATAAAGACACACAAAATAGAGCACAGTTCAATAATATTTAAGTTATTATATATAATATTTTGGTCTGTACTTCACATCTAATTGTGAAGAAAAAATGGAAAAAGAAAACATTGTGGATGTTATCATAAAATTATTTAATAAATTTTATAATATTTTACAAATTCATACTTCATAATTAATTTTTGACAAGAATAAGTTGTGATTTTAAATTTGTCACGGTCATCGATTTTCAAGTTGTCCCTTTGATTTTAATTAGTTATATTAGAGACATTTGTTAACAAATTGATATGGTTGGGTTGATTGGCACCCCTTGATTTTCTTTCTTTGAATCTTTGGCCATCTTTATTAACAAATATAAAATTAGGGGTTGGGTGGGTGTGGCGGAGACGTTTGTTTGTATGGGAAGAAGTGATCTTAGCGGAGTGTTGTTACACGGTGAAGGAGGCGTATACTTGTCTGACCAGAGATGGTGTCCCAGCTGATATTCCGGTTACAGTTCGTGCCTTGCCGTGGCACAAATTCGTTCCATTGAAGGTCTCTGTTTTTGCATGGCGCTTTCTCCTCAACAGAATCCCGACAAGAGACAATCTATTACGCCGGGGTGTTGTTATTGCTGGTTCTCCTATGTGCAGCTTTGGGTGTCCTATTACAGAAAATCTATCACATCTATTTTTTGTTTGTCCTTTTGCTCACAAGGTGTGGAGTGGACTTCTCTGTTGGCTAGGCCTTCAAGGTGTTCTACCGGTGGAGGCAGTGGATCATGCTGTTCAATTTTCTGGTCTTCAATTACAATCGATCAAACCTAAATATGTTTTTCAGGTCTTTTGGTTAACTACTATCTAGTGGATTTGGAAATGTCGCAATGAAGGTATCTTTCGCAACAATTTAATGGACGATCAACAGGTTTTAGACCAAATTAAAGTTCAGGTGTGGTGGTGGCTAAAAGTGCGGTACAAAGGTTTTGATGTGCTGTTTAGTTCTTGGTATACCAATCCCTTGACTTGCCTTGGTTGGAGGGGTGGGTAGGTGTTGTTTGTTTTTGCCACCGCTGCATATGTCTCTAGATTTTTCTGGCTTGTTTTATATTGTTCTGTGATGGTGTGATTGTATATGTAAACTATTCCTATTTTCCTAGATGTTGCACATCTTGTGCTTCTCTAGGTTATTAATATAATCTTTTTTAGTCGTTTCAAAAAAAAAAATATAAAATTAAATATTCGAACCATTGAGCTGATTAAAATGTCACTCTCACATCTTAATATGAAATTGAGTATAGAATTAACTTGAACATAGCAATAGAAATAATTTTATTAATAATCAAATTGTTGAGAAATACATCGAGGAAGATCTATGCATGAACAATTATGTAACAACAACAAAATGTAAATTAGTAATTAGGGACATTTAGGCCCTCCTTCCTTAGTTCTCCAGTTATCATAACATGGACATTCTTCCTTGTGACCATATGTTCCAGATGGAACACACAAACATTTTGCACAACAGAGGTTACAATAGGTTAAACACGCCTTCTTGTACATAGTTGCTGAACAACGAACATCACATGCAGCCGCACATTCTGTAAAATAAATAAATAAATCAATATTTGAATTGTGAACAATGATTTTTAAAAGAATATTGTTTTACAAAAAGTTAGATAGAGATATTACGTTTTGGACGAAGAGATCCTTCTCCTCCAGCCTGTAGATTTTTTATTTAAAATAGAGAAATAATGAAAACACATATGTTAATATTGTTGTGTTAAAAGAAAAACCAAAGAATAATTAATGAAAGAAAAATAGAGATAAAATGAATCACTTACATAGGCATCTTGGATCACACAAGCTATGAAAAGCATGAAAAGAAATGCACAAACAAATTTAGCCATAGCAGCTTTTTGTTGGTTTTTTTAGTGTCACTCTTGTTTTGTACATAGCCTTTCCTTAGGCTTGTGATTTATATAGATGCAAAGGGTGGAAGAATATAATTATTCTCATTAATGCTCTATTTTCTTGGTCAAACTAATTTCATATTTTAAACAATTAAAATATTTTGATTTTGACTAAAAAAATAAAAATTTATACATATATAATATTATATAATCTATTAATTTTGAAAACTATAAAATTAAAAATATTGTTATCATGATTCATGAATGAATGAAATTAAATCTTTAATCTTTAATCTTTAATACTATAATTTGCCAATTTTTTTATTCCCTTTCATGTCCACATGGCAGATTTATATTGCATTCTCCTCACAACAATTTAATATTAAATGATATTATGATGATTAAATATTAAATGACAATGATATGATGATGATGCACACAACAGGCTTTGGTTTGGATATGTTCTGTTGTGCGCCCCTCCCTCAGCCCACTCTCCAAAAGCCCGGATTTCAAATAATCTGCACTATATTTTCAAATTCCAATTATATCATTAATTGTAATTAATTTAATGATTTGAATTAATTCATTGTATTTAAGGTAAAATCATAAGTTCAGACGGTCAACAGATATTTAAGGTAAAATCATAAATTCATTACCTTTTACGAATTTTGAATTTTAAAAAATTATATAAACATTATTTTATAAATGCTACTGTACTTATATATATATATTTTATAAATGCTATGTTATTTTTTTTAAATAATAGTTTAAAATTTTAATTCAACGCATTTTTTAAAAAATGGTCTTCAAATCAACACATTTTTTAATATCATTGACCTTACATATGTGTAGTTTTTTTTTTGTACAATATATGGTAATTTCTTTATGCCATAAAAAAATGGTGTTTATTTTGTCAAAAAAAAGAAGGTATTTATGCCATATAAAAAAAAATAAAAACGGCAGCATAAAATGCATATCTAAACGTGCAACTATAGACTAAACTTGCGGCTATCATATAAATGCAAAGATTTCAAGTGGTACAACTATTTCGTGTACTATATAAATACATGTTTTTTTTTTGATAGGACATATAAATTCATGTTAGTGTCATTATAAATCATGCATACAATATTTTTTTTTTTTTTTTTTGCAATGGCATACAATATTCGAAACACAATTTTATGTCTAAAATTTTACCTTCTAAAGATTCTTGAAATTTGATTATAATAGTTGTACGATTTTGGTATGTAATTAAGGATATAACGAAAGAAGAAACTTCTTTTTCAATGAAGATGGTTCTTATAAAAATTTACTATTTGAAATTTAAATATGATGGAGTACCATATTATAATTTTTTTTTTCAAATTCAGGTTATTACGTACATGTCACTATTCGTAGTACTCTAATCTATAAATTCGAAAAAAAAAATTATAGAGGATAATAATCTCTATTGCATATCTAACTTTGACGTTGCATTTAACATCAGTTCATATTGAACCACCATACATACAAATTTCCTTTTTCGATGGAGATGATTCTCATATATAAGAAATGTAAGTTGTTGTCATTGTTTATTATTTCTTTTTTATAAATATTTAATATTTGATATGATGGAGTACCATGTTAACATTTTTTATTTTACTTATTATTTCAGACTAATCACATCCATGTCACCGTTCCTAGGACTCTAATATATGAATTCGAAAAAGAAATTAAGGAGCAAAATATTTACTATACATCTAATTTTGGTATTGTATCTAACATTGGTTCGTATATATATTAAACCACCAAGCATCACCTTTAATATGCAGAAGTCAATTTCAGATTACAGAAGATTCATAACCACCAAAATGATTGTGGATTGATCATTTTTCTATGTTGTACTCATTTTTGTTTTATTTTTATTATTATTTGAGGCTATTTAAGTTTTGCTATATCATTTGAAGCAATTTTAAGGAAATTTATTTGATTAGTTTCGTATATGCATTATGTTATATGAAAGATGTCATGTAACCAATACTCTCAAGTAGTCTCAATAGAATAAAAGCAATATAAAGATATTTTTAGAGTTTGCATGATAGATCATTGAATGTTTTTTATTTGATTTGATTTTCTTTTTTAGCTTAAAATCTTTCCTTCGTTTTTTTGTTTTCAGAGCTTAGAATCTTTTATGACCCAAAGAAAAATATAAAAAAATTTGAAAAAGTAATATATTAATATATGAGTTTAATTAGAATACTCTGACAGTGTAAAAGTGACAATGTTTACAATATAACAACATTAAAGTTACAAATAAAAAGGATCAAATAAAATATTTTCTAATTATCATTTCTTCCCACGTCTATTTTCTAATAATTGTGACGAGTCGTTCAATTGATGCATCTCTAAGTTGATTCAATGACATATAGTTTCAATATTTTTTGGGCTAGAATTTACGTTAACAATTCATATTAATCTCAAGGGCATGGTGCTTTAAAACAAGGAACCATTCCACATAAAATTAAAACCAATTCAAAGTTTATACATCCATGTTGTATTAATCTCTATGAATCCTCTTAGTATTGTAAACAAGAATCGGTTTAACCACATCAAGTTTTGAAAAAAAAAAAAAAAGAATCGGTTGAAACTTTTTGAGTAATAGCATAATAAATGTACTATCAAAATAACCCAAGGGGTGTGGTTAAGCGGCATGAGGCTCATCCTCCCTTATCCAAGGGTCAAGGGTTCGATCCTCACCTTGGGTATGGAGCAGCTTTAAATCCTTGGGCCAGCTATCCCACCCTTCGAGGTGCCTTCAATCTAGCCAGGGAATAGTCACTGCGTTCGGCGGTTGATACCCTGATTTCTACCAAAAAAAATGTACCATCAAAATTCAAAATTATAAAACATATAGAAGCGAGTTGAAAATAGATATATTAGTAAAAATCTGATTTTTTTTCTTTATTATTGTTAATACATAGGATGAAGTATCTCAACAAATAAATTTAATTGGTTGCACCATGAAAGAATTGATTTGATTTTATCTTTTTTTTATGGGTTAATGATCTTTTACCCCCTGTAATATATGACAAAATTGTTTTACCTTCTTATAGTATTTTTTTTGTTGTTTTACCCTCCTGTAATATTAAATTTCATGTTTTACCCTCCCAATTTTAGTCAACATATTTTGACAGGGCCAAAACGCTGATGTGTCAGTCCACATGGAATTTATTTTAATTTATACTTTTTTTTTATAAAAAAATTTGTCAAATCAGAATTTTTTATTTATTAGTTTTTTTATTGTTTTTTATTACTAAAATTAGTAAATAAAAAAAGAAAAAAATCAAGAAAGAAGAAACAGAGAACACGAGTGGTTTTGGTTTTGCCTCCTTCCATTCCTTCCATCCATCCATCCATCGTTCTCTACAATCCTTTACCTTCATCGTTCTATTGCTTCCTTCCTTCCATTTCAATTGTTTAAGCTCTAAAGGGTTCTATTGTGCATCGCATCTTTTCCCCTTTCTTCTCAAATTTAGGGTTTTCAATTTGAAAATAATGAATGGAAGTAATTCTTCATCAATTGGAAACTCAAGTGGATTCGCCGTCGCAGCGTTGTCGTTCGTTTTCGCCGTTGCAGGTGAATTCGCCTGTTTCTTCTTATTCTTCTTCATCGTCGTCGGTCGCCGGTCTTCTTCTCCGATCGCGCGATAGAGAATGAGAAAGATGGAGTTTGAGGTTCGTTTTTTAAGAATCATCGCGGAATTGTTCTGTTTCGTTGAAGATTTTCTCTGTCGGCATTCTTCGATCTACAAAGAAGAGACTACAACGAAAACAGTGTCGTGTAGAGAATGGTGTGTGAGGGAAGTGTTGGCTATGGTGTTACTGTGTTTCTGTTTGTTTCTTTCCTTTGTTTCTTCTTTCCTTTTTTCTTTTCTAATTTTACTAATTAAAAACAAAAAAAAAACTAAATAAAAAAACAAATAATATTTTTTTCTGATTTGACTTTTATTTATAAAAAAAAGTATAAATTAAAATAAATTCCACGTAGACTGACACGTCAGGGTTTTGACCAGTTAAAATATGTTGACTAAAAATGAGGGGGGTAAAACATGGAATTTAATATTACAGGGGGGTAAAACAAAAAAAAATATTATAGAGAGTAAAGCAATTTTACCATATATTACAGGGGGTAAAAAATAATTAACCATTTTTTTATTCTTAATGATGATTTTAATTGTTTGACAGTGTAAACTAATAACTTTACACTGCCAAAGTATTCTAATTAAATTCTTAACATATAATTTCAATTTGAAATGTGCACTTTATCATTTTGTCAATAAAACTCCTAATATACCACATCAATCATTATAAAAGATCACTATAATTTATCAAAAAAAAATCACTACGGTAAATTCCTCATATTTTTTTGACAAAAATAAATTCCTCATATTAAATTTTTAAAATTGAGATTTATAGCAAGTGCACTTTATCATTTTGTCAATAAAACCTGCCATTTACAATTTTCTATATTTTTTCTTTAATTTATTATTCTCCATTTATCTATTTATGCTATATGAGCCATAGGGTATACAAATCATCAACGATTTTTAACACTAAATTTTAGAATTGTACAATTTTAACCACCAAATTTTAACTGTACGATTTTAACTCCTCAAATTTATAATTTTTTTTTTGCATTTGTTAGCCTCCATTGACTTTTTTAACTAAAAATTAATTATTTGGCATTTTAAAATAAAAAAATATATTTTATCCAAAGTAGTTTTTGGTAATACTAGTTTTTTTTTTTGGTGCAAAACTGAAGTTTTTTTATTCAAACATAAAATTTTATCCAAACTATTTCTGACAACTGAGTATGATAAACAAACAATAACTATTAAATTAAAAATTTACGAGTAAAATCCAACATATAAAATTATGGTGAGGGTAAAAGAAGTGAATGCAAAATAATGGTTTTTGTATAATTTGTCAAATTAAACGCATATATAAATTATTTAAGGAGAATTTTGCCATCCTTTATAATCCTACCCGTTTCGAGGGATTAGTCTTTGTAGTTGCGCATAGAGGACACATGGTTCAAAAAAAAATTAAACATTAGAGCCGACTCCAAGTATTTAGAGGCCTTTTTCGAAAATTAAAAATAGACTTTATATAAACAAGTGAATATTTTTTTAAAAAAATAAATTTTAATTTAAATTACAAATAACATTGAAAAATCGTAACTAACATAAAAAGATTCATATTCTAATCAATAATAACATAATATCTTCAGACTAATATAAAACAAGTCATGTTACTGAGACAATTGTGACGGAAAAGTTAATAAAATTTTATATGCAATAACTATTTTAGGAAAACAATATAATTCATGTCTTTATACAAGTATAATATATCAATAGGGTTTCACCTTTCTTTCCCGCAATATATTTTTATTTTATTTTGATCAAGTCGCCTAGATAAAATGTAATTTCCCCTGCCAACCTGAGCTAAACATATATTTTTTAGTAACCTTAATCAATACTCTCTCCGTCTAAAATATAAAAGAAAATTGCTCAACCAAAGCTAATGTACATATATTACTTCAATTTTCTAACCAAATTACATCAATTTTTATAAGGTTTATTATTTAAAATGCAATTTGAGTTTATACTCTATGTAGCAAGTTTTCTATCTAGATATAGCAAACTGTTTGACTTCTCTATTAAGATAACGTAATGTGTTTGGTCATGAAAAAATTATTGCGTTCTAGTTACGGTGTGAATTATTGAGGACCTATGAAGCCCCGATACTCCAAAATTGATAAAATATTGTGTCAGATACCGTATCCGATACCGATACGTGTCAGATACTTCCCGATACTTCATTATACGTATCGGGGAAGTATCTAGTGATTAAATTTTATTATTTAAAAAAAAAACCGACACTTTTGTGATACTTGTCAGATACTTTTCGATACGTATCAGAGAAGTATTCAGTGTTTATATTTTATCCATTCTTTGAAAAGAAATAAAATGAATCCAAGATGGCTAATGATTTGGTTAATGTGCATACAAATTTTTAACTTTTGTCAAAGAAAGAAGAAGAATATATGAAAGGAGCGACAAAATTAAAGAACATTAGTAGAGATGTACATGACTCGCTTTTTAGATAATATTTAAGATATATAATTTACTTGTTTTGATAATTTTAATAATGTGATTGCTTCTTTATTATCAATTTTAGTTATGTTTATATATTTTGCATTTATATATTTAATTTTTTATTGAAGTATCCTAGCCGTATCGTATCTTAAATTTCTAAATTTTCTCGTATCGCCGTATCCGTGTCGTATCGTATCAGTGTCGTATCTCGTATCTAGGCTTCTTAGTTGAGGACACATATGTACCGTATAATAAGGGAGATATTCTAGTAATTGCATGAAGTGTGCAAGAAATGGTAGGAGAGCAAAAAGTAGTTATCTTATTTCTTAGTGGCATAGTTCCCATGGTTTATTGATTTTTGCGTGCTCCTCTTATCTGGGTGGAAGTTAGCAAGCCTCCTTCAACATGTTTTACTCGTGCGGCTATATATATATATATATATATTAAACTAACATTTAGTTTTTATAGATTAGTTTATACATAATGACAATATTAAAAATCTTTATCTTTATAGTATCATCTAATACTGCTCTAAACAGGTTGACAGAATAGCTCCTCTAGCGAGAAATAGTGGTGGAATTGGCCTTATGATCAAGGAGAGTGTACGTGTAAAATAGTTACCACTCGTCTAATGCCCGAGTTAGTATGTGAAAGCGGTGGAATGAGATTATAAATGAATGAAATATGTGTACCTTGAGGGTGAAATCACCATTGTATTTATAATATAGGCGAATGATGGGATCTGATTCTTTGCAATAAGGAATCACACATTTACACGCATTAATTGATTACAATTGTTAGATTTAGATCGGAAAGTTTAAATTACACAACAGAACAAATCAGTACGAAATGATCTCATCCATTAATTTCAGATCAGACGATCAACATTGGAAATTGCGTCCTACAGTTACTGCATGAAATCTTTGTCCTGAATAATAGTGTGTATAAAGAATGGCTTTCCACGTTGTAGGTCCTACAGAGTGAATGAAATTGAGGATATATAATACTACACGTGACTGCATGAGAGTCCTTTTCGTACTATTTGTCCTAATTTAACAGGATGAAACCTATAATGGGGCCGACTTGGTGTACTCCGCACATTATTCCCAGACCTTAATTAAGTATGTTGAACTATATATGAAGGAATATTAGACTTTAGTTCGGTCCATAACATATAATATATTTGGTTGAGTATTAATTTGATTCTCTATGTTGCAGCTTGGAAATATTTCATTATGTTTGGCAAATTTTGTGAAAGGTAATCATTTCCCCTCTCTGCCGTCATCAAAACCTAGTTTCTTTTTAGGGTTCATCTTCCACTAAAGAGGGGTGATTCAGGGTCAATTTTTGACCTAAAATCACCCCTCTAACTCGTTTTTTTTTATCTTTTATTGAAATAAGTGATTTTCACATCTATTTCATTTTTTATTTTGTAATTTCGATGTTTTAGTGCGACGTTGGTGTCGCGCCGCGAAAATCGCTCGATCGTTTAGGACACTCGCAATGACACAGAGTCGCCACCAAATTTTATTTGTTAAGGAAAATATTGATAAAACCTTAAAAACAATGGAAAGATGGTCATCGCAACCATTTCCAGGTTCGGGAGTTGATTATGCAAGGGGAAGGTATTAGCACCCCTCACATCCGTTGTACTCAACGGGAACCTCCTAATTAATTTTAGGGTTTAAGACTTTTAGAGTTTGTTTACATGTTTTTTAATTATTGAATTTATTTACAAGTGAGGGGAAAAATTAGATTTTTTATTATTACGCTTGACAAGATGTAGAATCTTGCTCCTACGTATCCTCTGGTGCGATGAGGAATTCAAAGCTACGTAGTTCTGGGTCATTTGTTTGTTGGTGTTTTTTAGAGAACGATGTGTTAATCGAATTCTAGTGGTTAAACTTAGCTTGTATGCTCGCACGGTGGAGGCTTAAGCTTCGTTTGTATCACGCTTGAATTGATTGTATACATGTTCTTTTTATGAAAAAGATTTTTCCATTGATTTTAAGAAAAGTTAGCCCGAAGGCAAAAATTTAATTTGATTTGTTGATGTATTTTAATTGTGGAAGACGAACAATCGGTAGAAGAAGCGTGTGCTAATCTTCGATTATTCGAGGGAGGGATGAATGTACATTCGGGCGTCCCCTTTTTAATCCAAAGTATTATAAAAATAAATTTAGTTGTAAGGAAACAAAAATTAATATTTGTAAGTTTTATACTATAATATATACTATTTGAGTATGTTACATATATGTCTAAGCAAAATAAAACAAATGAACCGAATAGCAAACAAGTGGCAGTTATATTTTACTTAATAAATAAATGCAACAAACAAGTATAATAATATATACATGAAGACTTAAACAAAAAGAAACAGTGAAACAATAAGAACCCGTTTTCCTTCTTCTTCGATCTCCTTTGCGACTGCTACGGTGGAGAATGATTATTAACAATGGTGGAGGGTGGCCATTATGCCTTCTATATTTTTTTCCTACTTTGTGTTGCAGAATTTTTGTGTGTGGAGAATTTGTTATTCTCTGATTTTTGTTGTGTTTTATTAGTGTAGAAAAGACCTCTATTTATAGTTTTAGAATTAGGGGTTTAAAACTTGTAAGAATCTCATGAAGATTTGCTTTGAAAATTAACATGGACAGATTTTACTTGTTTTTATAATTGATTTGCTCTTATTTTATATTTTAGTGTTAATTCCCTTTCTTGCTCTCCAAGACCAAAGATTTGGTTTTCTTTTATTTTAATTCACTTCTTTTTTATGTTTTTGTATTAATTCTATTTTATTTCTATACAAGTCTATATATTTTTCTTCTTTTTATATACATGCTCTATTTTTTATAATTTTGGACAAACAAAAAAAGAGATAATAAATATTTTAATAGAAGTTTCTTGTTAGAAAAAAAAATAAAAGAAAAATAAGTAAAAAGTTAGTATCCAGTGGAGCTTAAACCCATGACCTTGTGCCAGCAATATTTCTTAATGCTCTTCTCACTGCCATCTCAACTAACCTGATATTTTGATAATTAAATTGACCAAAAATATATATACAAAATCAAGTGGGCAAAATTTGGGGTATGACAGCTGCCCCTATTTAAATATCTTTTAACTTGTTAAAAGACAGTTAAATACTAGAAGACCCCAAAATTTTGCTTTGTGGAGTTGAAAAAATCGATTGTCACCTTGAAGATGTTTAGATCTTAAAAGATATCTGTTGCCCCAAGGTGTGCTCAAACCAATAGGCATTGTCTCGCAAGTTTGCCTAAATCTAAAAGGTAGATATCCATCACCTCAAAAGGTGCCTCTATCCGAAAGGTTGCCATTGTCACCTCGACAGGTGCCTCTATCCGGAATGTTTCCATTGTCACCTTGAAATGTGCATCTATCCAAAAGTTCTCCATTTGTCACCTTGAAAGGTGCATCTATCCAAAAAATTTCCATTGTCACCTCGAAAGGTGCATCTATCCGAAAGGTTTCCCTTGTCACCTCGAAAGATGCGTCTATCCGAAAGGTTTCCATTGTCACCTCGAAGGGCGCATCTATACAAAAAGTTTCCATTGTCACCTCGAAAGGTGCATCTATCCTAAAGATAATCATTACCCCTCAGGGTGATTAATCTTAAAATGAAGACATTGCCCCGGAGGATGCTTCAACTGAAAAAAAGGCATTGTCCCTTAGGGTGCCTAATGAGTCAGGTTACCTCCCTGCAGGGCTCATATCCTAGAAATGATTGATTGATTGCCGCAGGCTCGTGGCAGGGCGAAGGGTGAAAGATTGGTTATCGCAGGCTTATTGGGCCGGACTATGATCAGTTGATCAAATTGTCGTCATGTATGCATGAATTATGCTTATGAATGCTATGCCATGACCTATGCTATAAGAAATGCACGATGTATGCGTGAAATGCAATGCTGACGGAAACTGAGCTTCGAATTTGGATTTTAGGCAACCCATCTCGGTACTTTGATTTGACCAAGGGGCATAGTTCTATTCAGTAGTGGCAAATTACGGCAAGACTGTGCTGGGGCAGGCTATATCAAGGGCCCAACAAGCTGGGGCACAATAACTTACAACAGGGCAATCCTTCTGCATGGATTCAAGTTGCTTCACCAAACGATGGCACATGTCTGCAAGCATCAAGTCCGGAACGAGTGTGAGGGTCATGTTGGCTCAATACTTGACCACCTTTCAAAAAGCCTTGATACAAAAAGCATTCAGCAACTTTAGTCGTCCATCATCTTGCACACGGGCACATATGAATCAATACATAACTCATCATCATGCATCAAGAAAGGACATGTCATGCATTTGCAGAAAGCACGCATACATTGCATAATAAAATCCCAACATTAATCAGCAAATCAAAAGTCCAATCTTCATTGGCAAATCCAAATTCGAAGCTCAGTTTCCGTCAACATTGCATTTCACGCATACATCGTGCATTTCTTATAGCATAGGTCATGGCATAGCATTCATAAGCATAATTCATGCATACATGACGTAAACTAAAATGCTACCAGCTAAACGTGTTTCTGGAAACTTCTCTCAATAGAGTACCTTTGGGGATCGAATTTTAGCATAAAATGGTCGAATAATATTGCCCTATCCCCAGCAGAGTCGCCAGCTATCGCGCCGCGAAAATCGCCCGAGCGTTTAGGACACTCGGAATGACGCAGAGTCGCCACGAAATTTTATTTGTTAAGGAAAATATTGATAAAACCTTAAAACAATGGGTTGCGATGACCATCTTTCCATTGTTTTTTAAGGTTTTATCAATATTTTCCTTAACAAATAATATTTAGTGGCGACTCTGTGTCATTCTGAGTGTCCTAAATGTTCGGGCGATTTTCGCAGCGCGACAGCTGGCGACTCTGCTGGGGAATAAAATTAGAGAGTTAAGTCTATCCTCTAGTTTTAGGGTTATTTGATTTTGTTTGTTTACTTTGTTTTTGTTTTTATTTTATTTTTGTTCTTTATTTTCCCGCATTATTATATTTTATATATTTTGGGTGAGTTTATCTTTGAGTGAAGTTTGAGAAAAACCCTATGTTTAAGTTAAGAGTTGCTAGTATGGACCCCCGGGATGCACATCCCTCGGATGATTTACGAAGACTCCGCCTAGAGTAGATCTGTTTGAAACATCCCTCAGGCATTGGCTAGCCCATCCTCCTGTTGGAATTTCAAATAAGGTCAGCGACTCTAGGAACCTTTTAGAACCCAAGGACTCCATTTAAGGAAGACCCTTCGGAATTTCACCATGTATAATGGGGAAAGGATCAAAGGAGTCCACTACCTTAAATGGAGCCTTCAAAAATAAAGAAAAACTAAATCCCGTAGAACCGTCCTTGTGAGGGGTTTGGGTAGAAAAGCTTAGAGTTGTCCCATCATAAATGGTCATCCTATGTAGGTTGTTCTATTATCATCCAGTAGAATTTAAACCATGCATATCACTGAAGTCTGTTTGCATACCCATAAAAATAAAATAAAAAATCTCTTGCATATCCATGCGTCTTCATGCATTCTCTGCAACGTCATGCATTCATGTGTGTCCTCAGACATTGCATTGAAAAACTCATCTTCTCACCAGGGATCTCTAAAACAGCCCGGAAACCAAAGAAGCAGATACCGTCAGTGCCAGCTCCCCCACACTCACACGGGATACGAGCTAATTTACCAAAGATTATGGATCAGTTGGTGAAGGATCAAGCCGAACAAAAGAAGGACATAGACACCCTCAAGGATGGCATGGCAAAACTTTTGGAGATGTCATTAGTTAATTTTCATATTATTTTAAATTGAATAATAAAATTAAATAAAAACAAATAATTATTTTTGATAAAAGGAAATTGAAAGAACCCTAATTTTTATTAAGCCCCAAATCATTTCTTCATCATCTACAATCCTCCACCAACCCTTCATTCTTGATATTTTTCACTACACCTTTTCCACGACTTATTCTAACTTTTGCATACAAATACACGCTTCTCATACAAATACACACTTCTCATACAAATACACACTTCTTCTTTATTCTTCCACGAGCAAAACCACATACACATATCTTCATTCCTCTAATCTCAATCTCTCCGATCCACTTCTATACATTGGAGAACAAGATAAGATGCGTATCATTTCCTTTAATTTCTTTCTCTGCCACGAGGTCATCACTACCCCCTTGATCAAGCTTCTGAACTCTCATAGAAACTTTTGCATGCATGCACTATTTTGTACTGTAGTAGAAGTTGAAGATTGGTGGAGAGTGAAAAATATCAAGGTGAAGTTTTAATAATGGAGATTGGCGGAGAATTGTAGAAGGTGAAGAAAAAATTTGACTTAATAGAAATTAGGTTCTTTTCATTTTAAAATCAAAAAGTAGTTAGGATTCTTTCAAGGCAAGTTCTATGGTATAATAGACAAATTGTATCGGTACAATATAATTTTGAATAATAGAAAAATTAATATATTTTGAAAAAAAATAAAATAATTTTTTTAAAAATATTATAATAACTAAATACCATTCATCAAAATTGTAAAAAAAAAAAAAATTTGATTTTTTTATTGATTTTAAATTTTTATTATTCATAATAGTGAATATTGAATTATTTTTATGAAAAAATATAAAAAAATTAGTATAATATTTATAAAAAATGAAATTATGAATTTTCCTATGAAATTATGTTCTCTAAAATATAAAAATCAATAATAAATTTTAATTTTCTAAAAATAATTATTTATATATGATTTTAAAGATCAAGTGTACCGATACATTGGAGTTTTTCTAAAGTACCATAGAAGCTTTCTTTCAATTATCTTTTACCAAAAATAATTATTTGTTTTTATTTAATTTTATTAGTTAATCAGCAATTTTAAATCATATGAAATTTTACTAATGATATGATTTTTTTCCTAATCATCTTGCCACATCAGCAATTGTAGCGTCACATCATTAAAATGAGACGACCATAAAAAATGTTGACTTTTAAAATAGAAGGATCAAAAAATTGGTTTTTTAAATGAGAAGACCAAAAATTTATAAATATCAAAATAGGAGACAAAAAATGTATTAAAACCTATTTTTTTTTCTCTATTCGTCGATTTTTTATACATTGTTGACTGCCACTCATTTAATTATGGTGGAAATTTAGAATGCAACGGTAGTAAACTATTCAAAGCATATCAACAAACACTATATATATAGCTAATAAAAATTATAAAGACACACAAAATAGAGCACAATCCAATAATATTTAAGTTATTATATATAATATTTTGGTCTGTACTTCACATCTAATTGTGAAGAAAAAATGGAAAAAGAAAACATTGTGGATGTTATCAAAAAATTATTTAATAAATTTTATAATATTTTACAAATTCATACTTTATAATTATTTTTCGACAAGAATAAGTTGTGATTTTAAATTTGTCATGGGCATCGATTTTCAAGTTGCCCTTTGATTTTTAATTAGTTATATTAGAGACATTTGTTAACAAATTGATATGGTTGGGATGATTGGCACCCCGGCCTTGATTTTCTTTCTTTGAATAATCTTTGGCCATCTTTATTAACAAATATAAAATTAAATATTCGAACTATTGAGCTGATTATAATGTCACTCTCACATCTTAATATGAAATTGAGTATAAAATTAACTTGAACATAACAATAGAAATTTTATTAATAATCAAATAGCTGAGAAATGCATGGAGGAAGATCTATGCATGAACAAATATGTAACAACAACAAAATGTAAATTAGTTAGGGACATTTAGGCCCTCCTTCCTTAGTTCTCCAGTTATCATAACATGGACATTCTTCCTTGTGACCATATGTCCCAGATGGAACACACAAACATTTTGCACAACAAAGGTTACAATAGGTTAAACACGCCTTCTTATACATAGTTGCTGAACAACGAACATCATATGCAGCCGCACATTCTGTAAAATAAATAAATAAATCAATATTTGAATTGTGAACAATGATTTTTAAAAGAATATTGTTTTACAAAATGTTAGATAGAGATATTACGTTCTGGACGAAGAGATCCTTCTCCTCCGGCCTGTAGATTTTTTTATTTAAAATAGAGAAATAATGAAAATACATATGTTAATATTGGTATGTTGAAAGAAAAACCAAAGAATAATTAATGAGAGAAAAATAGAGATAAAATGAATCACTTACATAGGCATCTTGGATCACACAAGCTATGAAAAGCATGAAAAGAAATGCACAAACAAATTTAGCCATAGCAGCTTTTTGTTGGTTTTTTTAGTGTCACTCTTGTTTTGTACATAGCCTCTCCTTAGGCTTGTGATTTATATAGATGCAGAGGGTGGAAGAATATAATTATTCTCATTAATGCTCTATTTTCTTGGTCAAACTAATTTCATATTTTTAACAATAAAAATATTTTGTTTTTGACTAAAAAAGGAATAAGTTATACAAATATAATATTATATATTCTATTGATTTTGAAAACTATAAAATTAAAATATTGTTATCATGAAGGAATGAAATTAAATTATGTAAAAGATAGGAAAATAAGGATTTCTTTGACCAAAAAATATTAGTAATTTTAGGGGTTGACTTAAGATAATACTGAGATTTTATAAGTAAGTTTAGGTAAAACCATTTTTTAGTTCAAAATTGAGATTTTTTGTGCAAAACTGAAATTTTTTTATTCAAACATAAAATTTTATCCAAACTATTTCTCTGGCAACTACGTATGATAAAAAAACAATAACTATCAAATTAAAAATTTACAAGTAAAATCCAACAGATAAAATTACGGTGAGGGTAAAAGAAGTGAATGCAAAATAAGGATTTTTGTATAATTTGTCAAAATAAACGCATATATAATTTTTTGAAGGAGAACATTGCCACCATTTACTAGTCCTACCTGATTCGAGAAATTAATCTCTGTAGTGGCGCATAAAGAACACTTGGTTCAAAAAAATTAAACATTAGAGCCGGCTCCAAGAATTTAGAGGCCTTTTTCGAAAATAAAAAATAGACTTTTAATAAAAAAAAGTGCAATTTTTTTAAAATAATAAATTTTAATTTAAATTACAAATAACATAGAAAAATCGTAACTAACATAAAAAAATTTATATTCTAATCGATAATAACATAATACCTTCTGACTAATATAAAACAAGTCATGTTACTGAGACAATTGTGACGGAAAAGTCAATAAAATTTTATATGCAATAACTATTTTCAGAAAACAATATAATTCATGTCTTTATACAAGTATAATATATCAATAGAGTTTCACCTTTCTTTTCCGCAATATATTTTTATTTTATTTTGATCAAGTCGCCTAGATAAAATGTAATTTCCCCTGCCAACCGAGCTAAACATATGTTGTAGTAACCTTAATCAATGCTCTCTCTGTCTGAAATATAAAGAAAAATTGGTCAACCGAAGCTAATGTACATATATTACATCAATTTTCTAACTAAATTACATCAATTTCCTACCCAAATTAATACATCAATTTTCTTTGAGAAAATTTTATGTTTAAAAATGATGTAATGGTGTGCAAATGGTAACCCATTGCAACAGCCAAATATATAAAAATAAAATGAAGAGAAATAAAAAATATTGCGGGACCATGAACCAAACCCAATTGAATCACAATTTTCCAAATGGGCATACAAATCTTGCAATTACAAAATAAAGTGGTTTTAAAAAATTGGAGCAAAAGCAAACCAGCGTATGGACTCAAAACCAGATAGTTGTAAGTCTTCACATTTTGAAGTGGCGAATGAATCAACCATCAACACAAACCATTTTACGTACCAAAAAACTCTTGGGAAAACACCACAACAGATATCGAAGCTTTTTCGAGTCATACATTTTAAGCACAATAGCTTAAAAATAAGCATATGTATTTAACTAAAAATATTGTTTGTTTACATTGCTTTGTTGTAATGTTACTTCTTTTTTTACAATAGACCACAAGTACTTATCAAATTAAAATTGTGTACTAAATCTATTAGTTTAGCAATATTTTAAATACTAACAAAATCATTATTTTTTTATACATATATTATAAAAAAAAATTGTCAGGTAGCCTAATGACTAGAAATTCACCCTTTAAAGGCAAATAAGTGGGTGTATTTAAGTTCAAATTCGAATCTCTACACTTTCGTGTAATATGTCCAACCAATTGAACTAAGCTCATGGAACCATATATTATAATCTTAACTGAGATATAAATAAATATTTAAAAGCCTCTAATTTTTTGAGGCGCAGAATGGTGGCACCCTTGGCTAACACCTACAAAAATCATGCTTTGTCCTACAATGTAACCAATTTTGACACACTTCCTTCATTTTTAGTCCAGCGAAACCACATACCCTAAAAAGACTTGTCGATAATTAAAATCAATCTCTTTATTAGTTGATGAAAAGAATTACATTTCATCATCCTTCAATAAAAAATAAGAATTACATTCCAAACTTCATAATAAATTGAACATGCATATAATCTTTGATTGTGCTATTTTTAGTTGTTTATGGTTCTCTTTTTATAGTTTAATTTGCTTGCTCATCAGTAGTGTCTTTCCCCAAAAAGAATAGTCTTGCATGATCTTTGTGACTTTTTTGGACAACAAAGAAACTTATATCAAGAGTCCGTTGACTGAATTCAGTATTTCTAAGATGAATTACGTTACTCATCAAATATATATATATATATATATTAAAGATTTTTGTTATAAGCTGTATTTTTTCGGGTTATTATGATTTTGGTACGAAGTTTTCACTGTCATTAACAATCACTAATCTTCGTCAAAAAATCTGCTAAACGAATGAGATGGGTTAAATTTTCTGCATTGTTAAAATTTTTTTAATCATTTATTTAATGAAAACAACCAATGTTGTTAAACTCTCGATTTAAATTGTAAACTCGTCCGAATTTACGAGTTTAGGTGTAAAAAACGTGTTTACTCGGTGGTAAACTCAATTTTTGATAAATTCGTGTAAAATCGATTTCAAACGAGTTAACTCGTAGTAAAATCGGATAAAATCAAGGTGAAATCTAGTTGATTTAATTTGATTTTACCCGATTTTACAAAAATGAACTTTTTTTTTGAAGTTGTTTTAATATTTAGTAACTTGAAACTTATAAAACTCTTTTTTTTGGATGTTTTTTTATGAATTGGTGGGATAATTTAAGGTAAATAGGTATATTTTTGTTTAAAAATCAATTTGAAATTTAGAATTATTGATGCATTTAATAATAATAATAATAATAATATAAGTATATATATCATGTATATAATAATTTTAATATTATTTTAATAGGGAGTAAACTCATACGATTTTACGATTCGAGTTTATGAATCAATTTCACCTAGTCTAAACGAGTTGAAGTAAAAACTCGAGTTCGACAACCTTGAATACAACTAAGTAAGTCTGGAACCTTCTTTTTTTTTTTATGAAAAAAAGCCAAAAATCACTGATATTAATAGAGCGGTAGGCGGTAGCCCAAATACAATTGGGACTTTTTGCCCAAGTCCATGTAGCTCTCTCGAGGTTTGAGCTGGGCCAGACTAGCCCATCAGACATTGGGCCGACCCATTATCAGAAAATTCATATCATTTATGTAAAAAAATTAATTAATATATAAAAAAATTATTATAAAAAATACAGTTTAATGTGGAAGTTCAATAAAAATGGTTATGTTTATCTAAATCTTTAGTAAAAAATAATTTTTTTAAATTTATTAATGCATATTTAGCATGATGTAAAAATTATTTACACTTCCATACAATTATATCTCTATAAAATTAATAAGTATGAAGAACTAATATATAAAAGTCACTTAAAAATAGATTGAATAAACTGAGAAATATAAAATAAATTGGGCCAACTAAATGGCCCATCAGACCTATACATGACCGGGCCAGACTCCTTAACACTACTAGAAAAATCTTAAATACCGACGGTCAAAATTTGTCTCTAAAAGGCAAATATTCCGTCGCTAAGCACGTTAGAGACAGAATTAGAGACAAATTTGATGTGGTCGGTAATTCCCTCGTCTCTAAGCCATTAGAGACGAATTTTATATTCCGTCTCTGATTGGAGACAGAATTTATCGTCTCTGAATCAGAGACAGATTTTATATATCTGTCTCTAAATGTTAAACTCAAAACACAATAAATCCGTCTCTATTAGAGACAGAATTATCCGTCTCTGAATTCAAATAATTCTGTCTCTAAAATTCCGTCTCTAAGCAAACAAATTCGTCTCTGTTGGAGACCGAATTATTCGTCTCTGAATTGACATAATTTTGTCTCTAAGCAAAAAAATTCGTCTCTGCTGGAGACAGAATTATCCGTCTCTGAATTCAAATAATTCTGTCTCTAAAATTCCGTCTCTAAGCATAAAATTTCGTCTCTATTGGAGATAGAATTATCCGCCTCTGAATTCAAATTTTTTTGTCTCTAATCATAAAATTTCGTCTCAGGAAACACGTTTTCCATCTCTTGTTAGTCATTATTTTTGTCTATTTAACAATTAAATGCTTATGTAGTTTTTCAAATATTAAATTTTGTTTACTAAATGTAATTCATATAATTCTACAATATGAGAAAATCAAATTTCAATTAATACTAAATTTGAAACATTGACATAAAATGTATCTCATATTTACAAAGTATCAATATCAAACATTAACATAAAATTTGCGAAGTTTCCTTGCTTGTTATATGAATGGGTGTGTGGAACCCGGGGGATTAGTTTATGCGCTGATGTGTTGTTGGTCTTTACTCCGCATGGCCGCATTTTGTTGTGGGTTCGGTTAGGGGTTGTTTACTAGGTTTTTTGTCCTGCTGCGTTGGTGCCTTGTATAGTTTTGAGTTTATTTGTTTTGTATGTGCATCTTGCGTTTTACGTTGTACCCTTCTCTTGATCTTGATTTGGTTTGTATTTCTTGTACACTCCAATTATCTTTAATAAAGTTTAGCTGTTAAAAAAAAACTTAAAGTTGTATAACACACAAATAAATTTAAATAATTATACAATAATACATAAAAGAAAGTAACTAAAGATATATTTCATCACCTTTCTCGTCATTTTCATTGTAACCTTCTCTTTCAAGTTGAACCGGAGAGTTTTGATTAATATTGGACACAACCCTTTCAAAAAAACATACAATTAAAGTTCTATCAAGATTACACGCTAGAAAAAACATACAATGAACAATGAACAAAAAAAAACAAAACTCATAAAACTCTATCAACTCTTAGACTTTCACAATATTTTTGAGTTAGTATTGTTGTTGGACTTGAGTTCTATTTATAGTAAAATAGACTATCAGATAATATTCAAGTCTTCCATAAAGGATTAGCTTCAATTTGATAAAGTTTGTTAGGACCAAATTTTTCATTATCTTCAAAATAAAATATTTATTTGGAATACTTAAAGTAAAATAAAAACCAATTTAATTTAATTTTTGAATGGATTTGGCGTGGGATTTTTTAATGAAAATATTCCATATGTTTTGAAATACCTTATGGGGATAATCTTAGCTTATGTTTTAACTAGTTCTAGTTTAACCATTCATGTTTATGTTTGAATCATAGCTAAGCCTTCTAAAACCTATTTTGGTTTTGTTTACAATCATGTTTGGTGAAATCACATTAGCTTATATTTGAACAAAAAAAAATACCAATTTTCAAAAAATTACTTGTTTAAAATATTTAATTTTAAATATATATCTTCAAACAAAAATACTCAACAAAAATATATTTGTTAACTTCTAATGAATGAAAATAATCTTCTCCAAAGATATGAACAAATATTTGTTTCCAACAAATCTTGTTCAAACAAAAATATATTGTTTTCTTCCAAACAAATAAAAAAAAATCTCCAAAAATAAATTCAATCCAATTCAAACAAATAAAGTTTGAAAAGATAACTTCTTCATGAATCAAGTAAATGAATCTTTTAATACGCGCACATAAAAAGACATTTACAAAGCGCTCCTAATGTAGAGATTAGGTATGTAAGACATCATGTTTAACATGTTATTTTTACAAAAACAAAATTTGACAATCAAAAGACTAACACCTATTTTCCATTAATTATTTATCATATTTAAAAAAATTTAATTTGTTAAGTTTTCTGAAAAGTAGTTGGGTTATCTCCTATGATGCATTATAATTTTGGTGAATATTGTTTTTTTTCTAATAAAAAAAATCTTTTTTTTTTTTTTTAATTTTGGGTGAATTTTTTTTATCTTAATTGACACAAATTAATTACGCCGTCTGTTCCTAAATAACTGTCACAATTGACCAGATACATACGCCAACGAATATCTTTAATCAAAATGTACGAACAAAGTATGATAAAAAAACGACACTTATTGAAGAAATGAGGGAGTATCATCCATTTTTCATGAACAAAACTATGTTCACTTGCGTAAAAAAATTCATATTTTTCCCTTGAATATATCAAATTTTATTTTTAGTCATCAAAAAAATTTCTTTGAACTTTGTTCTCTAAATTTTATGTTTTCAATTTTTTTTATAATGTCACATACTCTAAGTAAATTATTTTTATGACATGTCAAAAATAAAACCTTAAAATGTCATTAGTTTTATAATTTTAATATTTAATATTTTTTAATTTAATGATAACATCAAATTAAAAATTAAATTGTTCAACTAATTAATGATTAATAAGTTTTAACTATAAACTAAATTTTTATCGGATTTATATTTCATTCATCGCATGAGAGAAAGTCATAGTCGTGACTCAAGGAAAATATGTTTTGAAATATTAAAAAAAATTATTATAAAAAATTAAATATATCGTTATGTTTAAAATTTTGGGTTAAATAAATTTTTAACCCCTACAAAAGGTGACTTTCTATGTTTAGTCGTTATTTAAATTTATAGTTCTTCAAAAATTATTATGCTCCCAATTTTGGTCTCTATTGGTAAATTAACATGTATTTTTGAATGATTTTTTCATATGTATGTTTAGATCATCGTAAACATTTCCTCCAAAAAAAAGTGCTCAAAATTTGATTTTTATGTCATGATTTTCGTTACTTTTATCTCGAACTTTTTCTATTTGAAAAATTCATACTTAATTCATATCATGTTAAAATGTTATAAATTTTAATAAATAAACTTTATATGATATTTTAAACATTCCCATAAAAAATCATTCAAAAATTTAAGAGTTTAAATATAATTATTTAGTAGGGACTAAAAGTATATGGAAGAAACAAATTATAGAGACTTAAAATATAATAAAAAATAAGTAAGCTTAAGGACTAAACTTAGAAGGTCCATATTTATAGGGATCAAATATATATTTAACCTAAACTTTTTTTGCGGACAATAAAAATTTTGGAGGGAAATTTTTTGGCAGGATGAATCTTCAATGTTATTTCGTTTAGAGATAGATTTCAGAGACAGATTATTTCAGAGACGAATAAATTCCGTCTCTTATAGATGTTTGACTACTATAATAACAAGTTGGTTAATTAGAGACGGATATAGAGACGAAAACTATTAGACACAATAAAAATTCGTCTCTAACATTTGTCTCCAATTATTTTTTTATTTATAAATTAAAAAACTAAGTAACTAGAGGCAGATTTAGAGACGAAATATTTTTGAGACAGATTTTTCTATCTCTAAAATCCGTCACTAGTGCATATATTTTAGTTTTTGTCTCTAAACACTTTTTTCTGTCTCTAATTCCGTCTCTAATAGAGATGAAATAAATTCTGTCACTAAATTCCGTCGGTATTTAGACTTTTTCTAGTAGTGTAAAATACGACCAAACAATTACTGCGTCGGGATAGTCTAGCCAATTTATTGAGAAAATTAAGCCCACAAGGTCATGATGGTTTATTTTTGTCGAGACCAGGATATTTACCACCAAACGCAGCGTTTATTCCCTTTATTACAAGACTGAAGGCACAACAAAAGGTGAAATAGCTGGCTCATAAAGTTAAAGTTACTCCGTAACTAAAACGCTGATCGAACTCTCAATCATTAATTAAAAGAAGATGAACCACAACTACTTAATCACACTCTTAAATTTCAGGACATAATGGTTTGACAACTTTAAATATTAATAAGCCAAACAAAAAAACCTTCTTGTGCAAAACAAAATTGACCTTCGTTGTCTGACTTTGAGCATATAATTTGTCCTCATTATATGTCACCTTTATTTATGTGTATGAATTGAATTACCCTAAAAAGGGAAAATGATACCGTCATGCAATTTCTCAAAAGAAAACGAGATTTTTTTATAAAACAGTTAGAATTAATAATTAGTTTTTCCTTACTAAATACTTAGTTGTTAATATTATTATTTTTTCCTTGATTAATTAAATCTTGAAATTTTTTGATGTGTGAGCTTAATTGACTCAGTTGATAAAGACATTGAATGAAATGTATAGTACATCAGTTCGAAATGCGCCCACTTATTCTTTTTTAATTGGGAGATGATTTTTTTTTTGTCAAATAGTCTAATGACTATAATTTTATTCCGTAAAGATGAATAAGTAAGCGTACTATAATTCTAATCCTGATCCTGTACATTACGTACAATATCCCTATCAATCGAGTTAATAAGTTCACTAAAACAAAGAAATAAAATACTACCTTTGTTATTTGACTTTAAACTTAAATTAAAATCTCCTCATTCTTGTACCAAAAACAAAACCTCCTCATTAAAATCTCCTAATGAGGCTCATTGTATGCCACATTGTGTATGTGCATTAATTGGATTACCATGAAAAAGGGAAATGATAGCGTCATGCATTTATTTTTTTCCAAATGAAATACAACATTTTTTTCAATAGTCCCTGATCATCTCTTATGCATAGTCCAATATTCCCAATTTATTTTGAGTCGTAGAGAAAGATACATTTATATGCAAAAAAACTCCCATATTAATTCATGAATAGCATGGTCAATGCGTCAGGTTAATAAACATCACAAGCTTTAGTAATTCTAAGTCAAAATCTCAGTCAAAGTTTCTAGACATGCAAAAACATGTTTAGTCAACAAAAGTCAATTCTTTTAATCAGAGTAAGTCTAAAAAAACTACCAATAACTAGTTTTTAATCTCTTTCAAATATAAAAATAAATCCGTTGGAAACTACGCTGAATGACAAAATCTGCCAGAGAATCCTTAACCTTAAGAATACCTGCAGATTATTTTTCACAGAAAATTCCGCATGAAATTAGCAAATTTCTAATACTTATAGTACAAATAACATGTACACATTATCAACTTCAAAGGTTAATTGTAAGATCTCTCTCAAAGGACCTAACCTTATAAAAACTGTAATGTTTAAGAATTTCTAATCAGTGTCCTATGCTCTAATAATAAGCTTCAATACAAATCATAAGTACAGACTATATCAAAAGTCGATATATGAGAGAACGACCAAGTCATATTTATTGAATATTCAAGGACTTCGACTTGACTTGCCAGAAAATATTCTAATGAACATTCATTGAAGAGAGAAAAGTAAATAAAAGAAGATAAAGAAAAGAAAGAGAATGA
Source organism: Trifolium dubium (assembly GCA_951804385.1). NCBI lineage: Eukaryota > Viridiplantae > Streptophyta > Magnoliopsida > Fabales > Fabaceae > Trifolium > Trifolium dubium. Next base: position 36,023,546 of record OX638067.1, read on the forward strand.
CACAAAGTAAAAAAAGATTGTTCTACTTGCAAATTAGTATTATTTAGTTAAAAGCCAAAGGAACACATGTGGAGCGTGAATTCGATCCTCAATAGTTTCATCCTAAATTAAAAAAAATGTAAAATCCATTCAGTACATTGTTATTTATTAGATTAGACGATGATGTGTAAATCAATTAAGTTTGTTGTTATACATTTGAATTGACATAGTTTTTCCAACGTCACATGTACATTGCTAACTTAGTACCATGGTGGTAGTTTAAGCATTTGTATATATATATATATATATATATATATATATATATAAGCTTTAATTATTTTTTTGAACAGCTTGTTATAAAAGCTTTAATTTTGATTTGAATTTTCAGGCTTTGTTTTTCTTTTCTTTTTAATGGTTATATATAGCTTTTTTGAAGTGCACATTGTAATTACTTTTTTATTTTACAAAAAGAAAAAGAAAAAGAAAAATTGAGCATAGCATAACATAACATAACATAAATTATAAAATATTATTCAATTATTATTTAAATTTCATAGAAATACAACAATATGGATGTATGCATGAATAAAAATGTGAGCTCAATGGATCATAAATTAAGGGCACTTGGGTCCTCCTTTCTTCGTTCTCCAATTATCATAGCATGGACATTCTTCCTTGTGACCATATGTTCCTGATGGAACACATAAACATTTTGCACAGCGAAGATTACAATAGGTTAGACACGCCTTCTTGTATTGAGTTTTTGAGCAACGATAGTCACATGCACCGGCACACTCTGAAAAAAAAAGATCATAAATTATGAATTGTATAATATTAATAAATTAATCGAATTTTCCTCTTATGTGATCATATAGTTTACAAAAAAAATTAATAAATATAAGTTAGGATTAATACGTTCGGGGCGCAACGATCCTTCTCCACCACCCTGTAGTTTTATATTCAAAACAAAAAAAAATCATGTGAGTATAAGATCAAGTAAAATTTTCGATTAGATGATTATGATGTAAATAGACACTTCAAAACAATAAGATTATTGAAAGAACAAACAGAGAGATAGAGAGAGAATGACTTACATAGACATCTTGGATCACAAAAGTTATGACAAATATGAGAAAAAAGGCACAAACAAATCTAGCCATAGTTCTTCTTGAGATCTTTTTTCTCTTCTACTTGTTCATGGTTTATGATCTAGATCAAGGATTAATATAGATGTATAGATGTAAATAACAACAAAATACAATTAATGATACTTAAGTCTCGGTCAAATATATTGTCATTAATAATTATGTCTCTTCTAAAGACGAACATATATTAATAAAAGAGGAATTACAAAACAAAATGTGCTGCATATAAGCGGAATACCAATGAAAAATACAAAAATAGGCACTTCCTAGTAGAGGTCTATTTTTAATCCCATGATTAAAAAGACACTCCTCAACTTCCAAACATCCAGAAAAAACATCAACTCAACCCAAAAAAATGACACTAGACGCTAACTCCTGATCTCTATTCAAAAGTAATCGACCTATTAGAATTTAAAAAGCAGCTTCTAGTGCAACATCCTGAATATGGCTCCTATAATGAAATATCTACCACTTGCCGTTCAATTTGAGTTTTGGAAAGAAACAACAAGAGAAGTAGGACATGAAGGAAGACAAAATAGGTGGTATGGTTTAGGAAATTTGGCCCCTAACCTTCATCAAGGAACCAACCTATATTATGTTCCTGGTCTTGAAGATTATTGCTATTCAACATAAAATATACATTTGCAAGGAAAACCAAGCATTTGCCACGAAATTTTGGTCATTTTGACCTTCGTTGTTTGACTTTGAGCATAAAATAATCTCCTCATCATATGTCATCTTTATTTATGTGCATTAATTGAATTACCCTAAAAAGGGAAATGATACTGTCATGCAATTTCTCAAATGGAGATTTTTTATGAAACAGTTAGAATCATTAATTAGTTGTTAATATTATTATGAGGAGAAACTTGAAAAAATCCCTATGACTTTAATTAATTCAGTTGATAAAGACTTTGCATTTTGTATGTAATGTATAAGAATTACGGTTCAAATTATGATAAGTTTATTTATTTACTTTTAAGAGGTAAATTTTTTTTCTTTATCAGGTAGTGTAATGACTTGAATTTCACCCTTATCCATGTACATTATGTGCAAAATCTCTATAAACTTAGTTAAGCTCACAAAGATTAAGAGGTTATTCTAACAAAAATCAAGACTTAGAAGAAAAAAATAAAAAAAAACTCTGTCAAAAAAAATTTCAACAAGGGAAATAGTATTGTCATGCAATTCTTCAAATGAAATGCAACAATTTTTTGAAAATAGCCAACATCAATATTTAAGGGACTGAACCTGAAAATTTCAATTGTATTCTATTTGATTTTAAAACTGTCATTTGGATAAGATAAATTGAAGGTCAATGTATTGGACAAAATCAGATGCTTTGTTTCCCATTAAATTATGAGACAACTTTTTGTCATCATCACAAAAAATTGTTTAAATCCCTAAAATAACATTTTTCCACCAAACATCGTAAAAGATAAAAGGGTAAAATATGTTTTTGGTTAAAAAAATTTCCATCATAAATATACAAAATTTTAGTTTTAGTCCCTCTAAAATTTTATTCGACTTTTAGTCCCTATAAAATTTTTCATCTTCAATTTTGGCCCTCCTTGTAAATAAACTCATATGTAGAATTCATATTTTGGAATAAATTTTTGTAGAAACAAATCATAAAATTATAATAATCTCTCCCTAAATAATTTAGATTTTTTTTTACAAAACACGAATTAATTATGAACTTTTATACTTTTTGTGGTCAAAAATTCATACTAAATTCATGTTTTTTAAAATAATTCCAATTATTTTTGGAAGAGATTTTTATAACATTTTACACATTTGCGCACAGTTTTATTAAAAAAATACAGAGGCTATACATGAGTTGAATTAAAAATATGGACTAAAAATGGTGATTGGAAATTTATAAGGACTAATAGTCGAAGAAAAAATTTAGAGGGATTAAAACTAAAATTTGGTATATTTATAGGGCCCAAAAAGATAAAGGAAAATTGGTCTATAAAGATGATATATATTGAATTAAAAATTATATTAAATAATTAACTTTGGTTGACCAAATGATTCTTATATTTTATGACAGAGGGATCGTATGAAGAATTTCATATATATTGTCTATGCGCACTAAAATAATTATGGATCGAGTTCCAACTCCATGAAGAGTCCATATGAGAGAACCACCAAGTCATATTCAACTACTAAAAAATGCTATTTAGCAACGGATTTTAGTGAGGGAACCTTTTCTCTCACTATTTGTGACGGAATTAGAGAAGAATTTAGAAGGCTTGTTCTATATACAAATTATTATTCTTTAAAAGCCAATTTGATCCTCATTAGTTTCATCGTAAATAAAACTAAAATAAAATGGATAACCCACGATTAGTATGAATGTTATTAGATGTTATGTAAATTAAATAATTTTTTTTTTGTTTTGATAAAATTAAGTTTGTTGTTTGTTACACACTTAAATCGGCCAGCACAACAACTTTTTCCATTTTTCCAACGTCACATGTACGTTGCTAACTTAGTACCATGGTGGTGGTGGTTTAAGAATTTGGATACATTTAATCACAGTCATTTCGTGGTCAATATAAGTTTTATTTAAGACAGTAATACAAGGTAGATAACCTTGATCGTTTTCCAAAGACTATCAATCGGTTTAACTAAGTAGAACAAATTAAACTGTAAAAATTGGAGGTTACGTTTTGTTTTGATAAAAGAACATGAGATAGAGTGAAACTTAATTTATGTAAGACAATCAATCCATTGGTTTTGTCTAACTTCGTCCATTATCTATTATAGGTTCTTGAAAAATTATTCTTTTCAGTTTCTATCCTTGATTGATCATAAAACTAACTAATCAAGCGTCAATTAAGATTGATTGAATTCACCTTTTTATAGCATTGATTGTGATTTTGTAAGGCTTGTTTGCTCTCTCTCTCTCTATATATATATATATTCATTTTGATTCGAATTTATAGGCTTTGTTAATTACTTTTCTTTTTAATGGTTGTTGCGTTTTGAAGTGCACCTTGTAATTACCTTTTCATTTTACAAAAAAGAAAAAGAAAAATTGATCATAGCATAACATAAATTATAAAATATTATTCTTAATTAAATTTGATAGAAATACATCAATATATATGGATGCATGACTACTAATGTAAGTACAATGGATCATAAATTAAGGGCACTTGGGTCCTCCTTTCTTATTTTTCCATTTATCATAGCATGGACATTCTTCCTTATGACCATATGTTCCGGATGGAACACACAAACATTTTGCACAACAAATATTACAATAGGTTAAACATGCCTTCTTATACTGAGTTTTTGAACAACGATAATCACATGCACTAGAACACTCTGAAAAAAAAAATTAAAATTTAGTATTGTATGTATAATATTAGTAAATTAATCGAATTTTCATCCTATGTGATCATATAATTGCAAAAAAATAACAAATTTAATAAATATAAGTTAGGACAAGTACCCTCAGGACGCAGCGATCCTTCTCCACCACCCTGTAGTTTTATATTTAGAACAAAACAAAAAAAAAACATTTTGTGAGTGGTGAGTGTAAGATCAAGTAAAAAAATTTAGATTAGATATATGTCTATGATGTAAATAGACACTTCAAAACAGTAAGAGTGAAAGAACAAAGAGAGAGATTAGAGAGAATCACTTACATAGACATCTTGGATCACAAAAGTTATGACAAACATGAGAAAAAAGGCACAAACAAATTTAGCCATAGTTCTTCTTGAGATCTTTTTTCTCTTCTACTTGTTCATGGTTTATGATCTAGATCAAAGGATTTATATAGACGTATAGATGTAAATAACAACAAAATACAATTAATGATACTTAAGTTCCAGTCAAATTTGTAAGTATATAAGAAAATAAAATGCAATTTTTGTTCTAAATAAAAGTATAGAAAATAAATATAGTCCCTACATAAACCACCGTCAAAATATTTACGATATACTTCCAACAAAATTTAAATTCAGTCAAAGTAGAAGGATTTTTTTTTTTTTGACAAGATGTCAAAGTAGAAGGATAAAGGTTGCATTTAAATCAAAAATAAAATTAAAGACAATTTGATCTATGACAATAATATTTAAAAGTGATAACATTGTCTTACAAATTAAAATAAAGTGCTTAAATAACTTTTTTTTGAAAGAAAAAGTTCCTTAATAACTTTTTTTTTTTGTCAATTAGTCTAATGGCTAGAATTTTATAGTTTAAAAATGAATAAGTGGATGTACAAGAGTTTAAATTTCGGTCCCTACACATACATTCAATACCAATTGAAGCTCATAGAACAAATAACTTATTCTTCTATTGATCGTCAATTTTATTCTTCTACCTTAGCATTGAGGCAATTACCATCTACGTCGATATTGTTGAGATCTATATATCAAATGTTATGAGATAATTAAGTTCCATATTAGTTGGAAAAGTTGAAGTTGAATAATTTATCAGTGAGAGACCCAAAACTTAATGCCTTAAGATTTTGGGTTGGAAGAGTGGTGCCAAAAGTCTCTTATTAGATTGCTCAGAGGCCAATGTGTTGATTCAACCCAAGGATACTCCCCTTCGATGGATGTCAGATGACTTATTATCCCAAACGCTTATGCTGTTAGGAAATGTCACATCAATAGTTTTATATTATTTTTAACATGTCCCCTCACGCAAGAGCTCATTGGGCTTGAAGCGTGGATATTACATAGGTCCAGCGGGGATCGAACTCTAGACCACTTAGTCATAGATGCTATGTGGACCGTACCAGTAATTTTGGACTGGGCCCAATAGGACCATTAGGCCCAACAAGAAACAAGCTGAAAACCAGCCCAACAAAGGAAGTAGTGGGCGCGTGGGCAGCTGTCCACTCTCCCCCAGAAACGCTAGCAGCACGTGCAGTAAGAGCACGATCTCCACCAGTAGAGAGGTTAAGCCCCATGAACTCCACGACCGGAAAATCTGCAAGAGTGGAAAAGAAGAAAACTGCTACGGCTTAGAGGAGGATCAACTATTATAAATAGGCTATAGTTAGTTCAAAAAAGAGATGGGTCATTAAGGAAAAAACCAGCTTTGGAACAATTGTACCCCGGTTTCTTATACGGAACATTGGCGCTAGAAGGAGGGGCTGAACCTCCGTCTTGGTGTTTGATACCCACATCAGAGCAAGCACTTATGGCAATAGAAAATAGCCCCACAGCCAGTGAGGGCAACAACAATGGTACGACAGGCGATATCAAGGCCACCATTGCCGAATTACGCCGTGAGAATCGAAGAATGCAATCAAAGATGCACAAACTGGAGCAGGAACGCCACGGGAGTGACGACTCTGAAGACAAGATCACCAGTCAATCCCAACCACTCTCCCAGGCCATATGGGAGGCTCCTGTCCCAGATAATTTCAAACCCCCACATCTTCCATCTTTTGATGGCAAAACTGATCCGTTAGAGCACCTAGTGGCAGTAGGCACACAATTAGCTATAGTGGGAGCAGCAGAACCTTTAAAATGTAAACTCCTATCAGGAACACTTAAAGATGCTGCTCTACGTTGGTATATGAGTCTACCAGAGCAATCAATCACTAGATACTCGGATTTCTACCGAAAAATGATAGCACAGCTCGCAGGAAGTAAGCACATAAAGGTGACAGCAACTAGCCTATTCAACATCAGGCAAAGTCATCATGAAAGCTTACGAGAATATCTAGCGAGGTTTAATGAGGTAACTATCAAAGTCTCCAATCCAAACCAGGAAATGTTTGTGGCCGCTTTTCAAAATGGTCTCAAAGCAGGACAATTCAATGAGTCCCTGGTTCAGAAGCCCGCCGAAGATATGGAGGAAGTAATGAAGAGGGCAGAATGTTATATTAAGGGGGAGGAAAGCAATGCAGAAAAACGACAACGAGACGCACGAGAGCGATACCCGGAAAGAAGAGATGGCCGAGACTGAACCTCTCCCCGGCGTGGCGACAGGTATGGAAGAACTTCATCTTCCTCACAATCCAGGTATGCAGACAGGACAAGAGCAGAGACACCATCGTACACCCGCTTGAATACTCGGCTGGTACACGTCCTACATGAAATACTGGAATCCCGCTTGGCAAACCTCCCAAAGAGGCGAGATCCTCCCACGCTTATGGGTCCGAATCGGAACGCTTGGTGCCATTATCACCGAGCAAAGGGTCATGATACGGAAGAATGTTATAAGCTCCGAGAGCTAATTGAGGAACTACTTCGCGACGGCTATCTAAAGAAGTACTTGGGCGAGCAGACGCAGGAGTGCGAGCGTCGCACCCGTACACGCTCTCCCAGATCCTCGGAGAAGGATAAGAAGGACTCGGAAAAGGATAAGGAGGGAACCCGCAACACCATCAATACCATCGCGGGAGGATTCGCCGGAGGGGGAGAAACCAGTTCGGCACGGAGGCGTTATTTACGCAGTGTAAACCAAGTCAACGCTATGATGGGGCGGATGACCCTCCCAGAGATCCCGGATATCACGTTCTCTCAAGAAGATGCAGAAGGAGTAGCACCCCACGACAATGACCCCCTGGTCGTGCAGGTACAAATATTCAGTTTCGATGTGAAAAGAGTGTTGGTTGACTCAGGAAGTTCAGCAGATATCATGTATTGGGACGCGTTCGTCGGAATGAGAATGACTACTGAGCAATTGCAGCCCTACAGCGGTACGGTGGTAGGTTTCTCAGGGGAGCAAGTCGAGGTGATGGGACACCTAACACTCAACACTACTTTTGGAATCGGAGCCAATGCAAAAACCGTAAAAGTGAGGTACTTGGTAATAAAAACTCCTTTCTCCTCGTATAATATTATAATTGGCAGGCCAGCTATCAACGCACTTGAAGCGGTTATATCAACGCTATACTTGTCCATGAAATATCCATTAGAGGGAGGAGGAACAGGCCGAGTGCAGGGCGATCAGGTTACGGCACGAAAATGTTATCAGGCCAGTCTACGGCCAGCGGTTAGAAGGAATGAGGGACAACCTCAGAGAGAAATCCTGGACCGAGTGCACCTCACCCAGGGGCAAGTAAATCTGGACCCCAGAGTGGACTTCGAAGACCGAAGGGTAAGCCCAATAGAGGAACTGAAACAGGTACAAATAGGGAAGGAGGAACACCAGTTCACGTACCTGGGCACCGAGCTATCCAAGTCGAAAGAAGAAAAGATAGTGGGATTACTACGAGAGAATTTGGATCTCTTCGCTTGGCACCCATCAGACATGCCAGGGATAGACGAGTCGGTAATCGTTCACAAACTCTCACTATTCCTAGACAGAAAACCGATCGCCCAGAGGAAAAAGAGATTGGGCGAAGAAAAAAGAGCAGCCGCTGAGTTGGAAGTACAAAACCTGAAGGAGGCAGGCTTTATACAGGAAATTAAATACCCGTCTTGGCTCGCCAACGTCGTGATGGTAAAGAAAGCAAATGGGCAATGGCGCATGTGTGTGGACTTCACAGATCTCAACGCGGCCATTCCCAAGGACCCATACCCATTGCCCAGTATTGACGGGCTCATCGATGGAGCATCAGGGTACCAAACATTGAGTTTCACGGATGCTTATTCAGGATACAATCAGATCAAAATGAGCCCCGCAGAAGCACGCTTTACAGCATTCATGACAACCACCTGCAACTACTACTATCAAGTCATGCCATTCGGGCTAAAAAACGCAGGAGCAACATATCAGCGTCTGATGGACAGGGTCTTCTTCCCCCATATAGGAAAGAACCTAGAAGTGTATATTGATGATATGGTGGTAAAAACTGTTGAGGAGGAAAAGCACGACCAGGATTTGAAGGAGATCCTAGGATCAGTCAGGAAATACAATATGCGCCTCAACCCAAACAAATGCTCGTTCGGAGTTAAAGCAGGAAAATTCTTAGGGTTTATGCTCACTAGGAGGGGAATAGAAGCAAATCCCGACAAATGCCAGGCTATTATTAACATGCGCAGTCCCAGCTCCGTGAAAGAAGTACAACAGGGCGAATAGCAGCTCTATCCCGATTCTTGTCATGTGCGGGAGAGAAGGCTTTCCACTTCTTTAACTCGCTCAAGAAAGGAGAACGTTTTGTGTGGACAAAAGAGTGTGAGTCGGCATTTCAAAATCTGAAGCAGTTTATAGCATCCCTCCGATCCTAACTCGCCCAAAATCAGGTATCCCTTTACATCTGTATTTAGCAGTATCTGAGTATGCCCTTAGCTCGGCTCTAGTCCAGGAATCATCGGAAGGAGAGAAACCGGTATACTTCGTCAGCAGGGTGTTCAGAGGAGCCGAGGCCCGATACCAAAAGGTGGAAAAATTAGCTTTGGCGGTAGTCATTACAGCGCGACGCCTACGACCATACTTTCAAAGCCACCAGATCATCGTCAAGACAGACTCACCAGTCAAACAGGTATTGAGGAAGCCGGACCTGGCGGGAAGAATGGTGACGTGGGCGATTGAATTATCGGAGTACGACCTAACATTCTCCCCTAGAGGAAACATCAAGGCTCAAGTGCTGGCGGATTTCGTCTTAGAATCAAGCCCCTCGCCTACAAAGGACGGGTTAGACATGTGGCTGCTCTCTGTAGACGGATCATCAAATTTAAAGGGAAGCGGAGCAGGAGTCGTCTTAGAAGGACCAGAGGGCGTCCTAATAGAGCAATCATTGCGTTTTGAATTTAAGGCCAGCAACAATCAGGCCGAGTACGAGGCACTGCTGGCGGGGATGCAACTCGCGAAAGAGATGGAGGTCAAGCGGCTGAGCGCAAAAAGTGACTCACAGTTGATTACCAGTCAAGTAGCAGCAGAATTCCAAACAAAGGATCCTCAACTGTTAAAGTATCTACACAAGGTAAAAGATTTGTCAGCAACATTTGATCATTTTGAGCTAACATATGTACCCAGAGAGCAAAACTCTAGAGCAGATTTGCTAGCAAAGCTAGCTAGAACTAAGAAGTCAGGGTACAACAGAACAGTAATCCAGGAAACCCTGTCATCGCCCAGCGTCAACATGGAGGCAACGCTGATGACCACATCGGAAAAAGACTGGAGAGAGCCCATTATTCACTTCTTGAACACAGACAGGGTACCGGAGGATAAGACAGAAGCAGTCAAAATAAGAAAGAGCGCAACAAAGTACACGATGATAAACGGGAAGCTGTACAGAAGAGGTTTTTCTGCCCCCTTATTACTATGCGTGGGCGAGGACGAATCCAAACATATTCTGCAAGAACTGCACGCAGGAATATGCGGCAGCCATATTGGAGCAAACGCATTGGCAAGCAAGATAATCAGGGCGGGATTCTACTGGCCAACAATCCGAGCGGACACAGCAAAGTATGTACAAAGCTGCGACGCATGCCAAAGGCACTCGCCTTTGTACCATTTGCCGGCAGAAGAGCTGCAGTCGTTGACGTCCCCCTGACCATTTTTCATGTGGGGAGTCGACATACTAGGACCTTTTCCTCAGACTACAGGGCAGGTCAAATTCCTAATAGTAGCAGTAGATTACTTCACGAAATGGATCGAGGCAGAAGCGGTAACTACAATCACATCCGAGAGGGTAAAAAAATTCTATTGGAAAAAATTGATATGCAGGTTCGGGCTACCAAAGTACATCGTATCAGATAATGGGACACAGTTCGCAAGCGCGGCCACGATAGATTTTTGTGAAACTTGGGCATCCTGAATAAGTTCATATCGGTGGAACACCCGCAGGCTAATGGCCAAGCAGAATCAGCCAACAAGGTAATCTTAATGGGAATAAAAAAGCGCCTGAACCAAGCTAAGGGTGACTGGGCAGAAGAGGTAAACAGAGTTCTCTGGTCATACCACACTACTCCACACTCTTCAACAGGGGAAACACCCTACAGGATGGTCTATGGGACAGATGCAATGATTCCAATCGAAGTGGGGTACTCTTTTCTCCAGCAATGGAGTTTTTAACGAGGCCCACATTTCAATTCTGTTCTCAATTATAACTTTTATATTATTGCAAGTATTTAATGATATTACGATCTCCCCAAAATTATTTGCTACTGGTCATTGTGATAAAATTAATGTATTAACTGCAAAGTTAATAATGAAAAGACTCAAACATAAGAAAACTAAAACAGCAGTCATAAAAGCAATGGTATGAGGCGAACCATACAACGCCAACAAATAAAAACACAAGGAAATATTAGCTGCATAAGTTAATAAAAGAGGAAAGAAAAACCAAATATTTAATAACCGAGCATCAATACAACCCATTAACCGAAAGGCTAATAAACAAAAAGGGCGACCGCCCAAGAAAGCAAAAAGGTCACTCGGCCAAAACAAAAGATAAACTAAAAGGGTAAGCACCCAAGACCGCTCGGACAACATAGAAACCTATCTCCAACCTAAAATGCACCGGTAAACGGCGACATAAAGACACTCGGCTAATACCATAGCAAGCGGCAAAGACCTAATTCTCATAGAGTCTCAGCGAAATCCTCCACCTTGGACCACAGCTCGGCAATCTCTTCCTTGCGCGAAGCAACAGTCTCCTTATACTTCTTTATCCTCACTCGGTCAACGTCCAGCAACTTCATCTCGGCACGCAATCCTTTCAACTCATCTCACTTTTGGCGGATCCTCATCGTACTATAGGACAACCCCTTTTGAAGGTCATCTCTCTCCCGATACAACGCACCCAGCTCCGTCTCGACAGGCTGAACGCGCGCGGAGACATCACTAATATGCCCCTTGTAAGCCAGAATGTCTTTTTCCAAACACTCCAAGGAGCCCTCCAAAGCTTCGGCGTGAAAGCCGGAATTCTCATACTTCTCTTCGCAGACCGCATCCTCATAATCAACAGATTCAAAGAAGGGTAAATTACCCTCAATCAAGCCTCTAAGGCGTTGTGCTAACCCTAAAAGCTTGTGAACCTCGGGAGAAAGGGTCGCAGGAAAATCTTTCAAATCATCAACCACCTCGCAAAAGACGTCAAAAACACTGCTACCATCCAGAGATTCAGATGGCCCTAACCTCAAGATGGCTTTCAAAGACTCGGTAAGACTCTCCAACTGCTCACTCATGGAGCTAGAAGATCTCAAGGCAGAAGAGGTAGAAGAAAGGCGAGACATAGCAGTAGAAGAGATGAGAAAAGAATATGAGGGAAGCAACAACATTTATAGAAGTATACAACAACAGAATTCACGATTAAAGGGAAACAATTAACAACATGTGGAAAATTAATAGCTAAAAAAGTGCAACAACCAAATATTAGCGTAACAGACAACTACTAAGCGCAGCAAAATAGGAGATAACAGTTCCATCCATACATCGAAATACAAAGGACAACAACATCCCAATATCCAAGTACAGTCAAAATAGTCAGCATACATCAAGAAAAATAAACAAAGCACTCCATCACTTCACACAGCAGTCTCCTGGGGGGCGATCGGCTCTTTCACAGTAGAAGGAGGAGGAGGAACAATCTTCCCATCGATGATCTCCTGAGTAGGAACTAACTCAGAGATAGCACCGTCATCCACATCTGGAAAACACACCTTCACCAGCCCTAAAGCAGCATCAAAGCCGTCCACATACAGAGCGCCACCTTCTTTTTTCAGGTTCTCCACCTCGACCTCATATTCCACAAGTCGCCCCTCCGCGGAAGTTAAAGCTTTGGCTTCGGCATCAAGGGAGCTCTGCAGCGACAAGTTTTTCTCCTTCTCCAATTTCAGCTCCGAATGCAAGCGCTCTACCTCTTCATTCTTCAACTTCTCCAGTTTATCCTTACTATCAGTTTCAATCTTCAGAGCATCCTGCGCGGTGGCCAAGGCGGCATTGGCGGAATGCAGTTTGGCAGCAAGGTCATCACGAACCAACCCCAGCTCTTCAAAATCACGCTGAACAACGCCAACCTTATGGGTAACCACACGGTTCAGGAGCACGGACCGAATGTCGGAAGTGAAGAGCATATTAACAGATTCTACCAAGTTCAGATCCTTGAAGCGAGGATCCTCCGAGTCAAAGGGGTAGCAGCTGTCAAAGAACCCCAACGCATCCAAAGGGTCAGTCCAGGGAGAATGAGAAGGAGCTGCCCCACTCGGTGGCGGGCGAGAAGACTGAGAGGGTCCATCAGTAGCACCCTTCTTACGCTTCTTCGCCCGATCCTGTTTCCTTTTCCTCCCTCCTTCTCCACCAACAGGCGACTCCTTAACAACCTGCCTAGAAGACACACTGTCATTCAACTCAACAAAAGAAGGTTATCGATCCTCCCGAGACCTCTTACTACCAGCATGTGATTCAGTAGCACTCGGCGGAGAAATGGGAGTGAGCTGAGGAGTCGGCGCCGCCTCGATCTGCTGCACCCTATTCCGATGGGCAGAAGCAATATAAGCTTTCCAGCGCTGGTCATTAGCACGACTCATTTTTCCTGAAACCAAAGAACAGAAAATGAAACCTGGCAGGACAAAAGAGAAAAGTCCAATAAAATATCTAACAACACGACAATCAAATAAATCTTACGAAGCATATTAGCTAAAGTAACATCGTCGTCAGCAGCATCTATAAGACTTTGAGTGTTCAACATCTCGAAGGAGGATAAAAACTCCACAGTTTTCAATTCAAACTCTGACAACACTTCTTCCTCGGCACCATAAATAACGGTGGGCTCGGAAGTCCAATAAAGGGGAAAATATAATTCACCCTCAGGATCTCGAAGGAAAGAAGGGATAGTAGGGGAAGGCATCACTCGGAAGAACCTAGTTTTAAAATATTTATAGGAAGATCTAAACAAAGTAAAACGCCCTTTATTGGTTTGAGCGGTGAGGGACACCCATTTCCCCGACTCAGGTCTCTTTACTTGATAAAACGAAAAGAAAACTCCTATAGTAGGGGTAATCCCTAAACTTTGGCACACTATTTCAAAGGCACGAAGAAAGCCCCACCCATTGGGATGCAGTTGGGTAGGGGCAACATTCATCTCCCTCAAAACATCACAGATGAACATACTAAAGGGAACTGTCACCCCTAAGTCTTTGAAACAAGTACTATACATATAAAAGCACTCGGGTAGATCGCCCGGAGGGCGACGTAACACAACTGACTCGCCCTCCCTCACAGGTTCAACTACAACATCTTCCTCAATGCCACTAGCGGAAAGACAAGCCTCCGCGCGGAATAGGGCAACACTTTCTACGGTGAGAAACTCTGATTGGAACTCATGAGCGGCCATCAGATCTGCGGGTAAAAGAGAAGGAGGAGTTACAATCGCAATATCACTATCATCAGAACCCTCCAAATCACTACTATCACTCGACTCAGAAGAAAACCCTAAGGTATAATCTAGATAACGATCCCAGTTAAGGCTACCGTCAGGGCGAGTACAGTGTTTTCTCACCATTCGCTCAAAAGGGTGTCCAAGGCTCTCAACCCCTTTTGGATGCTCCTCGGGATCGGTTAGGTTACGAAGAATAACCATGGACGGAGTCGATAATGACGACCTAAGAGGAAAGCAGGAAAAATAAACAAGGATAATTTTAAAGTAATACTTGACGGAAACAGAAGGAATAGAAAGTAACAGCGCAAATTCAAGCCGTAGACAGAAGGGGAAACGCGTTGGAAGAGGAAGACGTACAAGCAAAACACTTCACTAGTCGCTTTATAAGGAAGGCGGAAGTTGAAAAGAGAAGCTGTCAGAAACAAATGGCGCGATATTAAGTTATCAAACGGTTTAAAAGCATTTCATCTTCCACAAAGACTCATGCTTGGGGGGCTATGGACCGTACCAATAATTTTGGACTAGGCCCAATAGGACCATTAGGCCCAACAAGAAGCAAGCTGAAAACCAGCCCAACAAAGGAAGTAGTGGGCGCGTGGGCAGCTGTCCACTCTCCCCCAGAAACGCTAGCAGCACGTGCAGTAAGAGCACGATCTCCACCAGTAGAGAGGTTAAGCCCCATGAACTCCACGACCGGAAAATCTGCAAGAGTGGAAAAGAAGAAAACTGCTACGGCTTAGAGGAGGATCAACTATTATAAATAGGCTAGAGTTAGTTCAAAAAAGAGATGGGTCATTAAGGAAAAAACCAGCTTTGGAACAATTGTACCCCGGTTTCTTATACGAAACACTATGATATCATATCAAATCATCAACGATTTTATATTATTTCTAACACACCCCCTCACGCAAGAGCCTATCAGACTTGAAGCGTGGATAATGCATAGGCAAACCTACCATATGCTTAAAATTCCACTTTTAATTAGAAAGTGAGGGGAGCAAGAATCGAACTCTAGACAACTTAGTCATAGAGACTCTGATACCATGTCAAATGACCGATTATCTCAAAAGTTTTAGCTGTTAATAAAGACCACATCAATAATTTTATATTAATTCTAACAGGCCCAACAGATATATAATTGTATTCATAAAAATACTCCCTCCGGTCTTGAATATAAGATTAAAAAAAAAAAGGCACACCCTTTAAGAAAGTGAGAAATGATTAAAAAAAATATTTGATTTCCCATTTTATCCTTACTTTTGTTGTTAGTTAAAGAGAGTAATCTTGGAAATTGTAAAGAGAGTAATAATGATTAAGGGTAAAATTGGAAGATTAACAACAAATAGTAATAATTACAGTAGCTTTTTCTTATATTTGAGACCAACAATATTTTTTTTTTGTTTCTTATATTCAAGACCGGAGGGAGTAAGTAACAAGAAGTTATCTTTTTTGGTACAATTTTTACTTTTTATGCGGCGTGAATTTTTTTTTATATAGTTAATTGGTTTCTACTCTCTACAACATAAGTAAATTTTGATTTACACTCTATTTTGACATTTTTTGATGTGGTAAGTAAAAGTCAACTGTCACATCAGTAAAAATGCACTGTCACAATAGTAAAAAGTTGATTTTTTACATATCACATCAACAAAAAATGATGAGAAGAGGAGTAAATGATGGAATTTCATATTCTAAAGGATATTCTCAAAAATTAATTTTACAAGGGAAATCAAAATTCGTTCAATCTGCAATCTCATATAATTATCAAGATTGAACGAATGCCAAATAGCCTTAGAAAAACACAATCACAAAAAATATGATGCATGGTTTCAACATCCACTTCACAAAGATCACATTTAAAAACAATATAACAACCTCTACGAAATAGAAGATCTATATGCAAAATTCTCTACATCAAACAAGATTTAGAAGGAGCAATATTCTTACACCAAATAAGTTTATTAGCACAATGTATATGTTGCATTGTTGCTCTGTGAGTAGGGTTGGAAATAGGTCAGGTCGGCTCACAGGGGTCTACAGGCCAGCCTACATAGGCTCAGGCTTGATCGGCTTATTTATTAAAAAGTCAGGCTCAGACTTTAAAAATAGCTTCTTTATTTAAATAGGTCAGGTTTAGGCCTTAAAAAAATCCTACAAAGCCTAACAGGCCGGCCTATATATACACATAATTGTTTTTTTTGCATATAAAAATATATATAATTATTAAAACTTACTTTTATATTCTATAATTATAATTTGTAGATAAAATAAAAATAATTTAGGACATATAAAATTGGTTGTG
The DNA here is from genome assembly GCA_951804385.1 of Trifolium dubium. Taxonomy (NCBI): domain Eukaryota; kingdom Viridiplantae; phylum Streptophyta; class Magnoliopsida; order Fabales; family Fabaceae; genus Trifolium; species Trifolium dubium. Next base: position 36,040,221 of record OX638067.1, read on the forward strand.
AATGTGATTTACTTATTTGAAGTAGCATATATAAGTCTATTGTTAGAGGAAACTTTAGTTATAAATAGTTGTGTATTATATATTTGTATACCAAGTTAATTCTAGTTAAACCAATAGATACAACATTACTTCACTTTTTTTAAGGGGTCATAAGTGATTCCATATGTCAAGACCCATGGAATTAGTTTAAAATAAAATAAAAACAAGTCATGTAGACTATATAAAAAAAAATTGTAATGTAGACTTTAAATAGGCTATATTGTCTATTTAAAAAAAATTAGATAATATAGACTAGATTGAAGTTTTTATATGTTCTAAAAAAAAATTTAAATTTTTATATCATGTAAGCTTTTATGTAAGCTATAAGGTCAGGCCATGCTTTTAAATTAGCCAGGCCAGGCCAAAAAAATTAACTTTTAATAGGCCATAGGCCAAGCTCAAATCTAAAAAAATTTCGTAGGCCAGGCTCTGGCCTGGTCCCAACCCTACCTGTGAGCCTATTAAACAAGTAAGCATTTTTAAAGAGAGGACCCTACTATCACAGTAAATCCATCTCAACTCATCCTTAATTAGTTTTATTGATGGAAATAGTAACATTATTAATAAAGACATCAAAATAGGATAGGCCGTAGTAATAGAGTGAGGGATAAGCCAATGGTCATTAAAAATAAAGTGAGCTGCCTTGACATGTAAATGAGAAGGACGAGGAATTTCCAACATGCCCACCAAAGTGTCATCCAACCAAGAATAAGTCCGGAAATCAATCTTTGTCACCCTTATCAAGATTAGAATTTCTTAGCAACAGAATCATTAATTATAAAATAACCCTTAATTTTTTAGTAAATTTAAGATTAGATCTAAGTATGAGTGAATAAAAATTCATTATTGATTTTAAGTGTTTGCGTCTATTTCTAGACTAGACTTAAACATTTGTTTGATCCTTGTATGTACATTTAATTTTGGTTTTAGTCACTGTATGTGATCTTATTCCAAAATAGTTCATGTATCGATCAAATTTTTTTGCCGTTAGTCCCTACTGTCCAATTTCGTCCAAGTGCAAATGTTTTGCCACCTGGACATGATGACATGGCATGGTGACTAGATTAATGAACCAAGAGGGACAAAAAAAAAAAAAAATGTACATGAACCAAGAGAGACCAAAACCAAAAAAATTGTACATTAGAAGGGACTAAATCCAAAATTCTAAAATATAAAGAGAAATATATAAAAACCTAATATAATCCCCAATTCAATTTCATTCTCAAATTGTACTCAATTAACCGAGAATTGTCTTCTCTCTTCTCACCAATCCTTCATTTTTTGATTATAGCCTGCTGAAAGTAATGGTCATGCACTTATTAAACCAGTCGAGTGTTTAGCTTAAGTTTTAACGCTTTTAGTTATTGTGTCATGTTGTTTACTCAACCTGCTATAATTGTTGTACTTTTATTGATGATGATATAGAAAAAGAAGACTACAAAGAAAGTTGTGATGTAGAAAAGGAATGAAACAAATAAAGTTATAAAACCAGTTAAGTGCTTAAGTTAATTAGTACTGCTCAAAAGTTGTTAAGTTAAGCTCATATAAGTTGATTCGATTGTCTTAACCATCTAAAATGATATGATTTTACAGAAAAGGAACACAATAAAGATAATTACAAATGTTGGACCAAAAACAACAAAGAAAGATGCAACAGATGGAACTAGTACTGTACTTAAACCAGATAAGTATTGAAATATTATAAGTTGATATAAATAAGTGCTTAAGTTGTTAAACACTGTTTGATATGTACAAAATTTTCCGCTATTAGTCATATAAGTTTAATTTTCTGCTATAAGTTGAAATTTAACCAATTAAGTTGTTATTAGTCGTATAAGTTCTTGTATATTTTCTGGAACTGAAATAAGTGCTTCTAATTTTCTGTTATGAGCTGAAATTGAACCAGTTAAGTTGTTAATAGTCATATAAGTTATGCTATATGTTCTGGAACTGAAATAAGTGCTTAAGTTATGCTTAATTTGAGAATGAAATTGTATTGGGGATTATGTTTTTATATATCTCTTCATGTTTCAGAATTTTGGATTTAGTCCCTTGTAATGTACAATTGTTTTGGTTTTGATCCCTCTTAGTTCATTAATCCAGTCAGAATGTCATATCATCATGTGCAGGTGGCAAAATGTTTGCCACTTGGACGAAAATGGATGGCAGGGACTAACGACAAAAAAATCTGGTCGATACAAGGACTATTTTGGAATAAAATCACATACAAGGACTAAAACCAAAATTAAGTGTACATAAAAGGACCAAAATGATGTATAAGCCCCTTGACTACAAAGGCAAGAATTTCTTATCTCAAACCATTCATAAATTCAACTCCCTTATCACAATATGAACCACAAATCAATTTAAAGGTGATTAATCTCTACCTATATATAAAGAGGATACACTTTTTTGGTATGACTCTTTTTTATTCCAAAATTACCCTTTATTTCTTTCCAATTTAAATTTTAAAAGTAACAGCCTATTGTGTGATAACTACTTCAATGAAAAAAAGTGAATCGATCCCTTCATCAAAACATAAAATAAACTTCTATGAAAGGGAGGGTCATAAAACATTTGCGTCACTAATGTGTTTGAAATTATGGCTATATTGTATTTCTTCTATCACTACATCTACATTGATATAAATAACAAATTCAAAGGACACAATACAGTGGTATGTTCTATTTGTTCTTTTTTTGTTTTTTGTGTTCACTTCTTTGATCTTCTTTTTGGTTTCTTCATTTTATTATTTACATAAACATTTTATATTGAATTTTATACATCGGTAAATAATAATGTGCTTGCAAGTTTTAATTATAAGGCAAAGAAATAATAATGTTTTGGTTGCTTTTCATATATAAAGAATGGTGAATACAAAGGAATCTTAGAATATTATATATGGTTTCAACGATGATTGTTACTTTATTTCACACATAAATGAAATTTTAATGGTTGAAAATATAAATAATAAGATTATATTAAAAAGGGACGTAATAAAGAACAAGGGCTCAATGATCTAAGAAGATGATCATTCAGTATATCTTGAAGTGACTGGGAAAATATGAATCTAAGCAAGTTTTTTTTACTGTGTATTTTGCATGTTTAGGAAACTAAAAGAACAAGAGGATATATGAATCAACAAATTCATAATATGAAGAGTATATATGGCTTCAACGAGAGGATTAGAGATTTCAGGTGTGAAACTTTGAAACTTTGATTAAAATTATTGTTTCTTGACTTAATGATTTCTTACATTTAATTCAATGTATCTATGTAACTTTATTTGTTGTTTTTCAAAATTCAACTATTCATAAAAAATGTGCAAAAATTCATAATAATCTTTAACATATAAGTTAGCGTAATAGATAATATGCATCACTCAAACGGGCACGGCTCGCTAGTAATCAATAAAAGCATTAAGCACATAGATGAGAAAAATAATTCAATAAATTTCTTCTATAATCATAAATAGCTTAACAAGTTTGATTTATTCACTACAAAAACAATGGCACAAGCCCATATCTCAGATCTCTCCACAGTCAGATATCTCCCCCTTTCCCTTTCAGTACTAACAATAGCACAAGCCTTGATCCACACCAAAAATCACTTTCTATCAAAACCACCATTTTCAATCAATACCACCATCACAGTCAAGAACGAAAATAGAATTAACTATAACACAAAAACACCAAGCAGAACAACATCACATCCACCATAAAAGTTTACAACAAATACCAACATTGCTTAAAAAGGTCACCACAACAACATAGCCACCATAAACCACCATGCAGAACAGCCATAAAATAACCACCACAATCATCATCATCGCAAAACTTGTGAAGAAGAAGAAGAACGCGCTCACCAAGCAGCAAGAAGAGGAAGAACGGAACAAGACAAGAACAGAAGGGGAAGAAATGAACACCACCTGCTTCTTTCGTCTTTATTGCCGAAAAACCACCACCACACTCACGGCCTGCTTATTTATTCTATTCTTTATCAGATGTAATCTCTCTTTATCTTGATATATATCTCTCTATTCACATATTCAGATTCTACAATCCGAGCTTTCTTAATTACCCTAAGGGAAAAATCAGTAGTTTGAGAGAAAGAGAAGTGTGGGGATGGGGAGAGAAAATTTCCTCACACAAGGGCCAATATTTCACGTGATCTACTCGTGGCCTTTTTCTTCTTGTTTTATTTTCTTCAATTTGTACCCTTTATCCAATCTAATTAATCTATTACTTCATCACTAATAAATAAGGCACAATAACTTCACCAATTAATTGTAATGTTTCACTCAAATGATGAACCTGTTTTGCTTAAGAATAAAATCAAAACTACAAAAAGTATTCGATTAATGAATAAATTAGAAGAATATCATTCAATTCATTCATGAATTTAAAAACCACACTTTATTCAAATTCACAATGTATTAACGATTAAACTAATAAAAATAAACTAAAACTAAAAAACTCTTAAATTATATGTGATAACGGCTCTACCATTTAAGCTAAGCTAACGAGAACGTCATAAATAGACAATTTTTTTGGGGTCAAGATCATAAATAGACAATTTAATCGTATAATAAAAGTTTTCTTTTTCTTGTCGAATTATTGTCAACGATCAAATTGTCGTAGTTGCAAACTCAAGGAGTGTAGTTGAGCGGTTATGATTCATCCTCCCTTAACTAAAGGTCGAGGGTTTGATCCCCACCTTAGGTATGGAGCAGCTTTTAATTATTGGGTTAGTTGTTCTACCATTCGAGGTGTCTCCAATCCAGCGAGAGATTAGTCACTGTATTCGGTGGTGGATACTCAGATCTCGACCAAAAAAATTGTCGTAGTTGTTCTCTGAGGGATTAAATATTGAATTTAATATACTCTGTCTATGTATACTTATTTTATATAATGATGTATTGTCACGTCAATTAATGAATACACTAATTAATTCTTTAACATTTTTGTCAAAAAAAATTTCTTTAACATTAGTTCATTTTTCTTAGAGATGAAATTTGGTCTCATTATTTAATTTTAATTTCCTTGAAACTAAAATATGTCTTCATTCTAATTTATTTTATTTTAAGAAACTACAAATAATTAAGAATAGTTTTTTAAAATGTATAAATAAAACCAAATGGTGAGAGAAAATCACCTTCATAGTAATTTCTTTTACCACTAGTACCGGTTTATTGGACAGACTAGTTCGATTCGAGGTCAATTCCGACCTTATAAATATTTCCAACCTCTTCAAAATATAATTACGGTTCTTTTACCATAAGGGTGCGTTTGATCTGCAAAAGCATAGTTACTGGACAAATGACTGAGTTACAGGACAACTTTTTGTACTGTACTCTATTTGATGATCAGTGCACAAGACAAGGAATTTTGTTCAGTACCTTGTTTGATATGTTAAGTACTGAACAAAATAATACAAAATTTACTGTAATACTCTTTTTGTTGTGAAATGATGATTTTGCACTATATAATGATACGAAACAAAATTTTGTAGACATAAAAATATTTTATTTATTATTTCAACAAAATAAAAATTATTTAAACAATTAAATTATAAAGACTACATTGTATATCAATAAAATTTGTAATAATAAAACTAAATCATAAAAAATTCATAATATTAATATCCAAAACACACCAAATCATCATATTAACCAAGTCTAATGATGATAGGTTTCAAAATTAAAACATAAAATATAAGTGCGACTTGTCTAATAACACGTCTGAATATCATCATCAAACTTCCAAAAATCAAATCATTGTCATGATCTTCCTCACAAAAGTCATTGATCAGTGCATTTTTGGTGCACTTTTTAATCACTCTGTGCTATGGCAATTGTATGACTTCTTCCACTATTTTAGAGTTTTTATCATGTTTTGTGTCTAGAGTCAAGTTTTGCTAATAATTTAGTTTTGCTATTAATTTTCGTAATAAACAGTAATTTGACACCTTCTCATTGCGCAGACCATAACTGGAGCTAGGAATATCGGATTGAGGCGAGGCCAGTTGCATTGGAAAGCTAAAACACAGAGCTACAACTTTTATGTTGAAGTCAAAAGCTAGTTCTGAGCGAAAGGGAGTCTAAACTGCACATCAAGTTACTGATTTAGGAATAAAAACAGTTTATTTGCACTAGAACTTATGTTTTCGGCCCGATTGTTTTGTGGCCCGTTATCTTATATTATAAAACCAAAAATCTGACCTAGGTCAGAGGTTACACTTCATTTTACACGAAAATACAAAACCCTAGCAGCCATCTCTTGAATGGAGAACTAATTCCACGTTTCAATCCGTTGGTTTAAGATACTTCGATCCATTATCTTGAGGTTTGAATTCTAATGCAATTTCAATTCATGTTTCTACTTCTTTCTCTGTAAATTTCGCTGCCTCTTCTTTTAATTATAGAACTTGCATTTGGTTTATCATTTGATGCTTTATTGTATGTAATTCGGTTGAAAGTTTCTTACGAGGTTATTCGAATTAAGTTACCGCTTGTTTAATTTAATTCGGTTAGGAATTTACAGAGTCTATACGCTTGTTATAGGATTGATTGAATTCACGTTTTTATAACATTGATCGTGATTCTGTAATGCTTGTTTGCTCTGTCATGATCAATTGAATATTCTGTTTTACGCTTGTTAAAACAACCCGAATTCGTATAAAACTAATTGACGCTTGATTAGTTAGTTTTATGATCAATCAAGAATAGAAACTGAAAAGAATAATTTTTCAAGAACCTATGATTGATAATGGACGAAGATAGATAAAACCAATGGATTGATTGTTTTATATAAATTAATTTTCACTCTATCTCTCGTTGTAATATCAAAACAAAACCCCCAATTTTTACAGTTCTACTTAGTTAAACCGATTGAGAGTCTTTGGGAAACGACCAAGGTCATCTACCTTGTACTACTTTCTTAATTAAACTTATTTTGACCACGTAACGACCGTGATCAAATTGCCGCCGTTGCCGGGGACTCTAAATCGGTTTTTAACATATTAGGATTAGTAAATAGAAACCAACTAACATCACTAACATTTTCTTTTTAGTTTTTGTTTTGTTTCAGGTTAAAGAGTTGAAGGTTTCCAAAAAAATTCCAAAAAATTTAATCTTTTGTTATGAATAATATTGGGTGAATGCCCATTAATACATATGTTTCTTCAACGCAACATAGGCAGTATGAACACTTTTAGGCTTTCCTTCATTTATATAAAGTTGTTTTGTTTCAAACAGTATGAAAACACAACATAATAAAATTAGAGGTGGTTTCGTGTACCTACTTACCTTACTACCTTAGCAATGATAATTTGGTAGAGCCTCGTGCTGATAACATGTTATAAAACTTTTATAACATGTTATCAGCACGAGGCTCTACCAAATTATCATTGCTAAGGTAGTAAGGTAAGTAGGTACACGAAACCACCTCTAATTTTATTATGTTGTGTTTTCATACTGTTTGAAACAAAACAACTTTATATAAATGAAGGAAAGCCTAAAAGTGTTCATACTGCCTATGTTGCGTTGAAGAAACATATGTATTAATGGGCATTCACCCAATATTATTCATAACACTCCCCCTTGAATGTCCATTAAGGATATGCCTCGTTAAAACCTTACTAAAATAAAACCCAGTGGGAAAAAGATTCTAGTGAAGGAAAAAAGAGTACAACATCCTATGTGTATGAATCTGCCTCGTTAAAAACCTTACCAGAAAAACCCAATGGGATAAAACCACGGTTAAGGAAAAAAGAGTGCAGAACACATTTATATCTCCCCATCATGAAGATAGTTATATATGAGACGAATAAGACCAATTAATCTTCTATGCAGTTGATCAAAAGTTTTACTTGATGAAGACTTTGTAGAAAGATCTGATTTATCTTCTTTTATATACTCTTGCCTGAGTCAGCTGATGCAATATTATCTTCTTCAAATTTCTTGTATGTGTAGAATCGCAAACCTCAATAAAATCACATTCTCAACTTTCTTGATGTAGTGCTAAAACTTCCACTTATTTGGATGATATTGCCGTATCTATAAGATATAAATTATATGCTCGACTTTGTTTCAATATCTTCAAGTTTATTGATATTGACAAAGATAATATACCACTACATGTAAGTTTGCAAAATGCAATAGTGTCCTCAATTAAACTAATTAAAATATGGTACTTCAAGACCAATTCAAGTAACTCATCATTTTCTTAAGACATGGGATAATATAATATTTGTTCACATCAAGTGATATCATACACAACCAATTATATCTTTTCAGATCAATTTATTTAGTACCATTGATATATATATAATTTTCTTCATGCACAAAACCTCATTTAAGTACTAAATTTATAATTTCAAACAAACTTTGATCATCGGATATATTTCATTTCAAATTTTTCTGTACTCAACAGATTTCATAAGCTCTTCAAGAGTTATGATAATATTATAGTGTTTAATGTGGTACTTCAGGACCACCTAATAAATCATCATTTTCTCAAACTCTAATGAGATGTTTGCTCATATTGAGTGGTCTTACAACAACTAGAGCACACAATTGATAACAATTTCACATTTTATCTCAATAGAATAAATCAACTTTCAGAAACTCTTCAAGAGTTCTTATAATATTCATGTTATAAAATTTGTTTCCAAAACTTTTCTTCAAAATAGACAAATGATGTCATTATCATATTTCTCATTAGGAAAGAATACAAGTAAGAAAAATATTGTGATTTCACTTCAGGTGAATATTTCTCTTCACAATCAATGACAAGCTTTTATCGATATTCTTGTATATCATTATTTTCTATTTGCACAAAAATTGATTCGTATCTCATCATTTTCACATCTCCAGATGTACGGACTGCTGGTCCAAAAATCTTTCACTTTGCAAAGTGATTTCAATTACGTAGCAATTGCACCTTTTCATTTAGACAATCATTATGTTGTCAATAATTCCGAATAAATTTTGGTTCATGATCCTCATCATCTCTTATCTTATATAGCGCTATATTATATATATAAAATTATCGTCAACGTTGACTTCCTTTTGGTTCCATCATATTCCATTTATGACATAATTTTTTTTTTTTTTGAGATCTCTTTATTTCATAAATTTCAGGTACCTGATAAGTTCTTCTGGAACTTAAAATCAATTATGTCAATACTCTTTTGGAGTTTTCATATCCTCACTTGGTCATCTTTCATTTTAGCTCCTTTTCTTATTTGAGGATTTTTATCATTGGAATCAATTTTCCCACCATACTTCAAGTGTGGTTGAACTCATTTGCAATATAGAATTGTTCAACAAGAACATCTATTTTGATTGGAGCACTAGCAGCTGATATTTGATTTCATAAACTTTGAAAATGATTTTTCTTTTGAACATCTTGTTCAAACTATTTTATATGAGGATCAAGATGAGATACTAATAATACTTTATTTCAATTGATTCATTTGAACTTCTAGTTCACATTTTCAGCTGCTTATCTCTCCCTTTAATATTAGGAAAATTAATTCATCACTTGATAATCAGTCTTCATGAATGTAAATATGTCTCCAATTTTACCTCAACATACTTTATAATGTATGGAGATTCATATCAAATATATTTTCCTAATATTCTTAAAGAATTCCTCTTAGTGCATTATATTGGAGCAATTGAGACAAACACAACACATCCAAAAATGCTAATATGAAAAAAAAATTAAGTTTAAACAAAAACTCAATTGTACATTAAGGGGAGGACTTACATAAAATAATTTGTTGGCTTGATGCAAATCAATATCTCAAGATATATGATTGAGTGTTCCCAAAATATGAGCTAGAGGTTATGATTTCATAAGTATCAGCCACAATGAACTTTAGAAGTCTAAAGAATGGATCTTCAAGTCCATTTTTTTTATATGGATATATATATTCTACAAGATGTTCATTATCAATTTCAATTGGCATACGATACTTAGCAAATATTTGACCATTTATTTGATACATAATGTAAAATCATTTCCTCAAAATGATCTTATGATCGGTGTATTGATTCACAAATACCACCATATATATTTTAGAAATATGAGAGACTCATTTCCACAAAATTATCAACTTTCTTTGGGAACTAGTAATGCACGCAAGTTATTACATTGAAGAAACTTCTGGCTCTTCAATACATATGTCCCCTTTTTTTTGCATCATAATAGATCCGAGATGACCCAACCGGTCTTGCCAACGATAACTTATTATAACATGTAAACTTCTGGATTACAATATGTGCTTCGATGCACTAATATAGTGTAGTACAAACAAGAAAATAAAAAAGGCAACTTTTTTTCTTACTACACTTATTTTATCAAAATATGTTTCAATATGCTATTCATTTAACACACCATAATTGCGAGCAATAGGGCATACATATAACAAAGGACGGTTGAAAAAAAACTACTCATATAGTTAAAAATATAATGTCCCAATTGTCATTGTGTAAAGACAAAGAAGTGGCATTAAAACATATATTATGGATATTAACTAAGATAATGCAAACGGTATTTGTAAATGAGTATGATTTGTAACCGAAATTCACAATACAATTGATACCAAAATTAAAATTGACAATAAACAAAATTTGCTTAAATGAGATTCTTAAATTTAATAGGAGTAACATATGAATCATTCAAAACAATATCAATTAAATGATGATTCAATAATTCAAATAAGTATTTTGATTTAGTAACCACACCAACTGAATTTTATATTAATGACAATGAACTAATTATATTATAATAATCACAATAAATTAAATAACCAATTATTTTTTTATGTCTGCCGATAAAAAATAATGTTCATCATGTAAAATAAATTAATAAAAGATAATGCTTACCTCAAAGCAGAAATAAAAGAGAGAGAACTCACTAAGCCAAGATTGAAAATCATCTTCCTACACTAAGAATGCTTTAATGTTGGATTTTCAGTTATCCAAGAACCGTACAAATATTTTTTATTAACAATGATCAAGAGAATTCATACTCTTTGAACAATCCATCCGGAATTTTTTGATATTAAATTTCAACGATGATAGAAAACTTCGTTCTTTAAGCAATACTTCAAGAATGCTTGAATTTTTATGTTTTCTTTCTTCTTCTTTAGTTCTTCAGGAACTAAATTATAGTTGATCTTAAACATGTTTCAATATTGAGATGAAATAAAGTCAATTATTAACCATTATGAATTTGCTATAATAAAGCATTGTGAAAATATTTAAAGATGTATGAATAATAAAGAGTGAAATTATTTATAAACAATGATCACAAAAAGTATTCTTGAACATTTTGCTACTTCTGGAGCATAAATATTTGATCATTATAGATTTAATCGTGTTCATCGTTTATGAGTATGCATATTTTAGTTTTTTTAGAAACTATCTCAAATGATACTCATAGTTATCAAGAGTAATTCACTCTTTGCACAATCCTTAAAGGATGTTCCATAGTAAAAAATTTTAGTTCTTCAAGAACTTTATCCCAAATCTTTAAAACAATATAAAAAAAACTTTATTCTTGGAACAATTCTTCAAAGATGCTTTAATAATAAGATCTTTTTTTTTTTTCTATAGTTCTTCAGGAACTATATCACAAATGATTTATAGTAATCAAAATTTTCCTTTAAACAACTCCATAAAATAAGTGGATCTTTTACCGTAAGATATTCCTTTTTAAGATCCCCATGGAGATGGTGACGAAGGAATATCATGGCTTTTGTCTTTTGTTGAACAGATGTTTCATTTCCTTCTTTGATCGTGTCACCATTACCTTCCGCATCTAAATGAATTTCAGCGTTCAAGATCCAAGATAAATAATTCTTTCCAGATATGTCAAGGACCTCAAACTCAAATTTTGAAAGATTTGCCATTTTAATACTATCACCAAATAATAAAATTAATCAGAAATAGATAAGCATATATAATTACTGAATAATGTATCGTTATATGTTAAATGATGATAAAAATAATTCAAATTATTATACAGGGTAATTATTATTGTGATCATTTTTATTTTATTTTATTATATAACATAACGTGCCAAAGTTTATCATAGAAATTAATAACAAATTAACTTCATTGAAGAAAAATACAATCTTGGGTGAATGCCCATTAATACATATGTTTCTTTGTCCCCTATTTAGATCCTATAAATAGGTCCATCTTTTCCTTGTAATAGACACACATAAGAGAATAATACAATCTTTCTCTCTTCTCATTTTCTCTCTATCTCTATTCTTGTTATTGTTTAGAATAGTTTTATAACATCTTTAGATTTGTTTTATTTTTTTAGAGCAATTAGGTGATTTTTTTTTTTTTAGATTAGTTCAAAATATATTTTCTATTAAAAAAAAGTGAATTTTCTAAAAAGAAAATCTTTTCTTTTATTTTATAAAAAAAAATGATGAACTCATTGTATGAATTGGCTTATCATCTCAATTTGTTGAAAAAAAGAGGAGAACAAGGATGGTCTCAAAATCATATTCCACTTGTAATTTGTAAAATTTGTTCTTCAAATTTTCATGTGAGTGATACATGTCCTATATTGTTAGATACTGATATTTGTAGTGAGACACAAGGTGTAGGTGATCTTCAAGGACAATACTATTGGGAACATAATTCATATCTTGAAGAGCAGCCTATTTGGCCATATCAACAATCTCAACAAAATGTATCAACTGACACGCTATCATATTTGGAAGATGCTATCAAATAAATGAATGAAAGTAATTTGCAAGTGGAATCTTCTCTTCAAGTTCTAAAAGTCCAAGTTAAGCAATTAGTCTCTAACGCCCATCAAATTCAAGAGAACAAGATGTCTCATGATGATGTACAACCTGTTGCACTGTTGGAGGTAATACAATGTGATGCAAGTCTTGATAAAACCCCAGGTGAGCCTGTTAAAACTGTGTTTGTTTCATCTGATGAACAAAAAATAAGCAACATAAATTCAAGTGAATGCATGATAGAGTTTACACCACAATATTTATTGAAATCTGATTCAGATGAATTATATACTTCGCTTGAAGTAGATAAATCTCTGGAAATTTTTGCTTATAAATGTGGTGTTTCTAATGTTTGTCATGAGAAAAGTGCAGCCATTTTAGGTGACGAAATTTTGATGCCGCCAACCACTTGTGTAGAATTACAAGAAAATTCAATAGCAATTGAATTTGACATTAAGCATGTGGATTTTAGCCGCGAGCAACCATTGCCTACAGTAGAAAAATTGTTGGTGGAACATCATATTGAGCCATGCATCATGCAGCAGTGTTTCACCATTTGTGCATCTATTCCACTTGTTTTATCTGACTCACAAGTTAAATGTGGATTTTATGATTTTCATACTTTAATCATGGCAGGTTTACTATATGTGCAGGTTATTCCTCTTAAGCCACCAGATTTTTCACTAATACTCAAGTTCCCTTGTCATATACTATTTCCTATTTCATGTGTTCGGAGCTTGGACAGGCCTCCACCAAAACCACCAGACATAAAAGATACAATTCGACCTTGACTCCTCAGGTGTGTTCCTTCTATTACTCTCACTTTATACTTCTTGTTACATTGCGGACAATGTCTGATTTAAGTGTGAGGGAGGCACATTTTACATTTTAGATTTAAAAAAAAAAATTGTCATGAGTAGTCACATGTTCTAAGGCTAGGGCAGATAGCTATAGGTTGGTGAAATCTTTGGAAATTTTTGTTTTGATACTTGACATGATAGTCTTTGCACTTTAATGTACAACTGCTTGAACACTGTCAAACTTAGTAATGTCTAGATAAATCTTTGAAATACACATTCTCTAAACTAAGTTCTCTGAATTTGAATATAATGGAGGGTATGATTAGAACTAAGTGTGGGGGTAAGGCCAAAGTAAAAGATAGACTGATCATTGCTATTAATTAAAGAAAAAGGGAAACTTCTTGAGAGCTAAAAAAAATGATAATAAGTTCCTGTGCCCGAAACTGGAGGAACAAGTTCCTGTGCCCGAAACTGGAGGAACAAGTGTTGTGTAGGATGCTCTACTCTGTGTAACAGGTTGGAGTTATTACAAGTAAGATCCCGTCAGGTGAAAAGGTGGAGTAGTGCCTAAAGCTTTAAACTAAAATAAATAATAATAAGTAATAAAGCTTGAAAGAAGTTGCCCCTGTACTAAAATTGAAAAGCTTTGGATGTCTTGAAAAGAAATAGCCCCCCTAGACTGAAATCCTGGTTAAATCCAAAATTATAGGAAAAGGAAGACGACTTAGCATTTAGAATGGTAGTTCAGAGAGGGATGTTGACATTACTTTGTTTGACAGTAGGAGACGGTATACACACACACGCAAGATTATCATGGATAGTTGATAGACAAGAATTGTGTCAATTTTTGAATTTTAACCCAAAGTTTGAAGCTTGAAACCTAGAATATGTTGACTGCTTGTGACTAAAAAAAAAGAGTTCTTTCATTTTGAGTTTTGCACGGAGAGCAAAACCTTAAGTGTGGGGGAATTTGATCAGTGCATTTTTGGTGCACTTTTTAATCACTCTGTGCTATGACAATTGTATGACTTCTCCCACTATTTTAGAGTTTTTATCATGTTTTGTGTCTAGAATAAAGTTTTGCTAATAATTTAGTTTTGCTATTAATTTTCGTAATAAACAGTAATTTGACACCTTCTCATTGCGCAGACCATAACTGGAGCTAGGAATATCGGATTGAGGTGAGGCCAGTTGCATTGGAAAGCTAAAACACAGAGCTACAACTTTTATGTTGAAGTCAAAAGCTAGTTCTGAGCGAAAGGGAGTCTAAACTGCACGTCATGTTACTCATTTAGGAATAAAAATAGTTTATTTGCACTAGAACTTATGTTTTCGGCCCGATTGTTTTGTGGCCCGTTATCTTATATTATAAAACCAAAAATCTGACCTAGGTCAGAGGTTACACTTCATTTTACAAGAAAATACAAAACCCTAGCAACCATCTCTTGAATGGAGAACTAATTCCACTTTTCAATCTGTTGGTTTAAGATACTTCGATCCATTATCTTGAGGTTTGAATTCTAATGCAATTTCAATTCATGTTTCTACTTCTTTCTCTGTAAATTTCGCTGCCTCTTCTTTTAATTATATAACTTGCAATTGGTTTATCATTTGATGCTTTATTATATGTAATTCGGTTGAAAGTTTCTTACGAGGTTATTCGAATTAAGTTACCGCTTGTTTAATTTAATTCGGTTAGGAATTTTTAGAGTCTATACGCTTGTTATAGGATTGATTGAATTCACGTTTTTATAACATTGATCGTGATTCTTTAACGCTTGTTTGCTCTGTCATGATCGATTGAATATTCTGTTTTACGCTTGTTAAAACAACCCGAATTAGTATAAAACTAATTGACGCTTGATTAGTTAGTTTTATGATCAATCAAGAATAGAAACTGAAAAGAATAATTTTCCAAGAACCTATGATTGATAATGGACGAAGTTAGATAAAACCAATGGATTGATTGTTTTATATAAATTAATTTTCACTCTATCTCTCGTTGTAATATCAAAACAAAACCCCCAATTTTTACAGTTCTACTTAGTTAAACCGATTGAGAGTCTTTGGAAAACGACCAAGGTCATCTACCTTGTACTACTTTCTCAATTAAACTTATTTTGACCACGTAACGACCGTGATCAGTCATTCTTTGGGAACCTTCAAACTCCCAAAAGAACTTTTCATATTGTTGATTATGAGAAAATTTGATCACCAAGTCAATCTCCTCGTCATTAGTTAATCCCAATTTCTTAATTTCTTCAACCAAGTCAGATTTTGAAGGATTCGGCTTTGAAGGATCTGGAAGTTTGGCTACAACTTTTGCAAAATCAGCTGTCACAACTTCCATATTAGTTTCAAAACTCTCCAAACATTTAGTGGCTAGTTGAGCAAGTCTAGGTCGTTTAGAAGATGGTCCGGTAGAAACATTTCCAGCAGAAGCAGGTGAATTATCATGTTCATTAATTAAATCATCATTATCACCAACTTGATTCTCAGATGTTTCATTTTCCACTCCTTCATCAGCTCTCTGACCATTTGCACGATCTTTGCCAAAAATACCTTGCAACCTTTCAAACTCTTTAAACTCTTTATTCACATGGTTGCCAACTTTGGGATGTTTCTACAAGGAAAAAATAATTCATCAAATGAATAAATATATCAATAGAAAAAAAAAAATACACTAGACAAATTACAAGTTAAATAGATACCTCCAGATATTAAGATAAGACTTGACTACTATCACAAATCACACACTTTTTTGTGTCATCCCACCCAAATCCACTAGTGTTCATCATGTCAACAACATCATTAAGCTTTGTTGACCACCTTTTCATCTTGTTAACAATTTGCTTAACATTGATAGCTATTCCTGGGATTTTATTTTTCATTCTCTTGCAAACTTCCTCATGAGTTCCAGTCTTGAATGTTCCATTCTCTCCTTTGTTTCCAGCCACCACCATCTCTTCTAATATAGTGAGTAAAGTTTCTTCTTCAAATGCATTCCAATTACGTCGGACTCTAATATTACTCATGGATTGTTCACTATTAACGCCAACTTCATTTTCCATTTCTAAACACCAAAAAATCAGAAGGTTGAAATAACAAATATTTCATTGACAAGTGCAATAAAATAAAATACAGTAAAAATTATACCATATTAATAAGTTCACACTTCATTCATACCATAAAGAAAGAAAAATTCAAAAAAATTGTGACAATCATATGTTAATGAGTTCACATTTCATTCATAAGGAAAACAAAACCCAAAAAATATCCATATCCAATAAACTACTTCTCTCTAATGCCCATGTCTATTCCCAAATTCTGTAAACATTTCTCTAATGCCCTCCTTTGAGTCCATTGGTTGCTAGGTTCAATAGTTCCTACTACATTGATGGTTTCTTCACCCACGGGAACCTCATCGTTTGCAAATGGAGCAAATTCTTCCAGATCCAAAACCATGTTCATGCGGATGAAGTTGTGCAATAAACAACAAGCTAGGATCATTCGACATTGTGTTCTAATGCGATAAAATGATGGACTTCTTAATATAGCCCATCGTTTCTTCAATAAGCCAAAACATCTCTTTATTACATTCCTTGCCCGAGCATACCTATAATTAAATAACTCTTCACGATCTTGAGGTGCACGTCCACCAGCACCCAACTCTTGCAAGTGATAACATTTACCTCTATATGGGGCAAGAAAGCCTTCCCCATTAGTGTATTCACCATCAACAAGATAATATGAACCTAAAAATATTAGCAACAATTTAATTGGTCTTAATCAATCATGTTCACACAAACTAAAAAATAAAATGAAAATTGTCATACCAATTGGAACTTTAAGTCCATTTGGCCTACTTATTGCATCACGTAATAACCTAGAGTCTGAAGCTGATCCTTCCCACCCTGCCAGTACATATATAAATCTCATATCTTTGGTACATATCGCTAAGACATTTGTTGCAAGACCACTTTTCCTTGTACGATATCTAGGTTTGTCATAAGCACTTGGTGTGACTGCTATATAAGTCCCATCTAAAGCCCCTAAGCATCCCTAAAGTTTAATACATGATTCAAACATAGTTAGATCACTTAACTACAATAATATATCTAGGTGCACATTTTTCATTTATTGAGAAATGGTTTACCTTAAACCACTTCCATCTTTGATCATTGCAATCTTGAGGTACTGGTTCGGGTTTTGCAAGTAAATCATTACGTAACCTCATAACTGCAGCCAACACTCTATGACAGTACCTACTAATTGTATGTCCCGAACGAGACAATCTAACTTGAATACTTCTATTCTTTGTATGATGTGCGGGTATATTTAAAAATACTGCAACTTGCTCTTCAACGGTCACTTGTCCAAGTTTCACTAATCCTCCTCGCACCGTTAAAACCTCACAAAGATGTGCAAATGTGTTTCTACACATTCTTAATTCCCATATGCAATGAGAATCACTTGCACTAATGATGGAGTCCAAAACATCTCTTCGTGACTCATACCTAGAAGCCCTTTCATTCAAAGACCTTCTCTCATATCCATCCCTCAAAGTGAAATTCAAGAAAAAAAACCAGCAGCATACATTGCCAAAATATGGATATACATCCTCCAGATAAGAAGGAAATGAAAAATGTGTTCATCATCCATTACAACTACATAAGAAAAAACAATTGAAAAATCAACAAGTAAAAGTGTTACAGAAATTAATTGAATAAAATGTTAAATTTTCGACTTTATTGTACACATACATGAGCTAAAAAGGAATAAAACAAAAGAGCAAACAAAAAATTGCCTCAAAGATGAACATGTCTAATGTGGGACCAAACAAAATGGACTTTGGTGTGATGAATTGATCATTGGGTGAATAAATCAAAGAGATATATAACTTTGTGTGTAGTGATAATGACATCAATATGAAGACAAAATAAATAGTACAAAACTATTGAAAATGGAAATAGCAAAAGCAAAACATCGCAGTAAAGAAAAGCAAAACCAAACCTACCTTTTAATTAGGAGATAAAATTATGAGAAAGAAGACGAGCAAGATGAAAATAGGAGAAAGAAGACGAGTGAGATAAACCTAGACTTTGAAGGATAAAATTGTAATTTTTAATTCGTTGTCCCGCTGGACAAAACATTGTCCCCCACTTTAGTGGGTTACAAAAAAGCACCCACTTGTCCTGTCCATCAACATTTATTTTGTCCTGTCCATTAATGGCTTCAATGTATTTTGACCTTTATTCTCTGACTTTATGTATAAATTAAATTCTCCTCATTATATGCCACATTTTCTTATGTGTATTAATTGAATTACCCTGAAAAGGAGAAATGATATTGTCATGCAATTTAATGTAGATATGATTTCCACATCTTGGATAAGATAATTTAAATGAGTTTTGTAGAAGATAAAATATCATCAAATTTATTCTCACTAGCGAGCCAACCCGTTTGTGTGATGCATATTATCTATTACGCTAACTTATATGTTAAAGATTATTATGAATTTTTTGCACATTTTTTATGAATAGTTGGATTTTGAAAAACAACAAATTAAATTACATAGATACATTGAATTAAATGTAAGAAATCATTAAGTCAAAAAACAATAATTTTAATCAAAGTTTCACACCTGAAATCTCTAATCCTCTCGTTGAAGCCATATATACTCTTCATGCATACTCTTCATATTATGAATTTGTTGATTCATATATCCTCTTGTTCTTTTAGTTTCCTAAACATGCAAAATATACAGTAAAAAAGACTTGCTTAGATTGATATTTTCCCGGTTACTTCAAGATATACTGAATGATCATTTTCTTAGATCATTGAGCCCTTGTTCTTTATTACGTCCCTTTTTAATATACTCTTATTATTTATATTTTCAGCCATTAAAATTTCATTTATGTGTGAAATAAAGTAACAACCATCGTTGAAGCCATATATGATATTCTAAGATTCCTTTGTATTCACCATTCTTTAAATATATGAAAAGCAACCAAAACATTATTATTTCTTTTCTATATAATTAAAACTTGCAAGCACATTATTATTTACCGATATACAAATTTCTATAACAAAAAATTCAATATAAAATGTTCATGTAAATAATTAAATGTAGAAACAAAAAAGAAGATCAAAGAAATGAACACAAAAAACAAAAAAATGAACAAATAGAACATACCACTATATTGTATCCGTTAAATTTGTTATTTATATCAATGTAGATGTAGTGATAAAAGAAATACAATATAGCCTTAATTTCAAACACATCAGTGACGCAAATGTTCCATGACCCTCCCTTTCATAGAAGTTTATTTTATGTTTTGATGAAGGGATCAGTTCACTTTTTTCTATTGAAAATAGGCTATTACTTTTAAAATTTAAATTGGAAAGAAATAAAGGGTAATTTTGGAATAAAAAAGAGTCATACCAAAAGAGTGTATCCTCGTTATATATAAGTAGATACTCATCGGTTATACGTACAATGAATTTAAAAATGGATGTATGCTTATAATCAAGATCGTAATAAATATTTGTTTCAATATAGATTGAATAAATACTGAATGATTTTAAACATTGAAAAATAAAATTAGTGAAAAAATTTAAATAGATATAAAATGAGAACTTAATTAGTTCCATCGATCTATTATTAAATTTAATAAAGAGTAAATCAGAGTTAGATTTTTTTAGGTAATTTCGCTTTTTGAAGGCCATCCGGATCTTGTTTATGGGTTTATTGATTTTCTTGAGAAACATAGATCGTGATATGGAGTTATTTAATACAAATATAATTAGGTACCAAATTGTACCAAAAAAAGATAATTAAGTACCCAAAAAAGAAAAGCTTAATTACAATTTTGGTTCTCATATTTTGAGTTATTTCATAATTTTTGGTCCTCCTTTTTTCAAATCATATTATGTGTTGGATAACAATTGTTGCTCGTGTCTTTACTCGTTACTAATCAATCCTTGAACTGTCGTCCATTTGTTCCACATGTGTACCGCTTGCTAGCAAATTTGTCGTGTACTTGCTTTACTTTTTATCCCACACCTCATTATTGTGGTTTTGCCATATGCACCAAAGTAACATTGCTATCTTTCCCATCATATGACTATTGGCTTGCCTGCATTGCACATATCAAAAAGAAAATCCACTATATTATCATTAGATTGGTTAGGTAACTGATTATGTACTCCAGCCTCAGCCCATGCACCATGAATGTGTGCACACTCAAAGAATAAGTGCCACTTGTTCTTCGATGCCAAACCGTATAAAGGACATTCTACCGGACATTGAAAATTACGAGTTATGAGTCTTGTACGCGTAGGTAGACACTCCTTACAAATTCTCCAAAGCAAATGTTTAGCTTTTGGAGGGTCTTGTATTATTTATCCATAATCTTAACCATTCTTCTCCCTTGCCCAGCCCCCATAAGTTTCTTCATGATGCCATTAAATGCTTATACCCCGATTTTACCGTGTATCCACCACTGTTTTCCTCTTACAAAATTAACGTATCATGTTCTATCATGGGGAGCAGCGGAACAACCAGTATCATTTTTGCTTCGTGTTCAACAAATAGAGAAGTCACTTTCACCTCACCCCATTGCTTGGAATTTGGAATAATGAGCTGATTAACTGTAATATCATATACACCTCTTGATTTTGTGGTGAAGTGATCATCCGCCCATCTACATCTCTCAACCAAGGGTCTCCTCCCTTGACTTTTATTTGGCTATCATCACCTATACTCCACCTACAAACATGAAATAACACTTTTCTTGATAACCATATGCTACGACATGTAAACCTAGGATTATTGCCAAGATTAGAATCAAGAAAAGATGTACGATGAAAGTACCTAGCTTTGAAGATTCGAGCTACCAACGAAGTTGTTTTATGAATTAAGTTCCAACCCTGTTTAGCTAGCATATTAAACATACAAAAATCTCTAAAACCGAGGCCACCATCACTTTTGGTCGTGTCATCTTGTCGCATGCCATCTAACGAATGCCTTTTTTCTGTCACCTCCACCCCACCAAAAGTCATTGATCATGCGCTCTATGTCGGTTATCAAGGCGTCCAGGAGCATGTAAATACTCATAATGTAGGATGAGACAACTTGTAATATAGATTTGATCATAATTTCTTACTCCTCCCTACCATAAACGGCAAGCCAAGATAGGTCCCTGTACCTAAGACATGTCTCACCCCCATCACTCTAGACAAATCTCTTGAGCTGCTCTACTAATATTAAAGTTGAAAAAAAGTCAGACTTTGACAGGTTTATTTCTTGACCAGAGGCTTCTTCATATATTTTCAGAATAACCATGAGCTTTTTTGTTTCATCAAGTCTAGACTTGCATAAAATAAAACGGTCTTTGGCAAAAAGAAGGTGGGACACCACCGGTGCCCTCTACAAATTCTTATGCCGTGAATATAACCACTAGCCACATTTTTTTTAATAAGAGATGAAAGACCTTTAGCAATAATTATAAAAAAAATAGGGGGATAAACGGTCAACTTGACCAAGACCTCTTCCAAGATGAATTGGACCTACTTTTTCAAAATTCACCAACGTCGAGTAGTTCACTGAGCTTAACCTCAACATCATCCATCGCACCCAAGTAGCAGAAAAACCCGTCTTGTGAAGCATGCATTTTAGGAAACCCCACTCAAATCTATCATATGCCTTACTAATGTCAATTTTAAGCGCAAATTTTCCTTTTACACTTCTAGTCCTCCTCTTCAAAGAATGAATGATTTCAATAGCAATAAGCACATTATCAGTAATGGACCTCCATTCCACAAAGACTGACTGTTCTTCCGAAATATAATTGTGAAGAAAGAGTTTCCATTTATTCGCTAACACTTTTGACCCCACTTTATGTCAGACTACACGGCTAATCACTTAAAAGGGGGGGGGGTTGAATAAGTGATCTGACAAACAATTACGGATTTTAAAAATATAGCACGCAGAAGCCCACCGGATCGGTAGTCTACTTTCCACCTACTTGATCAAAGTAAAATGAGTATACACCTTGATACGGATGATGAACCTTCGGTTACGATAATTGATCCTCACCTTGTTCTTCCACAAATAACCCCGTGACAATTATCCGGCTGATTTTCTCGTTGATACGTCAATCCTTCAAGAAGGATACCTTCTTAAATACCTGATGAGAAACCTTCCTTAAAATCAATCCAACCCGAACTATGAAATATTTTTTGATGTTAAAAACAAATTTTATTAAAATTTTAGGACTATATATACATGTTTTTGGTGAAATTTTCGTACTAACAAGTACGTATTTGTGTACAAGTAGCGAGCAATAGGTGGTTGGATCTTGTTTTCTCTAATGATTTGCGATGGAGTTTTCTCTAGTGATTTACGATGGAGTATATTTAGCTTTAAAACACTGCTTATTTCTTTTTCTCATATTCAATTATAAGTAAGCAAGATAGTATAAAGAAAATGTTAGGAGACCATTCAAGAAACCTCATTTTGTTGCATTTGTGAAATATGATTCATTGTTGCATTTGATAGGTCATCTTTTGGATTTTCTTTTTGCACGGCGTATATTAATTCCAAAAATTCCCTATATTCATCACGGCCGGAAAATCGTTGGTACGTTTAGACGGCGGTTTTTGGAGGTTTCGCATGAACTTTTTGGCTTTGCTGTAGAACGAAAATGTTGTAGTAATTTTTAGTTGTTTTTAGTTTTATCTTCTCTATTATTGTTTTATCCATTTTTCTTTTTGCCTACAAGTGTTCTTGTTACATCTTGTATTAGTTTCTCCTATATTGATATCAAAATATATTTTGGGTAGAAATCAAATTATATCGATATATCGAATATAATTTTTTTAAAAATTCATCATTGGATTCAAAACTTTAAAAAACTGAAAATCATATTATACGTTATTGAGATCAATCATGATTAATAATTTATATATTGTTTAATTATTATTATTATTATTATTATTATTATTATTTGACACAAATTTGTGTTTTTTTAATAATGTTAATTATGATAAATCTCAATACAACATATCAAATTATTTTAAAATTCTTTAAATCTTTACATTGATACATGATCTATATAATATAAATTATTATCAAACAATGGACTATGAAAAATTAGTATTCGTCGTAACGTTATTGACCCGTGTAACAATATTATTATATTATTTTTATAAGTCCAATATTATTTATGTTTTAACCCTTTTTAATTTATATCATTTCTAATAACTTTGGAAAAATAATTATTAATTTTATTATTTGACCGGTAGTCAACATAACATAATGAGTAATTTATCTTAAAAAATGAATATTTCTAATTGGATCCTCTCAAAAATAATTAAAACATTTAGATATTTTGTGTTGGATCATAAAAGATGGACTTTTTTCTATTTAATAATGAATTTAACTTTATAATAATTTAAATAAATGATAAATTATTTTTTTTCTCATTTTCTGGTAAGGACATTATACTCCCTTTTAATGCATATTCAATGTACAAAATAAATTCTGTCAAAATTTTTTTAAAAAAAGAATTCATTTCACAAAAGGTAAAATAATTATAAATATGCATTATCAAGACAAAATGGTCAAATAATTTGAATACCCCCGTACCACTTTTTATTTTTCTCATTTTCTTATATGTATGTATATATATATATATATATATATATATATATATGAGTTTAATTGTTGTGCACTGATAGTGTAAAACATTTTTACACATGCATCCAATCAAAACACAACAAATTGCCACATTTATAAGTTAGTTCCTTAAATATCTTCATAAATGCTTACATGGCGTGATTTGATTGGATACATGTGTAAAAATATTTTACACTGTCAGTGCATAACAATTAAACTCTATATATATATCAATTAATATCATCATATTTTGAGTTATCCCTCTCGCATTGTCATGTGTTCTCAAACTGAAAAATAAAACTTCATCCAATTTCACCATTACTTTTTCCTTTTGAAGGTGACCACAGTAGATACTTATTTTTCTTCCTATTTTCTTTTATTTTTGTATAATTCCTTCTCATTTTTCGATTTGTTTCTCTTGGTTTAATAAAAAAAGTTTGATTTAAATCTTATATAACCCTAAATCATGATTTCATAAGAATGTGAGTTTTCATAAGAGTACTCTTTTTGTAATTTCATGATTTTCAAAACCTTCAAGTTTATCTAGCTCTTTCTCCAATCATAGGGTGAGATTGATGCTTTGTGTTCATTTCTTGAAGTTGGACTTAAAATTTTCTTTGTTGTTCAATTAATCATTTTTTTTCATTTTTTTAATTCTGTTTATAATTAGACTGTGCAGTTTTTATGCTCTTCAAAGTTGTATTTTATTTTAGTCAGAAATTGAGTTTTCTAATCTTTAGTGAAGTATCCTAGTACATGAATATCAACAAAGCTAGGGTTGAGTTAATTTTAGCCAAACGAGCCTGCCTGCCGGGGCTGAACCGAAAAAGGCTCATGTGCTCAGTTCCACGGGTTGAACCAGTTAAAAAAGGCACTGATGTTAGGATTCAACCCATCGGTTTGGGATGGGTGAATTGAACCCGTCGGAATCCAAACCCAAACCAAATTTACTATTGTTTTTTTTTTTGTACAATTTATTAGTATTGTTATCATTAATTATAATAAAGTTGGCCCAATATACCTGTTGGCCCAGTCCACATAAAACCCTATTTTCTTCATTTTAAAAGGCAGGTACTCTTCTACTCTCCATTATTTTCAACTAGCGGTCACCCCAAGCAGCAGTGTAGTTCAATACTTAAGGTTTTTCTCCCTATTTTGTTCCATTCCTTCCCAACCCCATATCAAAAGTCTTAATAATTAACCATTTCCAGTTCTCCCTTTCTTTCTCATTTACTCTAGCTATGTCATAAATGTTATGTTGTAGTTGTTTTTTTATTGTTGCTGGAGCTGTTAGTTGATTTAGTGGATCTTGTTTGTTAGATCTTGTAATGCACAAGAACTAGAATACAAACCTTTTAAGAAAACCATCTTACGTACTAAGGTTAATAACTCGTCAAATGATTGAAGAATGTAACCTAATGTTGTACTTTGAAGGAAACAAACAGATACCCAGACGAAATAACAATGGAGGCATTTTATGCAGCTGTTAAGATGTTGAAGTTTCTAAATGGAACTTTGAGATGCAAGCTCAAAGTCATCATAGGCAACCATACAGAAACATTTATGAGATTATGAAGGAAGGATTTGGATTGTGTCCTGATCTCTTAAATGTTTATGTATGGTTGTTTATGACGACTTTTAGCATGCATCACAAAGTTCCATGCAGATACTTCAACCTCTGAAGATTTGCATAAGATGCCTCCATTGCTAATTCATTTGGTTATCTATTTGTTTCTACCAAGTACTGCACTATGTCACATTCTTCAATCGTTTGTTGAGTTGTTAACCATGCTAAGATGGTTTTATTAGAAGTTTTGTTTTCCGGTTGCTATGATGATGTTTCGGTACTTGTATTTAGGAAGGGATTGGGAACAGACGATGTGCTTGTTTGGCTTCTTTGGTTGAGGTGAGACTTCATACTCTTCTGGCTAAAATGTATTAAATTTCAATATTAATTTTTTATGCTCTTTAAAAAAGTGGTATGTTATTTAAATTAATATTTAATGTTTGTAATTTGTGAAAGTTTATAAGCTATCGTTTCATGTAGCATTCATCAATTAATTTGTTGTCATATATATTGAGAAATGATGATGAAGATTTATATGACTATAGAGTTAAGAGAAATCAATTTACAAAAATTTTAATTGCAATAATAACAACGAATGCCAACAAGAGAAACATTACACTGTAAGAAAGAGATGTCATGGAGTTTCTAAAGACCCAACACACCACCAAGAGAAAGCATTTACCTTTGAAGGTGCTAGGCCTCACCAAATCTTATAGTAGACCATTGAATGGAGGGGCTGATGTGGACCATTTAACTCCTTTGAGATCTCCAATAGAAAACATTTGTATCAAATGAAATTTGATGATGTTTGATAATGTAAAATTAAAGTTAGAATTCGATGAAGGAAATAAGACTGTTTTAAACAGACAGAACTGATAGTTTATTATTTTTTGGCTTAGTGTATATATATGACTATGATGTTGATGGAATTTGATAAAGTTTTTTTTTTTTTTGTGGTATGTATATAAAATTTTATTGGAAGTAGTATTCACAGGTTTAATAATCTTATCTATTGTTTAGTTTCTTTTGGGTATTTTGGGCAGATGAAATAGGTTGCTTATTTGGTTCAATTTCCTTTCATTAGAGTTTAGTTTGTGATTATTATTATTATTATTTTTATTATCATTATGATTTATTATTATTATTATAATTACTACTGGCTTTTCCCCTAGAATTATTATTCCGAAATTCTTCCTCTTTAGTTTTTTCCATGCTAGAATCTAAAGCTTTAGCTAAGTAAATAATTTTTTCTTCTTTTTCATCAGTTTCTAACATATGTCTTATTACTTCCATGCTAAGCATATTTCGTTTCATGCTATATCTTACAAATCTATTATACTTAGAGCATTGAAGTCACAAAAGGCATGGAAAAGTGTAGGGCATGCATATCAAGTTGAGAAGGAAATAGGTTCGAATTTTTATAGTAAAATTCGTTTATATTTTCCCATTTGTTGTGACATAAACTTATACTTTGATTTTCACTTGTGGTTCTATTGACATATTGCAAATTTTATTACAATATTATTATATTGTTAATGTACATACAAATTTTATAAGTCAAATATCATTTATATTTTAACCAAATTTAGTTAATATTATTTCTAAAATTACATCAAAAAATAATTATTAATTTTCTTAGTCAACAAAACATCTTTTATTTGACCGGTTTTCACCACATAACATAATGAGTAATTTATTTGTAAAACTTAAATGATTATTTCTAATTGAGTCCTCTTAAAAATAATTAAAAGATGGACTTTTTTTGTTGCGTCATAAAAGATAGATGATTCTTTTTTATATTTATTAATAAATGAATTTTAAAATAATAAAAATAAATATTTTTTTGAAAGACAAAGACTTATCTCATTTCATTCAATATAATAGTCTAAAATAAATAGATGTAGGGATATAAATAAAAATATGAAAACTAGCAAAGAATAATAGTAGATAAAAATTACATGAGAGTTCACTAAACTAGTAGATAAAAATTGGCGGTAGTCCTCAAGAATAATAGCACAAAACTCAGAAGCATAAGATATATTACTGTATAGGCTATCGACAACGCTTTTGCAATCCATCTCGAAGTTCATATTGAAGAGCTGTAATTCATTAGCTCAAGTAAGAGCTTTTAACAAACCCAACGCTTCTCCAGTCTCAACATCTAGAATCAGCTCTACCCACTCAATACGTCTTAGCTAATTAACACGAAGCTCCCTTGATCATCTCTTGTGCAAACACCAATACCAACCTAATTATTACAACTTGAGAACGAAGCATCGATGTTGCACTTATACCGGCCCGGGGACGGCTTAGTCCAAGACATTATGGGAGGTTCTAGCCGAGACCCACTAATGTTGTTCCGTTTGGTTTGCGAGTTCCTCCAACTCATGAGCAGATTATTTGCTCGGTCGCAAACTGTATTAGACAGTTTCGTTACCGACTCCCAGACTAGATTATTTCTTCGCTTCCATAGACTCCATAGCATCACACTAAAGCTTTGGAGTTGTGTTTCATCGAGCACCTGCATGACTGAAAACAGATTTGTTGTTATAGAATTTTTAGGATCGACACAAGCATTGATTTCATCCCATAAGCCACATTGCTGCCAACATTGTATGCTTCTTTGACATAAAAATAAAACATGAATACTATCCTCATCATTAATACGAGCAGCACAAGAAGGTGAGCATTGAACACCCCTGTCAGCTAGCTAGTCTCTTCCAGGTAGGAAGAAAGTTTCGGACAACACTGTTAGCGACCAACACTCGGTTGGATTTAGTCCCATATCGGACAGATAGGATTCTCTATAAGAGTTTATAAAGAGGGGCACTCCTCACCTTACAAGCCGGTTTTGTAAGGAAGAGTTAGGCCTCGATATTCGTGACATGGTATCAGAGCCTATCGGGTCTATCGTTGGGCTTCCTACATCGTTCACGCTTCATCCCGGCTAAAGCGTGAGGGGGTGTGTTAGCGGCCAACACTCGGTTGGATTTAGTCCCATATCGGACAGATAGGATTCTTGATAAGAGTTTATAAAGAGGGGGCACTCCTCACCTTACAAGCCGGTTTTGTAAGGATGAGTTAGGCCTCGATATTCATGACAAACACGCCACAAAATAAATTTTAACTTTGGGAGGAACTTTGATACGCAAAATTTGCTTCCAATAATGCCCTGTAACTCCATGCCGCTTTTTTAATGATAAATTATTTTTTTATCATTTTTTCGTCAAAACAATTATACTCTCTTTTAATGCATATTCAATGTACATAATAAATTTTTCAAAAACTTTATTTCAAAAAAAATTATTTTAAAAATAATTCATTTCACAGAAGGTAAAAGTAATATAAATATGCATTATAGGGGCAAAATGCTCAAATAATTTGAACACCTCTGTGCCACTTTGTAATTTTCTCTTTTCTTATAAATATCATTATCATCACATTTTAAGTTATGTCTCTCACATTGTTTTGTGTTCTTAAACAGAGAAATAAAAACTTCATCTAAAAAAAAGCTCTGGGATTCTCAGTTTATGATGATTTATATGAATATTCTTTTAAGAGATTTAGTCAACAACAAAAAGAAGATCAGAGTAATCGATTTATAAAAATTTTAATTGCAATAACAACAAACAAGTTTTATTTTAACAACAGAAACTAAAGTGGTCAAAATTGATACTACAAATAGTTAAAGAAACATCACAATGTAAGATGGCAAGTCATTCACCCATTTAACTTATAGTGAATGATTGCATATTTGCATGAAGGGATGGATGTGGATGTCGACAGTGGACATGCACCCATTTAACTCCTTTGAGAGTACGTAAACCATAAGGAGGTTTCCAATAGTAAATTTTGTAGCAAATGAAATTTGATAAAGTTTGAAGTATTTAATGAAATTTAGAGAATTAACATTAGGATTTGATGAAGGAAATAAGACTGTTCTATACGAACAGAACTAATAGTTTTTTTATTATTTTTTGCTTAGTGTTTATGACAAAAATGGTGATGAAATTCAAACGTGAAAGAGAGAGTATTTGCAAAATGGTTAACACTCCAACGCTAAATCAGTGCATAAAGAAATAAAATGTATATAAATATTGAGTGAATTGTGTGTACCTTGAATGTGAATTTACATCCGACGAAAGGTGGTGTACGTGATGAGTGGTTACCACGTTGTAAGTTCAAATCTATGAGTAGAATTGAGAACAATACAATTCATGCGAGCCTACTCAATTGTGTTGTTTGTCATGTATCACGAGGACGAAGTTTTTGGCCGTGACTGTGTAGAGTCGCATTGGATCATAGATGTATTGGGCCAAGAAGAACAGTGGGCGTTAGTACAATAAAGAACATTGCAATTTGGAGACACGCTTTTAAAATTCCCTAGAATTTTTGTAATATTTTTGCAAATTCGAATGGTTTTATTCATTAAATGCGGGTGAGTGGTTCCTGATGGACTCTGGTGGATTGGTGGTCTGCTTGTTGTCTTTCTTCCTTTGTAGTTTGATATTTTTTCTTTTCTTTGGGTGTTAGTTCTCTTTGCGGAGGGACTGTCAATCACATCAATTAATTGTTTGTTTATATTATTACTCCCTTAATATAAAACAGTATATGAGAGTTATCATAAACTAGCGGACCAACCGTGCCCGTTTGTGTGATATCAACGTACCCGTTTGTGTGATACATATTTTTTATTATTTTATATTTAAATTTGATTTTTTTTTTGTTGATGATTTCTTCAAATTTGATTGTTATGAGAATAATTTGAAATTTGAAATTCAAATTTGGTTGTTATGAGAATAATTTGAAATTTGAAATTAAGGGTAAAATAGGAATAAAAATAGGCCATACCAAAATAGTGTATCCTCTTTATATAGGTATAGAATAGATATAGATATAAATATAGATATAGATATAGATATATGAAATAAATATATGAAAGAAAAATTGTAATCCATTTAAAATATCTAAATGTTCACGTAAGCAATAGATACAGTGCCAATATATACATCTAAATTGTTTGCCCTAGATTTCATTGCGCGCAGCTTCGAGGAAAAAAAGATCAAGTTTTACTTCCGACAACCTTTGTTTCCGACATTATGAACTCTCTCATGCTTCTCATTTTCTTCATTTCTTATCCATAAAATCCATCCGAACATATATTATATGAACTCTCTCTTTTCTTTCCTTGCTGATCTCTTCTTTATTTTATTCATTTTCTTATCCATAAAATCAAGGAGAAAATAATTCTCCGTGAATTCTGACTGGAAAAAACACTTTAATTAATTATATTGATCATTGTAATTTTTTACACTTATTTATCTATTTGATAGGACTTGATGGTCAATTTTATGTGGTATTAAATGGTTTCAGTTTCATTCCTAAAGCAATTGTGGGGATCGATCAATTCCTTATTATTTGTTTTAATTCATCGCTAATTTTAATTAAAATTATGTGAATTTTTATAATCGATCAATTCTCTATTATTTTTCAGGATTTGGTGGCTTTCAAGGTAACTCTTTGTGGGGAGTTTTAGGTTTGCGATCCTTGCTTTGTTTAATTAATTACGGTAAAATTTGAAATATTTTTGCTGTTGATGTTCAAATTAAATGATTAACTTGTAGTTGAATAGGGAGAGGATGCATGGTAGAGAGTGTCATTTCTACTTTTTTTTAATAGCTTATGTTTAGGGTTATTAGTATAAGTTTAATTTTGTGCATTTTTTATCTTGAGAAAATTATATGATACACATTAACCGTGTAAATCATTTGGTATCATTTATGTAATCACTCTCACTTTAATCATAAGGCATAAAAGAATGTTTAATCTCTATTTGATTTCAGTGTAAATTAATTTTACATTTACAAAAATATCAATTAAACTTTTAATGTTTGGTATTTTCTGCTTAATTGATATTAAAACATTGGATCATCAACTTAAGAGTGTAGTTGAGGGAGTTTAGATAGTTGTTTGGTTTAAACTTACAATTTTTATTATCGTGTGTTGGTATGGTTGATATTGTTTATTCCAGTTGTTTTTTTAATCTTTTTAAATTTTGATCGAAGGTAAGGGCAGCCGGAAATGGTGTTAGAAAGAGTTCAATAAGATGATGCTAAAGATTGCTTCAATTTTTACAAAGAAATAAAGAATAAATTCCAAGATAAGAGGGACAAGGTTTCAAGGATTATAAGAAACAAGGTTTGATTATGTTGCACCACAATTTTATTTTGTGCATTATAATATGTTTGAGAGATTTAATTTTCAATTTGTTAATTGTAATTAACTTGAATATTTGACACATTTGTAGAGACCTTGCTAGTTTTGTAGAAAAAATGAAGAAAATATTAGAAGGTCAGGAAGATTTGATATTGAAATTTAACACCTTCATGCCAAATGAATATAAAATCATGGTTGGAAAATGTGGCTTAAAGAGGAATCATGAATTGGAAGATGCTAAAGAAAATTTGATAAAGATTACGGTACACACGGCCCCTAACCCCTCCCATGTTATTGAAGTTGAAGAATTTTGTTCAACATGTAAAAACAATTTAATTTAGATTTGAGTCTTAATATATTTTTGCATTTTATTTTGAACCTCAAAAATTTAGGGGATCTTCAGGTGAAAAGACACAAATCTGTATCGATGACGCGAAGATGTATCTCACCGAAATTAAGGATGTGTTTAAAGACGACAAGGAAAAGTTCAATGAGTTCTTAAGTGTGATGAAAGATTTCAGGAGTAGAAGGTTTGATTTATTTGAATATTTATATTGTGAGATAAGTTTTTGAATTTGTAAATTGCAAATTGACTTGTTTCTTTCCTCGTAATGTATTTGTAGAATTGATGTTCTGAGTTTGATCTCAAAATTGGAGGAATTATTTAAAGAGCACAAAGAACTATTATTGAAATTTAATATCTTTTTACCAGCAGAAAGATATGAAGTTTCTCTTGAACAAAAGAAACCAGTCATGAATGTCCAATATGCTATCAAATATTTGGGGAAGGTGGAGGTATGAATAATTTTTAGTTATATGATGGATTAGTTTCATACATATTTGCTTTAAATAAATGTATATTTGAAATAGAGTATGTAGTATTTTAAAACTAGTTAACTTTTGTTTATAATAGTGACAAAAATTTGAAGTGATTTTTTGCTTATAATGAATCTATATATATGTTGAAGATAATTACATATGTGTTGAAGATAAACGGGCAACAAGTTGCGCTGCAACTCCTTTTTAAATTGCAAAACCAATTCGCTTATAATAGTGACCGAAAAAAGTATATATTTTGTCGCAAATTTTAGATTCTCAATTTGTGTTTACTTTGATGAGTCTAATGTGTGTTGTCTTCTAGTTGCAGACTCGATTTCAACATGAACCTCATATTTTCCAATCATTTATGAACATAATAAATCTGAATAGAAACGGAGATAAGAGTGTTGAGGAGGTTCCCCAAATGGTATGTGTTACTTTGTCTATGCCTTTGATTTTTCTTTACTTTTGTTTAATGCTTATTCTATTTATATATAATTTGTATAAATGGATTTTTCAGGTTATTTCACTTTTTCAAGACCATCCGGATCTTGTTGATGGGTTTATTGATTTTCTTTAAGTAACTTAGATCGTGATATATGAAGTTATTTTATTGAATACCAATAATGTTGCAAATGTGCAAGCCAAGGGTTTTATTGTGGAGAAAATTTAGTAATTTTACTTTATATTTTGAAATGTTGTTAATTTTGTGCAATTTTATATGGAATTTAGTAATTTTGAATGCCCTTTTGGAGTTCAAATCCACTTTTAAAAAAGGACAAATTGATAATCAAAATAAACTTCTTACATTATAAACACAAAAATAAAAATAACTCAAAAACATATATAACTAGTAAAATTCATAAACAAATACATAGGGCAGAATAGCAAATTAAGTCTTTAATTTTTTGAGAGATAATAGACTACATGCACAACTTGCAGAGTAGAGGGATGGTTAAACACTTTCTAATCTTAATTCCATAGTTGTTCGAAGTCCTGCAAGCAAATGAACACCAGCTCTTCACCAGTATAGAAGCACTAAAATAAACAAACACTTGCATCATATGTTCAAAATGAAATGTTCTACTACAGTTTATATGGTTTGTGATTGATATTACATGAGAAATGGGAATACATGTTTGTATGAGTTAGTTCTTCAACTCATCATGACACTACAGAACAACAGAACATTGTTACTAGTAGCAGATTATAGTAACACTTTTAATTTCTTGATAACCATATGCTACGCCATGTAAAACTCGGATTATTGCCAAGACTAGAATCAAGAAACGATGTACGATGAAAGTACCTAGCCTTGAAGATTCAAGATACCAACAAAGTTGGTTTATGAATTAAGTTCCAACCCTGTTTAGCTACCATATTTAACATATAAAAATCTCTAAATTTGAGGCCACCATCACTTTTTGGTCGTGTCATCTTGTCGCATGCCATCCAACAAATGCCTTGTGTTGTACCCCAATTTTGGACCTACAAATCTAATTCGCATTCTCATGCTTAAATAAAATAAATAATATAAATATAGATATGTTATAGTTTTTATCTTCTTTTTATGCATTTTATTATTATTAGTATTTTTACTTTTTTATAGTTATTTTATAAAAAAATATATGCATATAATTAAAATTGCTTATAAAAATTTAGTTTCATGCATTTTTATTATTTTGTTTGAATTTTACAAATATTTTTAGATTTTTCAAATTAATTTTATTTGCTTTTATCTTAATTTTCTGTTAATTAGCGTAACAAGTCAAAAACGTCAAAAATATTATTTATTATGTATTTAGCATTTTTTACCTATTTTAAGTTGTTAAAAAAATTATTTACTTTTTTCTTACACCTTTTATTCCCTTTTATGGCATTTCTATTTTAATTTTAATTCAATTTTTATATTTACCTCAAAGTTACCCAAAAAGGTAAGAAAGAATAATCATCAACATAGACCAATCAATTCATGACACATCATCCCATCTACATCATATTACCATTTTCTTTTTTCAAAATAAATCAAAATTACTCCCTTTTTGACACATTATAATTTTAACCTCACTTTTATTTGATCAACCTAAAATATCCCTAACCCTAACTTATCCCCCGTATAAATCTCCTCATTTATGATTTATGAGAGGGGGACTTAGTGACATAACCCTAAAAGATCATCACTCAGTCGCTCCCCCCAAAAACACAAATAACGAAATATTGAAACAGATAGAAAAGAGAAACAGAAAAAGGCGTTGGCTTTTCATTATTCATTTCTCAGAAACCTTTCTTCATTTTTCACAGAACCCTTTCCCTCTTCCTCTTCATTCGAACATAAACCCATTTCATTTGGCCTTCTTCTCCGATCGAAAACACTTGGAATCACCGTCAAAAAATGATTCCCAGACGCGACAAATAAACTAGATCGAATGCGTTTTTGAAAAAGGTAATCGCTGGATTCGAACGATTTTGACCCTATAACGAGCAATTCGAGTTAAATAATACTCGTAATCGTTCATAAAACTGACTCTGGATTGGGATTTATACTGTTTTTCTTTGATTCGTCATTTAGATCTGTTTACGATCTTGTTCCTTTAGGTTTTCTCTTCATTTTTGTTTCTGATTTAGATCTGTTATCCGTTTAGTTTTCGTTTCTGTTCATGGCGGTTACGTTTTACTGTTTTTTTTGTTTTTTCGTTTGATTTTGTTTTCCGGGATTGAACTTGGACTCGTTTTTTTTCTGTTTCTGATTCGGATATGGTGAAGTTCTAGTTTCCTCTAACTCCCACTATGAAATCAATTCATAGATTCAGGATTAGTGGGAGGAAACAACAAGAACTGAGTACCTTTTTTGGGTTGATTTGCATTTCTGTCCATTTTATGTTCATTCTTCCATTTTTGTCCTGCTATGGTTATTAACATATAATTTCTTTTGCTTATTTTGTTTTCTGATTCGCGTTTTCTGGGTTCGAAACTGGTTAGTTTGTTTTCTATGGAATTTTCTGTGATTTGTTTAATTTCTGTCAGTTTTCTTTTGGGGTTCGGTTTAAGTTTCTTGGATTATGCTTTATGAACTTGGGTTATGAATTCATAACTAGCAAGATGAAACGATGAAGATTAGATACCCATTTGCACATTTTGGCTATAAATCATATATTGATCGTTTGATCTGCTGAATCATTCATTTTTTTTCTTTTTCTTTCTGTTTGTTTGTTTTCTATTCTCCATTTCTGTTCTTTTTGCCTTTGATGAAACAAGAAACATAATATAGTCTTTTTTCAGAATCAAGCACAACCATTAGATCTTTAATCTTTGGACCTATACTATGATTCTAAGATCTGATCAGGACAGTCTGATCAAGATCAAGTGATGAGTAATAGACCTGAACCGAACCGGACCGGTCTAAAAATTAAACTGGGTTCAATCAGTTGAACCCAACAAACCCTTTTTTTCTAAATACACCCTCCTTTTTCTGTTTTTTTTATTACTTACACTAGTTTTCTACTTATTGACACCCCCTGTTTTATTTATTTATTTATTTACTGTTTTTTTCCTTCGTTATTTCTTTTATTCAAGTTTATGTTTTATATTCATCTATTTACTTTTGTTCACTTTGTTTTATTTAGTATCATTAGCTTAGTTAATTCTCTTATCTTCTTTCTTGTAATTCTTTGTCTAATTTCTTGAATTTCATATTTTATTTCATGTTATTATTACATTTATTTGTCTTTGTTTGATTTAGTAATTTTGGACTTAAATTTTTCCCTAGCTTAATTGGAGATGGACTTAGGAAATAGTAGGATTGAACTTAAAAAAAAAACTTAGTTTAGTTAGTATAGTTTTAAGTTAGTTTATTTATTTAGGACTTGTATTTTTAGTTTAGTTTATTTTCGCATATCATTCAAATGTTGCATTCATTCATGTTTAATTTTTTCGCAAATGCTCTTAGAATGTATTTAGGCACAATTTAACCCCAAAGTGGATGTAGAAACTGCATCGCATGCATTTTACTTTTTTTATCGCTTTCCGTCAAACGCTAAAAAACAAACAAACGTGAATTTTTCATTTCCAAAGGGGTACGATTAGTAATTTCTTAGAAAAAATAATAGAAAACAAACAACATCTTCTCTCTCTCAAATAAAACTTCTTTTAGTCCAACAAACCAAAATTAGTCGCACGATTAGATTTAAGTTTACTTTTCAAAACATTTTAAATTTTGCTTTAACCTTCTCTTCTCAATCCAATCTCCACTTGCACACACAATTCTATCTATATTATTTCTCCCTCTATTTCTTACTACTTCTCTCCCATTTCTTCACATTAAAAATAAGTAAAAAGCAATAAACTAGAGGTTACTATAGGCGCTTAGGATGCTAAAATCTTCCTTAAGTGTAATCAACCCCCGAACTTAGAATTTCTTTTAAATGGTTTTTGATACTTTCCCCTCTTTGGAAATGAAAGATCATTGTAGTGGTGAAAATCACAAATTCCCTGCAACACCTTGTTTATGTTACCTCCACTCCACTAAAAGTCATTGATCATGCGCTCTATGTCGGTTATCAAGGCATCCAAGAGCATGTAAATACTCATAATGTAGGATGGGACAACTTGTAATACAGATTTGATCATAATTTCTTTATTGACTCTGGACAACGGTCTACTCTTCCATGAATTAATTCTCTTCTATATTCTATCTTTAATAAAAGCAAAAGCCTGTTTCTTACTCCTCCCAACAATAAACGGCACGCCAAGATAGGTCCCTGTACCTAAGACATGTCTCACCCCTATCACTTTAGATAAATCTCTTGAGCTGCTCTACCAATATTGAAGCTGAAAAAAACTTCAGACTTTGACAGGTTTATTTCTTGACAGGAGGCTTCTTCATATATTTTCAGAATAACCATGAGCTTCTTTGTTTCATCAAGTCTAGACTTGTAGAAAATAAAACGGTCGTCGGCAAAAAGAAGGTGGGACACCAACGGTGCCCCTCTACAAATTCTTATGTCGTGATGGTCACCACTGGCCACATATATTTTAATAAGAGATGAAAGACCTTCACCACTGGCCACATTGTTCTTCCACAAAGAACCCCGTGTCAATTATCCGGCTGATTCCCTCGTTAATACGTCGATCCTTCAGGAACGATACCTTCTTGAATACCTGATGAGAAACCTTCCTTAAAACCAATCCAACCCGAGCACGATCTGATACACCGCGATTCATGTCGAACGTTATCTTCCAATCGAACTAGAACCCTTGATTGAACCCAATTCAACCTTGAAGTAACTGAGAATTGGGAGAAGATGAAGAACTCTGTTTTAATGCTCTTTGATCCAAAATATCCACTTAATTCTTATCAAAGGTGTTTTTCAATAGTTTCTCACACATACAACAAAACCCCATGATGTTATTTATAGAGAAAATATAATGGAGTAGATTTATGCAAAATTTAACTCATATGTATCCATCCAAGTATATATTTGTATCGATACAAACACGTTGACAGCTACAAAATCTGAAATTTGACTGATATGTATCGATACATATTTAATGTGTATCGATACATAAGAGGTTCTCTAGATTAAAGAGAGCCTGATATGTATCGAAACATACAAACATGTATTGATACACGGGGATCTCTTTGGTTCAAGGAGATACTGATCTGTATTGATACATACAAGCATGTTTCGGTACACAAGAGCTCCTTTGTCTCCCTGAGATCAGTTTTGTATTGATACAAATTTGGTTTGTAAAACGTGTTTTTCAGCCAGAACACATTTCACACCATTTGTATCGATCCAATTGAAGGTGTATCGATCCAAATGACCA
This sequence comes from Trifolium dubium, assembly GCA_951804385.1. Lineage (NCBI taxonomy): Eukaryota > Viridiplantae > Streptophyta > Magnoliopsida > Fabales > Fabaceae > Trifolium > Trifolium dubium. The sequence goes on from OX638067.1 coordinate 36,078,946, forward strand.
GTAATTTGATTTTTCAAAGTTTTTAAAATGTTTTTTTCGCTTTCAATACAGGTTTAATTCACCCAATATGTATTCTACTCCATTTTCATGTGTTTTGACAATTATTAAAACGTGGAGGTGAACTAGTGCACTTACATTTTATACAAGATGTTGCACAAGGAAATAGGTTGATAGTCGTTCATACACATAGGACCTTCACATTTAGGGATTTGACAAATATTAGTCTCATTTAGAGATAACGGAAAGTAACCTCTTGCTAACTAGTCTGACACATTCTTAAAGATATCATCACCACACAGATGCCGAAATTTGTGAAAGAAAGCGGGATCGAAACCATCTGGGTATGGAGATTTATTCAGATGCATTTGGAATAGCGCAACGCATATTTATTCTTTTGTTATAGGAACTATATGAGTTGTTCGTTTAATTTTCCGCATCTGATACCCTCAATGAGATGAGAGATAGGATAGGTTCCATGGAACCTCTTTTTGACTGAAAAAGCACCTGAAAATATCTTCGAACAACTTCTCCCAGATTTCAACCAGATTTAGTCAATCTAGTTGGTCATGATTTTGAGTAAAAATTATGGAGATTTATATGAGTAATAATTAGCTTTAAAGCACTGCTTATTTCTTTTTCTCGTATTCAATTATAAGTAAGCAAGATAGTATAAAGAAAATGTTAGGAGACCATTCAAGAAACCTCATTGTGTTTTCTTGACCTGCATTTGTGAAATATGATTCGTTGTTGCATCTGCTAGGTCATCTTTTGGATTTCCTTTTTGCACGCCCTTTATTAATTCCAAAATTTCCCTATGTTCATCACGGCTGGAAAACCATTGGTAGCTTTAGACGGCGGTTTTTGGAGGTTTCGCATCAATTTTTTGGCTTTGCTGTAGAATGAAAATGTTATAGTAATTTTTAGTTGTTTTTAGTTGTTTTTTTTTGAAAGGAGTTGTTTTTAGTTTTATCTTATCTATTATTGTTTTATCCATTTTTTTTTTCGCCTGCAAGTGTTCTTGTTACATCTTGTATTAGTTTCTCCTATATTGATATCAAAATATATTTTGGGTAGGGATCAAATTATGGGTGCGTTTGTTTTAGCTTTAAATAAAATGGATTTTTTTGTGTTATATAATTTTGTGTAAAAAAATTTACAAGAATTAAAAGTTTCAAATGAAAATTTGGTTTGAATAGTTATTCTTAAAATGTTATTTTAGATACTTCATCATTTTATCGAAACTTTTTTTGGATATCAAAATTTCAAAAAATCACTTAATTTTGAAGCTATTTCAAATAGATTTTCATAAAAATCATTTTTGAAATACAAATTTTTGAAATAATTGAGATTTTGACTATGTTTTGATCTTCAATAATGTGTGTTTATGTTATATGATGTCAAAATTAATGTTTCAATTTAAAAAAAAAGTATATAAAAAAACTTGTAATATTTTAAAAAACGATTTTATAAAATCGAATTTAAAAAATACAAAGAAAAATCTATTTTTTTTAAAGCTCAAACAAACTCACCCTATAATGATATAACGAATATAATTTTTTTAAAAATTCATCATTGGATTCAAAACTTTATATCATATAGATCATCCATGTAGTATTTAAAAAAAAACTAAAAATCATTTTATATGTTATTGAGGTTATTGAGATCGATCATTATTATTAATAATTTATATATTGTGTAATTATTACTATTATTATTTTTATTATTACTATTATTTTTATTATTTGACACAAATTTGTGTTTTTTTAATAATGTTAATTATGATAAATCTCAATACAACATATCAAATTATTTTAAAATTCTTTAAAATTTTACATTGATACATGATCTATATAATATAAATTATTATCAAACAATGGACTATGAAAAAGTTGTATTCGTCGTAATGTTATTGAGCGATATAATTACCGATACTATAATGTTACATCAGTGCTATTTAATTTGTTCCCTCCCCATATAACGTTATTCAGCCGTGTAACAATATTATTATATTATTTTTATAGGTAAAATATTATTTATGTTTTAACCATTTTTAATTTACATTATTTCTAATAACTTTGGAAAAATAATTATTAATTTTATTATTTGATCGGTAGTCAACATAACATAATGAGTAATTTATCTGAAAAAAATGAATATTTCTTATTCGATCCTCTAAAAATTAATTAAAAGATTTAGATATTTTGTGTTGGGTCATAAAAGATGGAATTTTTTCTATTTAATAATGAATTTAACTTTATAATAATGCAAATAAATGATAAATTATTTTTTTCTCATTTTTTGGTAAAGACATTATACTCCCTTTTAATGCATATTCAATGTACAAAATAAATTCTGTTGAAAAATTTTATAAAAATAATTAATTTCACAAAAGGTAAAAGAATTATAAATATGCATTATCAAGACAAAATGGTCAAATAATTTGAATAACCCCCGTACCACTTTTTATTTTTCTCATTCTCTTATATGTATATACCAATTAATATCATCATATTTTGAGTTATCCCTCTCACATTGTCTTGTGTTCTCAAACTGAAAAATAAAACTTCATCCGAAAAAACAAAACTTTTGTTTTCAATTTCACCATTACCATTTCCTTTTGAAGGTGACCACAGTAGATACTTATTTTTCTTCCTATTTTCTTTTATTTTTGTATAATTCCTTCTCATTTTTCGATTTGTGTCTCTTGGTTTGATAAAAAAAAGTTTGATTTAAAACTTATATAACCCTAAATCATGATTTCATAAGAATGTGAGTTTTCATAAGAGTACTCTTTTTGTAATTTCATATGATATTTAAAACCTTCAAGTTTATCTAGCTCTTTCTCAAATCATAGGGTGAGATTGATGCTTTGTGTTCATTTCATGAAGTTGGACTTAAATTTTTCTTTGTTGTTCAATTAATCATTTTTTTTATTTTTTAATTCTATTTATAATTAGACTGTGCAATTTTTGTGCTCTCCAAAGTTGTATTTTATTTTGGTAACAAAGCTACGGTTAGGTTAATTTTAGCCAAACGAGCCTGGCTGCCCGGCCTGAACCGAAAAAGGCTCATGTGCTTAGTTCCACGGGTTGAACCAGTTAAAAAAGACACTGATGTTAGGATTCAACCCATTGGATTGGGATGGTTGAATTGGACCCGTCGGATCATCAACTTAAGGGTGTAGTTGAGGGAGTTTAGATATAGTTGTTTGGTTTATACTTACAGTTTTTATTATCGTGTGTTGGTATGGTTGATATTTTCTCATTGGTTTATTCCAGTTGTTTTATTAATCTTTTTCAATTTTGATCGAAGGTAAGGGCAACCACAAATGGTGTTTGAAAGAGTTCAAGAAGATGATGCTAAAGATTGCTTCAAATTTTACAAAGAAATAAAAAATAAATTCCAAGATAAGAGGGAAAAGCTTGATGACTTTATAAAGGCCTTCAAGGATTATAAGAAACAAAGGTTTGATTATGTTGCACCACAATTTTATTTTGTGCATTATAATATGTTTGAGAGATTTAATTTTCAATTTGTTAATTGTAATTAACTTGAATATTTGACACATTTGTAGAGACCTTGCTAGTTTTGTAGAAAAAATGAAGAAAATATTAGAAGGTCAGGAAGATTTGATATTGAAATTTAACACCTTCATGCCAAATGAATATAAAATCATGGATGGAAAATGTGGCTTAAAGAGGAATCATGAATTGGAAGATGCTAAAGAAAATTTGATAAAGATTACGGTACACACGGCCCCTAACCCCTCCCATGTTATTGAAGTTGAAGAATTTTGTTCAACATGTAAAAACAATTTAATTTAGATTTGAGTCTTAATATATTTTCGCATTTTATTTTGAACCTCAGAAAATTAGGGGAACTTCAGGTGAAAAGAAACAAATTTGTATCGATGACGCGAAGATGTATCTCACCGAAATTAAGGATGCGTTTAAAGACGACAAGGAAAAGTTCAATGAATTTTTAAGTGTGATGAAAGATTTCAGGAGTAGAAGGTTTGATTTATTTAAATATTTATATTGTGAGATAAGTGTTTGAATTTGTAAATTGCAAATTGACTTGTTTATTTCCTCGTAATGTATTTGTAGAATTGATGTTCTGAGTTTGATGTCAAAATTGGAGGAATTATTTAAAGGGCACAAAGAACTATTTTTGAAATTTAATATCTTTTTACCAGCAAAAGGATATGAATTTTCTCTTGAACAAAAGAAACCAGTCATGAATGTCCAATATGCTATCAAATATTTGGGGAAGGTGAAGGTATGAATTTTTTTAGTTATATGATGGATTATTTTCAAATATATTTTCTTTAAATAAAGATATATTTGAAGTGATTTTTTGATTATAATAATGACCGGAAAAAGTATATATTTTGTCGCAAGTTTTAGATTCTCGAGTTGTGTTTATTTTGATGAATCTAATGTGTGTCTTCTAAATGCAGACTCGATTTCAACATGAACCTCATATTTACCAATCATTTATGAACATAATGAATCTGAATAGAAAGGGAGATAAGAGTGTTGAGGAGGTTCGCCAAATTGTATGTGTTACTTTGTCTAAGCCTTTGATTTTTCTTTTCTTTTGTTTAATGCTTATTTTATTTATCTATAATTTGTATAAATGGATTTTTCAGGTTATTTCACTTTTTCAAGGCCATCCGGATCTTGTTGAAGGGTTTATTGATTTTCTTTAAGTAACTTAGATCGTTATATGAAGATATTGAATACCAATAATGTTGCAAATGTGCAAACCTAGGGTTTTATTGTGGAGAAAATTTAGTAATTTTACTTTAATAACTTGAAATGTTGCTAATTTTGTGCAATTTTATAAGCAATCATATCCTTGAAAACTAAGCCCGGATTTGGGATCTATGTGAGAAAATGAACAAGATAGAGTACTCATACGCGATTTTTGGTTAAGTTTTGAAGCTTCCAAGTTCTCATCCATGGCGGACAAGTCGGACTAAGTCACTCAGTCTGTGACTCGTCCGATTGAGACGATGGATTATATCATACACCTTTTTTTTGTAACTTTAATTTATGTCTGTTTGATCAGCTCTTCAGATCTGGAACATTTATTGTTTTTTAGATCAGAGCCGTCTGATATGATCATGATTTGATCAGACGGCGACGATGCTTGTTTGTTGTGAGCTCACGCACGCGAGCCACACTGAATCCATTGACTGGTTCGGTTCAACCTTGGTGTTGAACCCATCGAACCGGTCCGGTTCAGTCTGTGAGATCCAGTTCAGCGTGATTGGGCTTTTGGGCCTCTGTTTATTTTTTTTTTCTGTTTGTTTTCTTTTCTGTTTCATACCCCATATTTACTAAATACACCCCCTGTTTGTTTTGTTTTTACGTTATTTCTTTTCTTTTTTTTTCTTGTTTACTTCAGATTTTTTACCTTTTTCTTTTCCTTCTTTAATCTCTCTTCATTTTTATTTTATTGTCTTTTTTAGTTTATTTACTTTATGTTCTTTAGCTTAATTAGTTTATAATTTTTTGTTTTAGTCTTTTATTTCTTGCAATTTAGTTTAGTTTTATTTTTCATGTTAGTATGTTATTGCATATTGTTTGTTATTTTTGGTTAACTTTGGACTACAACTACACCTAAGCAAAAAGGAGACGGACCAAGAGTTTAGACTAAAAAATAATATAGTATAGTATAGTTTAGAATAAGTTTAGTATTTTATTTCTTGCTCCGTCTATTTTTTATTTGTAGTTGCATTGCATTCAAATGTTGCATCCATTCATATTTATTTTCGCAAAGTATCTTAGAATGTAATTAGGCAAAAAAATGTAACCCCAAAGAGGATGTAGAAATTGCATTGCATGCATTTTATTTTTATCGCCTTCCATCAAATGCTAAAAAACAAACTAAGCGCGAACATTTCCAAAGAGGTACGACTAGTAATTTCTTTAGAAAAAAAATAGAAAACAATATAAAAACATTTTCTCCCTCTAAATAAAATTTCTTTAGTCCAAATACCCATTAGTCGCATGTTTAGACTTAGGTTTATTTTTTTATACACTTTCCATTTTATGTCATAACTTTCTCTTCTCATCTAAATCTCCACTTACACACATAATTCTTTCTATACAATTTCTCCCTCTATTTCTTACCACTTCTTCCCCCCATTTCTTTGCACATAAAAACAAGTAAAAAGCAATAAATTAGAGGTTACTATAGGATACTATAGGCGTTTCGGATGCTAATACCTTCCCTAGGCGTAACTAACCCCCGAACTTAGAATCTCTCTCTTTTTTAGGTTTTTGATACTTTCCCCTCTTTGGAAATGAAAGATCAATGTTAGTGGTGGAAATCCCAAAATCCCTGCAACAGTATCAATACAAACACGTTGACAGCTACAAAATCTGAAATTTGACTGATATGTATCGATACGTATTTAATGTGTATCGATACATAAGAGGTTCTCTAGATTAAAGAGAGTGTGATATGTATCGAAACATACAAACATGTATCGATACACGGTGATCTCTTTGGTTCAAGGAGATACTGATCTGTATTGATACATACAAGCATGTTTCGGTACACAAGAGCTCCTTTGTCTCCCTGAGATCAGTTTTGTATTGATACAAATTTGGTTTGTAAAACGTGTTTTTCAGCCAGAACACATTTCACACCATTTGTATCGATCCAATTGAAGGTGTATCGATCCAAATGACCAGTAATTTGATTTTTCAAAGTTTTTAAAATGTTTTTTTCGCTGTCAATGTAGGTTTAATTCACCCAATATGTATTCTACTCTATTTTCACGTGTTTTGACAATTATTAGAACTTGGAGATGAACTGGTGCACTTACATTTTATACAAGATGTTGCACAAGGAAATAGGTTTATAGTCGTTCATACACATAGGACCTTCATATTTAGGGATTTGTCAAATATTAGTCTCATTTAGAGATGACGGAAAGTAACCTCTTGCTAACCAGTCTGACACAGCCTTAAAGATATCATCACCAGATGCCAAAATTTCTGAAAGAAAGCGGGATTGAAACCAACTGGGTTTGGAGATTTATTCAGATGCATTTGGAATAGCGCAACACATATTTATTCTTTTGTTATAGGAACAATATGAGTTGTTCGTTTAATTTTCTGCATCTGATTCCCTCAATGAGATGAGAGATAGGATAGGTTCCATGGAACCTCTTTTTGACTGAAAAAGCTCCTGAAAATATCTTCGAACAACTTCTCCCAGATTTATTAGTCATTCTAGTTGGTCATGATTTTGAGTAAAAATTATGGTGACTTATATGAGTAATAATTAGCAAAATTGATTGCAATAATAACAATAAAATATTTTTTGATGCTAAAAACAAATTTTATTAAAATTAGGACTATATACATGTTTTTGGTGAAATTTTCGTACTAACAAGTACGTATTTGTGTGCAAGTATGTAGCGAGCAATAGGTGGTTAGATCTTGTTTTCTCTACTGATTCGCGATTGAGTTTTCTCTAGTGATTCATGATGGAGTTTGAGCTAACACGGGGGGGGGGGGGGGGGGGGGGGGGTTAGCTTTAAAACACTGCTTATATCTTTTTCTCGTATTCAATTATAAGTAAGCAAGATAGTATAAAGAAAATGTTAGACCATTCAAGAAACCTAATTTTGTTTTCTACCTGCATTTTTGAAATATGATTCGTTGTTGCATCTGCTAGGTCATCTTTTTGATTTTCTTTTTGCACGCCCTTTATTAATTCCAAAAATTCTATGTTCATCACGGCCGGAAAACCATTGGTAGCTTTAGACGGCAGTTTTTGGAGGTTTCGCATCAAATTTTTGGCTTTGCTGTAATATGAAAGTGTTGTAGTAATTTTTAGTTGTTTTTTTTGAAAGGAGTTGTTTTTAGTTTTATCTTCTCTATTATTGTTTAATCCATTTTTCTTTTCGCCTACAAGTGTTCTTGTTACATCTTGTATTAGTTTCTCCTATATTGATATCAAATTATATTTTGGGTAGGGATCAAATTATTGAGATCGATCATTATTAATAATTTATATATTGTTTAATTATTATTATTATTATTATTATTATTATTATTACTATTACTATTATTATTATTATTATTATTTTGACACAAATTTGTGTTTTTTTAATAATGTTAATTATGATAAATCTCAATACAACATATCAAATTATTTTAAAATTCTTTAAAATTTTACATTGATACATTATCTATATAATATAAATTTTTATCAAACAATGGACTATGAAAAATTTGTATTCGTCGTAACGTTATTGAGCGATATAATTACCGATACTACAATGTTACATCAATGCTATTTAATTTGTTCCCTCCCCATATAACGTTATTCAACCGTGTAACAATATTATTATATTATTTTTATAGGTCAAATTTTATTTATGTTTTAACCATTTTTAATTTATACTATTTCTAATAACTTTAGAAAAATAATTATTAATTTTATTATTTGACCGGTAGTCAACATAACATACTGAGTAATTTATCTGAAAAAATGAATTTTTCTAATTGGATCCTCTCAAAAATAATTAAAAGATTTAGATATTTTGTGTTGGGTCATAAAAGATGGACTTTTTTCTATTTAATAATGAATTTAACTTTATAATAATGCAAATAAATGATAAATTATTTTTTTATCGTTTTTTGATAAAGGCATTATACTCCCTTTTAATGCATATTCAATGTACAAAATAAATTCTATCAAAAAATTTATAAAAATAATTCATTTCACAAAAGGTAAAGGAATTATAAATATGCATTATCAAGACAAAATGGTCAAATAATTTGAATACCCCCGTACCACTTTTTATTTTTCTCATTCTCTTATATGTGTGTGTATATATATATATATATATATATATATATATATATATATATATATATATCAATTAATATCATCATATTTTGAGTTATCCCTCTCGCATTGTCTTGTGTTCTCAAACTGAAAAAACAAAACTTTTGTTTTCAATTTCACCATTACCATTTCCTTTTGAAGGTGACCTCAGTAGATACTTATTTTTCTTCCTATTTTCTTTTATTTTTGTATAATTCCTTTTCTTTTTTTGATTTGTTTCTCTTGGTTTCATAAAAAAGTTTGATTTAAAACTTATATAACCCTAAATCATGATTTCATAAGAATGTGAGTTTTCATAAGAGTACTCTTTTTATAATTTCATGATTTTTAAAACCTTCAAGTTTATCTAGCTCTTTCTCAAATCATATATAGGGTGAGAATGATGCTTTGTGTTCATTTCTTGAAGTTGGACTTAAATTTTTCTTTGTTGTTCAATTAATCATTTTTTTTTTCATTTTTAAATTCTATCATAATTAGACTCTGCATTTTTTATGCTCTCCAAAGTTGTATTTTATTTTGGTAACAAAGCTATAAGGTTGGTTGGGTTAATTTTAGCCAAACGAGCCTGCCTGCCCGGCCTGAACCGAAAAAGGCTCATGTGCTCAGTTCCACAGGTTGAAACAGTTAAAAAAGACACTAATGTTAGGATTCAACCCATTGGATTGGGATGGGTGAATTGGACCCGTCGGATCATCAACTTAAGGGTGTAGTTGATGGAGTTTAGATAGTTGTTTGATTTATACTTACAGTTTTTATTATCGTGTGTTGGTATGGTTGATATTTTCTCATTGGTTTATTCCAGTTGTTTTTTTAATCGTTTTAAATTTTGATCGAAGGTAAGGGCAACCACAAATGGTGTTGGAAAGAGTTCAAGAAGATGATGCTAAAGATTTCTTCAATTTTTACAAAGAAATAAAAAATAAATTCCAAGATAAGAGGGACAAGCTTGATGCCTTTATAAAGGCCTTCGAGGATTGTAAGAAACAAAGGTTTGATTATGTTGCACCACAATTTTATTTTGTGCATTATAATATGTTTGAGGGATTTGATTTGTTAATTGTAATTAACTTGGTTATTTGACACATTTGTAGAGACCTTGCTAGTTTTGTAGAAAAAATGAAGAAAATATTAGAAGGTCATGAAGATTTGATATTGAAATTTAACACGTTCATGCCAAATGAATATAAAATCATGGATGGAAAATGTGGCTTAAAGAGGAATCATGAATTGGAAGATGCTAAAGAAAATTTGATAAAGATTAAGGTACACACCCCTGACCCCTCCCATGTTATTGAAGTTGAAGAATTTAGTTCAACATATGTAAAAACAATTTAATTTAGATTTGAGTCTTAATATATTTTTGCATTTTATTTTGAACCTCAAAAATTAGGGGATCTTCAGGTGAAAAGAAACAAATCTGTATCGATGACGCGAAGATGTATCTCATCGAAATTAAGGATGCATTTAAAGACGACAAGGAAAAGTTCAATGAGTTCTTAAGTGTGATGAAAGATTTCAGGAGTAGAAGGTTTGATTTATTTAAATATTTATATTGTAAGATAAGTTTTTGAATTTGTAAATTGCAAATTGACTTGTTTATTTCCTCGTAATGCATTTGTAGAATTGATGTTCTGTGTTTGATGTCAAAATTGGAGGAATTATTTAAATGGCACAAAGAACTATTATTGAAATTTAATATCTTTTTACCAGCAGAAGGATATGAAGTTTCTCTTGAACAAGAGAAACCAGTCATGAATGTCCAATATGCTATCAAATATTTGGGGAAGGTGAAGGTATGAATTTTTTTAGTTATATGATGGATTATTTTCATACATATTTGTTTTAAATAAGGATATATTTGAAATAGTAGTATTAATTATTTTAAAATAAGTTAACTTTTGATTATAATAGTGACCAAATTTTGAAGTGATTTTTTGCTTATAATAATGATCGGAAAAAATATATATTTTGTCGCAAGTTTTAAATTCTCGGAGATTTGTTTACTTTGATGAATCTAATGTGTGTCTTCTAAATGCAGACTCGATTTCAACATGAATCTCATATTTACCAATCATTTATGAACATAATGAATCTGAATAGAAAGGGAGATAAGAGTGTTGAGGAGGTTCGCCAAATGGTATGTGTTACTTTGTCTATGCCTTTGAATTTTCTTTTCTTTTGTTTAATGCTTATTTTATTTATTTATAATTTGCATAAATGGATTTTTCAGGTTATTTCACTTTTTCAAGGCCATCCGGATCTTGTTGATGGATTTTTTGATTTTCTTAAGTAACTTAGATCGTGACATATGAAGTTATTTTATTGAATACCAATAATGTTGCAAATGTGCAAACCTAGGGTTTTATTGTGGAGAAAATTTAGTAATTTTACTTTAAATTTTGAAATGTTGCTAATTTTGTGCAATTTTATATGCAATACCAGATTTTATCAATCTAGTTTGTGATGATTTTGAATTTAAATGATAATGATTTCTATGAGTACTACTATGTTAGCCCGTGCCGTGCACGAGATTATTTCATGATTTTGAATCACAAAACTCCCGAATTTTTCTGTCAAAAAAAAATACTCTCACATTCAGCGACCTTCTAACGTTTATTATAGAATTGTTCAATTGAATTTCATAAAACTACATTTTTTTTGAAAATACAATGTAAAATAAGATATATTTTCTCATCATTCTTTCACATTGTTTCACCATGTTTCGTAGTAATCCATATATAAATTTCAAAATAAAAAATATATATATAAGTAGACAACCTTAAATATCATAAAACACCCACATTTTTTCGTCAAAAAATAAATTACATCTGATAATTTTCCTACGTTTATTGTAGATTTGTTCAACTTATTTTCATCAAACTACATGTTTTTAAAATACAATATAAATTAAGATTTTTTTTTCATCGTTCTCTCACCTTATTTTAAGGGTGATTATTTGGGTCATGGTGGAAAGATTATTTGTGTCATGTTGGGTTAGAGGTGGGTTTGGAGGGTGATTGGATTGAAGGAATAATTTTGAGAAAACAATTATAGGATGGTGGTGCTACTTTCTTTTGAGATGATTGGTGGATTGGAGACACGCTATGGAATTGATTGAAGTTATTTTAATTTGGTCCCAAACGTTTTAAAAGTTTTAAATAAATCTCAAATATTTATCTTAGGTTTCAATTTGGTCCCAAATGTTTTAAAAGTTTCAAATAAGTCTCAAACGTTTATAACATTTGCATTAGTTAGTCATTTTTATCAAAAAATTTCTTCCCAATTTGTTGTATGATTTCTAGTTTTGTTTTGATAGAAAGAAAAAATACACAACATATATATACACAACGTACACACAAAGAGAGTTTGGGAAGAAATTGAGAAGAAATTTTTGGATAGAAATGACTAACTAATGCAAATGTTATAAACGTTTGAGACTTATTTGAAACTTTTCAAACATTTGGGACCAAATTAAAACCTAAGATAAACGTTTGGGATTTATTTGAAACTTTTAAAACGTTTGGGACCAAATTGAAACCTAAAATAAACGTTTAGGACTAAATGTATAATTAAGCCTAGATTTATATTCAACTGATTCTCATCAAACTACATGTTTTTTAAATACAATATAAATTAAGATATTTTTTCTCATCGTTCTCTCATTTATTTTAAGGGTGATTATTTGTGTCATGGTGGAAAGATTATTTGTGTCATGTTGGGTTAGAGGTGGGTTTGGAGGGTGATTGGATTGAATGAATAATAATTTTGAGAAAAAAATTATAGGATGGTGTGGTGCTACTTTCTTCTAGGATGATTGGTGGATTGGAGACACGCTACGGAATTGATTGAAGGTATTTTTATTTTAAATTTTGCGGACTCTTGGACCTTTAACTTGGATGAGGTTTTTTCGGTAAGTTCCGTCTACTTGTTCTTGTTTTCGAATTTCACCCCCCTCCCTCCGTGTTGTTGGTTTCTCTGGAGTTGGTGGCTCGTGTTTGGAAAAGTTGGGCGCCCTCCAAAGTTATTGTCTATTCTTGGCAAACTCTCCTTGAGAGGCTCCGACTAGAGCTAATTTGGCGAGAAGTGGGGTGGTTCAAAGAGGAGGGGGCGAGTTGTGTGTGTGTGTTGCCGTGCGTTCCTGGAGTCGGAGAATCATCTTTTTATTTCGTGTCCCTTAGCTTGGGTGGTGTGGTGTCGTGTTTATAGTTGGTTTTGTGTGGTCACGGTGTTGCCGGCGGATATTTCCGCCTTATTTGAATCTTTTCTTGTTCCTTTGAGAAAGGAAAAGATTGGTAGCAAAGGTGTGGTTATGATTTGGCATGCGGCTTTGTGGATGATTTGGAAAGCGAGGAATGATGCAATTTTCCAATCGAAGGCTCTTGAGGTAGAAAGTATCATTGAGGTAATCAATCATCTCTCGTGGAAGTAGTTTTTGGCTTTAAAAGGAAAGACTTCGTGCTTATTCCACTACTAGAAAAATCTTAAATACCGACGGCCAAAATTTGTCTCTAAAAGGCAAATATTCCGTCACTAAGCATGTTAGAGACAGAATTAGAGACAGATTTGATGTCGTCGTTAATTTCCTTGTCTCTAAGCCATTAGAGACGAATTTTATATTTCGTCTTTGATTGGAGACAGAATTCATCCGTCTCTGATTCAAAGACGAACTTTATATATCTGTCTCTAAATGTTGAATTCAAGACACAATAAATTTGTCTCTATTAGAGACAGAATTATCCGTCTCTGAATTCAAATAATTATGTCTCTAAAATTCCGTCTCTAAGCAAAATAATTCGTCTCTGTTGGAGACATAATTAGCCGTCTCTAAATTCAAATGATTCTTTCTATAAAATTCCCTCACTAAAATTTTAAATTGTCATTAGTTTAAAACAAATTGGATCTTTAGTTTTTGCGCTGAAAACAAATCCAATTTCACTACTTAGGCTAGTCAAATTAGAGTTATATTGTGTCGTTCAAATGTCATAATACCACAGTTTACAGAAGAAAGCAAAATATGTAATTCATATAAATTAACGAAGTTCTAGACATAATTGTTAATTAAAAGTTGCAATCGTTGATTTAAAGTTGTTATTTACGATAAATCAAAAATAAAAAGTAACAAGATTATCACACAAAAAAATCAATAAAAGTTTGGAAGATAGATATGTAACGTCTCTCTAATCACTTGTTGAATTTCAATATGTTGTGAAGTTTCTTCTCCTTCTTCGTTGTCATCTTGTTTTTGTTCTTGTATATCGTCAAATGAATCTTCAACTCTTTCTTCTTTTAGAACATTAACGGTTACTCTTGATGAAACTTCTCCTTCTCCAGCGCCATATTGTTGTTGTATTTTGTCAAACGAGTCTTCAACTATCTCTCATCAACAATTCCAATGAGTCTTCCACTCTTTCTTTCTTTTGAATATTAATGAATATTCTTGATGAAACTTCTTCATCTTCAACGTCATATTGTTGTTGTATTTTTTCAAACGAGTCTTCAACTATTTATCTCATCAATAGTTCCAATGAGTCTTCCACTCTTTCTTCCTTTTGAATATTCACGAGTCTTTTAATTTTTTTCTCTCAGATCTATTATTTTACTCTACACTTAAAAATTTAAACAAATTCTACTCATCTTATTTATAGAATTTTAACTCTTCATAGGACCATTATTATTATTATTTTTTTACTAAAAAACCATTATCTTATTTTTTTAGATAAAGACTAAAGAATCAATATATGTAACCAAATATTGATTAAATTTGGATATACTAGTAACAAATAATGTTGTTTTTAAAACAAACTTTAGTTTTGTTAAAAAAAAAAAACTTTAGTTTTTCAAATATATATATCACTTCCATTTTTTATTTATATTTAAGTTTTTTTAACACATATTTATATTTAAGTTTTTTTTTATAAGATATTTATATTTAAGTTTATTTTTTTTTTGGTATAGATTTATATTTAAGTTTATAATTGTATTTAAAGGTTAAAAATTTATTTAATATAAAATATTAAGTTATTTGAGTAAAATTACATTTAAAAATTTTAAAAAATTGAAAAATATTATTATAAAAATTAAAAAATATTATTTAATTTAAAATTTTGGAAGGACAAAAAATATTTGGCGGGAAATTTGTTGGCGGACAATAAAAAATTTGGAGGGAAATTTGTTGGCGAGATGAATCTTCGATGTTATTTCATTTAGAGATGGATTTTGGAGACAGATTAATTCAGAGACGAAATTATAGATGATTATCTACTTTAATAACAAGTTGACTTTTTAGAGACGAATACAGAGACGAAAATTATTAGACACGATAAAAATCCGTCTCTAACATCTGTCTCAAATTACTTTTTTATTTATAAATTAAAAATATAATTAACTAAAGACAGATTTAGAGACGAAATATTTTTGAGACAAATTTTTCTGTCTCTAAAGTCTGTCACTGTTACATATATTTTAATTTTTGTCTCTAAACACTTTTTTTTTCTCTAATTCCGTCTCTAATAGAGATGAAATAAATTTCGTCTCTAAATTCCGTCGGTATTTAGACTTTTTCTAGTAGTATTCTATGAATGGAATACCAATCCGTTGGATTGTATGCTTAGATAGTTTTTTTTGGCGGGTGTGCCGGGTTCCGTTCTTTCCTTGTGTTTTGCCTTTTGTCTAAGTTATTGGATTTGTAATCTCTTTTTGGGCGGAGTACTCCTTGTACATCTTTCCCGTATCAATATGTATTTTGCCGATTCAAAAAAAAAAATTGCATTCCATAGAATTTTTGCAATTTTTTTCGCAAATTCGAATGGTTTTATTCATTAAATGGGTGAGTGGTTTTGATGGATTCTGGTGGATTGGTGGTCTGCTCGTTGTCTTTCTTCGTTTGTAGTTTGATATTCTTTGGTGTTCCGTTTTATACGACACCTTATCTTGTAGCTTCTTTTTATCGATCTTCGTTCGTCTTGTACCGAAACTTGGTCTTATTAATAACAATTTTGTTGTTAAAAAAAAACATGTATTATTCTCATAAACCTTGTAATTCCCTTTTGGAGTCCAAGTCCACTTTTAAATTAAAGGACAAATAGATAATCAAAATAAACTTAATTATATTATAAACCCAGAAAAATAAAAATGACTCAAAAACATATATAACTAGTATAATTCAGAAACAAATACAGTGCATAATAGCAAATTAAGTCTTTAATTTTTTCAGAGATAAGAGACTGCGTGCACAGCTTACATAGAGATGATAAGACACTTTCTAATCTCATTCCAATAGTTCAGAGTCTTTCAATCAAATGAAAACCACCACCTTAAGTATATCTATTTTAAAAGTAGTAAGCAAACACTTGCATCATATGTTTAAGCTGAAATGTCCTACTACAGTTTATATGGTTTGTGATTGATATTACATCAGTATGATTTCACTCATAACACTACAGAATAAACATTGTTACTAGTTGCAGATTATAATAAGTATGTATCAAAAACACAAAAATTAAGGATTATGAGAAAAGGGAAAAAAAATTGAAAAGAAGAGAAGAGAAACAACGTATATGTACTACCATCTTACGTTGCTTATTTGGAGGACTGAGTAGAGTGTCCGCCATACATTTTCCCACGGCACATCCACCTATAAAAAATATTACTACAGAAAGAAGAAGAATTAACAAAATCCAGTATAGAAAATTAATTATATATTGATAGAGAGGTATAGGCTAGTTCCAAAATCCATATATATATATATATATAAATGGAATAGTCATGCTCCTCCTACGTACCTTGGTCTGGTATGGTTGCGGCATCAGATCCATCACAGCCACACTGAGCAGGAGCTGGAGGACTACGAGCATGCTTAACTGCATCATTAACCAAATTAATAAGAAGCAGTGTAATTGCCCGATGCCATGTCGGGCCATGTTCACAGCGGCACGAAGTATGGCAGCCATACGCTCCATATGACAGCTATAGCGGCGATAATGAAGTGAAATCGGTGAAGGTGAAGTGAAGATAAATTGGAGATGTTGATGATTGAGGATGGTTAGGCAAGATGGTTTGGCAAATCGAAGTTGACGATGGTGAGTGAAGCAAATTGAAGTCAGCAACAGAATGAAAGGGAAGAGAAAGTGAAAAGTTGCAATATATGAAAATTTGTTTGGGAAAAAGTTGAGAATGAGAAAAGGTAAAATAGAAAAGATTAAAGGTCTTTTATTGAGAGGTACACAAGATTAAAACTTAATAAATTATACTTTGATTTTATTTTTTTTTTGTGTAAAATACACTAACCTCCCCTAAATTCTTCTATAAAGGGGCGATGCCACACTGTGTTCAGGGGGTTTATATGCACCCCATCACTCTTTTGAATTTACACTACTATTATATGTATATTTTCATCTTGAACCCCCTCAAATATTCATCTTGCATTCTATGTTTAGAGTTTGGACTAAATGAATCCATCAACTCTCATTTTCTATACGCTAATAGCTAGTATGCCAACTAAAATCCAACAACTCTCTTCCCTTGTGCAAATTGAGCCAAGTCATACAAATATGTGCACAATTTTATATTTATAAATTTTGGTGTGGTTTAAATTAAATAGTAAAATTTTGATCTATTATTGAGACACATAAAAATTAACGGCGTTTAAAAAAATACACAAATCGTTAATTTTAATGTATCTGAATAATATATCAAATAATCTTAGATTTGCTTGAAATTTTACACAAATTATCTATATGATATAAAATATCAATCTAACGGTAGATTTTATAAAATTTATATCGGTTAAAATGCTATTGAAAGATATTAACGCTTGTTGTGTCAAACTAGTTGGTGTTACATATATTGTTGAACAATTGGGGTAAATTTTTTGCCACAATGAAGATTGTGAAGACTGAATTGCGTAATCGAATAAGAGATGAAGGGTTGAATGATTGTCTTGTGGTTTATATTGAGCGAGAATTGTTCAACAATATTGATAATGAGTTGATTATTCAACGATTTCAAAACACGAAACGGCGTAGCGGACAATTTTAGAATATTTATATATAGTTTTTTGAGTATAATATAATTTTTTATATATTATAATTATTAAATATTAATTAAAAAGTTTCACCCCCTGACCCAGGGTCCGGGAATCGCCACTACTTCTATTCTATCACATGCCATAACCCTCTCCTATAATAACTACCGTTAAAATTACGTCAAATAAAACATAGAAATCCAATTGTGATTTGGTGGTTGGGATTATAGAGAAATGATATTGGTGCGACACATGAGTAACGAAATGCTACGAATTCGCTCAATATACTTATAAATCACAGTTTATCAGTTTTTTTTAATAAATACTATAATTATTAAACTGCAAAGGATGAGTGATGGGTGAAAAGATGTTTAGTGGGGCGTTCCTATACTAGAAGGAGGTTTGTGGCACTGTTGTGTATAAAATTATGGAATAGACTGACATGTGTCCAAGATAATATATATATATATATATATATATACTGAAATATTTAGATTGGATATCTATAATCGGGGTTCGATCTTGTTGAAATGTTAGACTTTTATAGTTGGGGTTCAATTTCTGATCCTTTCATTTATTGTGTGTGAATAATTTATTTGCAATTTTGTCTTTTTTTTTTGAACTGCAAAATATAATATTATTAAAAGGTCAGGTTTTGGCACAAGACGAACCAAAACCGGGATAAAAGGGTTACAAAGGCGTCGTACATAGACAGAACACCAGTGAAAATAACAAAATCTACGCTACCTAAAAGAAGTACACTTCTAATCCCATTCTTAGAATGCACTTCTCAGCTTACAGACCACCAAAGAGTCATCAACCCGATCCGAAAGATGTCACCAGACACTAACTCCGAACTCGATTCAAAAGTGTTCGGCCCATCAGAATCCAAACAACAGCTCCTTTAGTCAAAAGTTGAGGACAACGGTAGAATGAGAGCCTAGGCAGATAAGTCTCACTAGATTCCCTCCAAACGGTCAATGCCGACGCAGTAGAGGTCAATCAGATACAAAGAATCCTACAAATCCCAACAGATTTGGAAACCAACAGGGACTCAAAAAGGGTTCTGCAAATTTCAACAGATTTGGAAATGGTTAGAGAATCCAATATAAAAACGAACCATATACACACACCGCATCAACCAGACACCGGCAGCACCAGAACCACCACATTGCAAAGGCCAAAACCAAAATACCGCTAATCATGCCGACACCAAAACAGTTCCGCCGGAGACAAGAACACCTCCAAAATCGCCAACAAACAGCACCACCACACAAAATCACCTCTGCTACCAAAATAGGTGCCGCAACCACCGACCCCACACCAGAACCGAAACCCCGAAACCACACAATCGCCAAAACCATCCAAACCCCAACCACGGCCAAACCACATCAGCACATCACCACCACAACACCTCCTTAACACCAATCCAACCGCCGCCACCACCACTCAATCGCAACACCAACAACCTCTGGAACCAAAACAGACACCATAACCAGCAAGCAACAGAGAGACACCATCAAACACCCAAAACCATCAACCAACCCCTCAACCAAAACGTCAAAACACATACCAAAACCTTTGCAATTTTGTCTATATATCAATTTTATTTTATGTTTACTTTTTAAATTTAATTTATACATTTTTTAATACAAAATTACTTCTTTTTTTTTGTCAGGTGGCATAGAGGTTAAAAAGTCACCCATTAAAAATAAATAAATGGGCATACCAGGTTCGAATTACAATAATATCTTTTTCCAATTGAACTAGGCTCATTAAGATATAAAATTACTATTTATTTATAATACAATAAGAAGTATTCTTGTGTCAAAAAAGAAGTATCTTAAAGACACGTACTAAGTTTAAACTATAAAGAAAGTGTGGTTTATAATTGTTGGGTTTTTGTGTATTGGCCTCATTTTTGCTAAAACACTAACTAGCCAGATGCTGGACCAGATGCTAACTGGACAGATGCTGGACCAGATGCTCCAGCGTGTGCGTACAACATCAGGACGTACGCGTATTTTTGTGCGAGATCTTTTTAAAGATTTGCTTCAGCTTTATCTCAATTACTTGTGCACTAAGTCTCGCCTTTTTGTGTAGAACCTTCCGGAGGTGGCGTTTTGCCCTGATTGCTTCATAAAATATGTTTTTCCATTTATGGAAACATATTATATGTTTCTAAAATATATTTGCAAGATTTAACAGTTGGACCTGACAACGTCCAAGCTCTGTTTTGAAGCCCAAACCTGTGCTATCTCAGTATTATATATATATGTGAAGACAAACCCTAGTTTTGTGTGTGGAAAACCGTGTGTGTACTAAAGCGTGTGTATTAAGGTTTTAGGTTTTCTTGTTAGTTGTGAGGCTTGATTGTATCACCTTGATTCAAGTCAAGTACTCTGTGATTTTATGTTGTAATGTACTGCTCCTAAGCTTTGAAGTACGGAGTTAGTTGTGTTCTTTAGAGTGTGACTCTTACTCAAACTATTGAAACAAGTGTGTATTTAACAGTGCTGTCTATACTGTTAGTGGGAATTGAGACGGGGTCTCATACCTAGGAGTTCCTAGGTAGAGCAGCCATTGGTAAGGTCGTGGTGCAAAGACAAGTAGCGAGTCTACATTGTGCTTTTCACTAGAACTATAATAGTGGAGTTCATTCCTGGATTGGTATCCCCCAGACTAGGGCAAGTTGCGCCGAACTGGGTTAACAAACTCACTGTGTTCTTTATTATTCTGTCACGCTTATTTTACTTTGCTACGCTGCGTTATATTATTATTGTGTGACAAGTGCTCGGACAAGTGCTCTAACATTGTGCACAGCATTTGTCTGTCTGGTTGCCAGAATTTCAATTGGCATCAGAGCAGGCACCCTGCCTGTTTGGGTGAGCTCCAGGGAAGATATTTCTGGCTAAGATGGACAACGTAGGAGGACAGATGAATAGACCACCACTCTTGGTTGGTGAGGCTAACTATGACAACTGGAAGTCTAAAATGACTACCTTCTTGAAATCCATGGATCACAAAACATGGAAAGCTGTTATTAAAGGATGGGAACATCCTGTAGTTACTACTGGTAAGGAAGGGGAGACTATCACTACGCTTAAACCTGAGGAGGAATGGAGCAAAGAGGAAGAAGCATTAGCCAATGCAAATTCAAGGGCTCTAAATGCTTTAATCAATGGAGTTGATGCGCATATTTTCAAATTGATAAAAAAATGTACTATTGCAAAGGATGCATGGAAGATACTCCAAACTGTTCATGAGGGTACCTCAAAGGTGAAAAGCTCAAGGCTGCAACTCTTGACTAGTAAGTTTGAGAAATTGAGAATGAAGGATTATGAAAGCATTCAAGAGTTTCACACGACAATTCTTGATTATGACAATCAATTTGATGCCTTGGGTGAGAAGATATCTGAAGAAACTCTAGTAAGAAAAATGCTTAGGTCCCTGTCTAAGAAGTTTGACATGAAGGTCACTGCAATAGAGGAAGCCAAGGACATTTCGGAATTGAAAATGGATGAATTAGTTGGTTCTCTACAAACTTTTGAGATGTCAGCAAATGGAGGATCTGAAAAGAAGACGAAAAACATTGCTTTTGTCTCTAATGCCGAGGAGACTGATCGACAGAGTGATATGGAGGCTGATGAAAGCATCTCTGAAGCTATTGCGTTGTTAAGAAAACAATTTAATAAAGTCTTGAAATTGATGGACAGACGCCCTGACAACAGTCGCAGCATCAATAGGAATGCCAACAATCAAAGGAAACACCAGACTGATGAAGATGAATCAGAAGAAGATTCTGAAACTACTAATCATGTGATTTGTTTAACTGGAGTATGTACATCTGATGTTGAATCACACAATGGTGAAATGACTTATGATGAATTAGTTGATTAATATAAGGGATTATGGCTTAAAAGCGTAGAAGTTAGTAACACAGTGATAAGGCAAAAGAAGACCATTGCTATATTGCAAGCTGAGAAAAACAGACTTCTGGAAGAAAATTCAAGACTAGATGGTGATGTTACTCTATATAAATCCAAGATTGACAACATGAACAAGCAATTGAGGATGCTGAATACAGGAACTGATAAGCTAGAAGAAATCCTAGAGTTAGGACAGAATTCTAATGATACTAAAGGTATTGGGTTCAACTACAGTTCACTATATCATCAGAAATTTGTGCCTGTAAAGAATTTTGTTCCTTCTGGTAGTACTTATGATCCAACTATGTCAAGATAGATGTCCCAGCATCCGGTGAGACAACAAACAACCAGAAACAATACCAAATCAAAGAAAAGATATTCTGGTTGGGTATGTTACCACTGTGGAAGAAAGGGACACATTAGACCTTACTGCTTCAAATTGTATGGGTATCCTGACAAAACTCATTCATCAAAAACTGAGCCTATTATGAAGAACATCAAGAAAGAGTGGAAGCAAAAGAATGACAAATCCACAATGCAAGATCAATCATCCACTCCTCCGTCCGATTCTGTTTCTGATCCTATCACTCAACAAGTGAATCCAGCGACGGTTATTACTGATGCTCAACCGCTTGCCACTGTTTCTAGTACCGAAGTAACCACACGGCACTCTAAGGTGCTAGTATCAAGGAAGAAGAGTTCAAGAAAGGTCTCTCCGTCCTCTAAGGGTTCTAAATCTAAAGGTAAGAAATCAAAACCCTCCCATGCTAAGCATGTAGGATTAAGCATGCACGATCTCTACTGTAAAGAGAATCCGTTTGTTTCGACTATTGTGGAACCAAGTGCTGACACGTTTGTCAGTAAATCTGAGGATACCCCCGGTGAGGGTAATGTTATTGTTGATACTACTGAAACCCTAGGTACTGATAATCCTAAGGTAGATGACTGTGTAGAGGAATTTAAGTCAAATTCCTCTGTTGAAAAATCTGTTGATCATGAGAAAACTTGTGGTTTTGTTGCTGAACAAGATGTTAGTGTTGCTGAGAAATCAGCTGATTTTACTGATAAGCAGACAGATGTTATGCCAGATGTTCACGCATCTTTGGCACAAGCCAATGTTGAGACCACTGTGGTCCCAGACACTCCTGCTGCTGAAAGTGTTCATGAAGAAGGTTCCCCTGAGCCTCAGTCTAAAGAATTTGAGACTCAGCAAGCTGTGAGTCTTGATAATGTGTTACAAAATAATGTGGTTCTGGTAGAAGATGATGGACCAGAAGATATGACTGTGGAGGAAACTCCTGTGACAGGTGTTGCTCGTAGGACAAGGATCAAATCCATGAAAAGTACACCTGCTGTGAGTGAAAGTGCCCAAGAGCTTGTTGATTTGTTGGAGTATGCTGGGTTGATGAAGACTGTGAAGAATTTGGGTCACTGTTATGACAAGCTGGTGTGTAAACTTCTCTCCTCAAGTTATTAATACTTATCTTGGAAGATCGGTTGAAGACATTCCTGAGTTGGAAGTGATTGATGACACCATCTGCAAGACTATCACATGTAACAAGCTTAGACATTGGCCTGGACATTTGTCCTCTGCAAAACTGTCTCCACTTTATGTTGCCTTGAACAAAATTGCTGCTAATAACTGGTCCCCCACTACTCACTCTAATTCTGTTGCAACTAGCTTAGCTAAGCTTATCTATGCAGTTGGTACTAAATCTGCATTTGATTTTGGTTCTTACATTTATTATCAATTTTTGGAGCAAGCTAAATATTTTGCTGTTAAGTTCCCTATTGCCTTTCCCACTCTTTTGTGTGGTATTATTCTTCGGCAACATCCAGATATTTCGACGAGTCCTGTAAGAGGCCTAGTCCTCTGTCCTTAGATTACAGGTCGCTTTGTGATTCACATGCTGTTTACTTAGCTGGCACTTCTATGCAGCCAACATGTGCTCTCAGTAGAAAACAAATGAAAGTTGATCTTACTGAGACTTGTATGGCTCTTGGTGTTAGAAAAATGAAAATTGACAGGATTATTGTAGCCTTGAAGGTTGAAGGTGAAGTTAAGGGTGAAGATATTGAGGGAGCGTAGGAAGAAGAAGAAGGAGGCAATAAATGCTTCTGCTGCTGGTGATACTGAGGAATTGTCAATTGACTCTGATGAGACTGCCTCTTTCTGATCTTGATGTTTCCTTATTTCTTATGCACTTGTGTGTGGCTTATGGCTTATAATAAGTACTCTATTTGTGGCTTCTCTATGACTCTTTGGTACTCTGTGACCTTCTTTTATGCATGAATGTTGTTTGTCTGAATTTGTGGCTAAATTGGGAGAGTAGAAGTTGCTGTGTTATTTTATATGCGTATGATGCATAAAGCTCTGACAGATGCTCTAACATATGTCTTGTACTAGTAGCTTAATATTGTGTGTAGGTGAGTATGATGCATGACACAGTGACAATGACATCTAACCTATTGTAGTAGGTGAGTTTGTGAAATACGCATGCATGTTTTGAGGGGGAGAAATTATATTTGATTGTCTTCTATTATCTACCAGTTGTGATTATCTTAGGGAGAGTAGTATGTGCCTCTTGCCTATCTATCCGTGAGTGGAGTGTTTGTGCTTGTTTTGACGGGGATCAAATGCATGTTGTTACTTGTTAGAATGTTAGTTGTATGATGTGCTTGATGATGATGCAGCATGTTACATATGAACAGTTGTGGTTATCTGAGTATGCTGATAAATGGAGATGATATGATACTATGGTATATGCCTATTTCAAATCCTCATATAATGTTTGGCAATATTTATGTCTAAAAAGGGGGAGAAGTTAGCTGATATTGGCTGATATGCATGATGCTCTACTAGATGTTGATACATCTGTCTATATGGTGATATGGAGTAGTTTTTGTTGCTTTGTCATGGCAAATATGCATGAGTTGTTTCTTTATTCTTTATGGTATACATGAGATATTGTTCTCAGGGGGAGTGCTGATGTTGAAGGAGAATGTTATGCTTATGCTTGCATGAGAATGCTATATCAGATGTTGAAGCATTCGGTTTTGTGTGAAGCACTGTTTGTGATGAAGCGTATTTTCTCTGATGGTTTTATGTGTGAGGCTATTTTCTGTCATCTGTTGTTGTATGCCTTTAATGTTGGTATGTTGAAGCTTATTTGTAAGCACCTTTAATGGAAATCTACTATGAGAAGATGGTTCTTGTTCACCTTCAAAGTTGCTATGTTTTTTATTGGTTAGAAGGAGTGTCCTATGTATATCTCTCTGGCTTTCATATATGGCCTAAGATTGTTTTAGCCAAAAATTTGCCAAAGGGGGAGATTGTTGGGTTTTTGTGTATTGGCCTCATTTTTGCTAAAACACTAACTAGCCAGATGCTGGACCAGATGCTAACTGGACAGATGCTGGACCAGATGCTCCAGCGTGTGCGTACAACATCAGGACGTACGCGTATTTTTGTGCGAGATCTTTTTAAAGATTTGCTTCAGTTTTATCTCAATTACTTGTGCACTAAGTCTCGCCTTTTTGTGTAGAACCTTCAGGAGGTGGCGTTTTGCCCTGATTGCTTCATAAAATATGTTTTTCCATTTATGGAAACATATTATATGTTTCTAAAATATATTTGCAAGATTTAACAGTTGGACCTGACAACGTCCAAGCTCTGTTTTGAAGCCTAAACCCGTGCTATCTCAGTATTATATATATGTGAAGACAAACCCTAGTTTTGTGTGTGGAAAACCGTGTGTGTACTAAAGCTTGTGTCTTAAGGTTTTAGGTTTTCTTGTTAGTTGTGAGGCTTGATTGTATCACCTTGATTCAAGTCAAGTACTCTGTGATTTTGTGTTGTAATGTACTGCTCCTAAGCTTTGAAGTACGGAGTTAGTTGTGTTCTTTAGAGTGTGACTCTTATTCAAACTATTGAAACAAGTGTGTATTTAACAGTGTTGTCTGTACTGTTAGTGGGAATTGAGACGGGGTCTCATACCTAGGAGTTCCTAGGTAGAGCAGCCATTGGTAGGGTCGTGGTGCAAAGACAAGTAGTGAGTCTACATTGTGCTATTCACTAGAACTATAATAGTGGAGTTCATTCCTGGATTGGTATCCCCCAGACTAGGGCAAGTTGCGCCGAACTGGGTTAACAAACTCACTATGTTCTTTATTATTCTGTCACGCTTATTTTACTTTGCTACGCTGCGTTATATTATTATTGTGTGACAAGTGCTCGGACAAGTGCTCTAACATTGTGCACAACATTTGTCTGTCTGGTTGCCAGAAGTTCAATAATTATAAGCATATGTGAATGTATTCGTAACTAGCTTTTCGTAAATCATTTGTCGCACCATATAGCAATCCTCGGGATTATAATCATAATTGGGATTATTTGTGATTATAAGTACGCTTATTTCACACCTTTCTCCCTTTTGTTTTTGTTCTTTCTATCAAATTTAACGTCAATTATCACTAAATCAACTAACATTTGATCTTGCATCTTTCTAAACTTCATATGTTTATTCTGTTCCGTCCTTTAAGATGTTGTTGATGGGGTCCAATCACAATAACATTCTAAACATGCTTTCAATAACATATCATTTTCAAATATATAAGTAGAAATATCCTCGTAAAAATATCATAAAAATAGACCGAAGTATTTTATATATATATATATATATATATACACAGTAGAAATATAAGTCGTAGAAAAGAAAAGTAGAATTTTGTATTAATGTGTAAAGAAATATATGTTGTCATTGGAACTACAAAAAGAAGGCTTAGTATATATACAATCTATTTTGTGCGTACTAATTTATGCATACTTTATGAACTCAATTCATTTTTATTTTCTTTAATTAACTAGCATGTATTATTTTCATATAAACCTTGTATTATTTTCTGTAATTTACGAAGAATGTTTTTTTAAGAATTTTTACCAGATTGAATTGACATCGTTATTAACTTTTAGATAGCTCTCACGATTTTATTTTTAAAAGAAATAGCCTTTATACACACACTAGACTATGCATTCTTTAAGAATTAGAAACACGAGAATTACATTATCTTTGGAATGTCCTTTTGGAGTCCAAGTCCACTCTTAAAAAAGGACAAATTGATAATCAAAATAAACTTCTTACATTATAAATTCAAAAATAAAAATGACTCAAAAACATATATAACTAGTAAAACTCAGAAACAAATACATAGTGCAGAATAGCAAATAATGTCTTTAATTTTTTGAGAGATAAGAGACTGCATGCACAACTTGCAGAGCAGAGGGATGATTAGACACTTTCTAATCTCAATTCCATAGTTGTTCGGAGTCCTGCAAGCAAATGAACACCACCACCTCCACCTTAATTCCATAGCAGATTATAATATGTAGTGGCAGATCCTCAGCCCCCGGCATGTCCGGGTACTTGACTTGCGCTCCAGTTAAAAATGTTGGTTTTTTTTTAATGGCAAATATGATTAATAAAAATCAAGTTTTTGTATAAGATGAATAAAAACTTAGTAAAAGAGGAACAACAATACAAAAGCGCCGTAAAGTGGAACACCAATGAAACAACGTAACCAAAACAAACTCCACCTATAGAAGGGTTATTTCTAATCTCATTCTTATAAAGACATTGCAAAAATTTTGGTATTTTTTTGTAAAATTGTGATCTATAATACCTTATTATTTCACTAGTTACACCTCCTTATATAGAGGTGATTACAAGACTAAGTAGATTGGGCCTTACAACACATGGTCCAATCCTATCATTACTCAACATTTTTATTGTTATTTTAGGCTAAAACAGAGATTTTTAAAGAGTTAATTTAAGGTAAAATTGAGATTTATTTTATTCAAAGTGGAGATTTTCCAATGTAAAACTGAGATTTTTGTTTAAAATTAAGATTTCGACCTTTATAAATTTGCTGGCTCTGCCACTAAATTAATTAATATGTATGATTAAGTATTATTTTCATTTTTGTATGTACGCGAAATTTTGGTTTTAGTCCATGTATCAATTTTTGTTCTAAATAAGTCTTTGAATCAACCAAACTTTTTTATTTTAGTTTCTAAAGCGAAAATCCACAAGAAAATTCGTAGAAAAATCTACAGAAAACTTGCGAATTTTTCTACGAATTTTAACTTTATGGACCAAAAACAAAAATTTAATTGATTCATAGACTTATTTACAACAAAAATTGATACAGAGACTAAAACTAAAATTTTGCATACAAAGAAGAACGAAAATATACTTAAACCTAATAAGTATGTATAAAAACACAAAACACAAAGATTATGAGAAAAAGGAAAAACTTGAAAAGAAGAGAAGAGAAACAACATATACGTACTACCATCTCACGTTGCTTAAGGACCGAGTATTGCATTCACAGGGCACATCCACCAAAAAAACCCACTGCTACAAAAAGAAGAAGAAATCACAAAATCCAAAATAGAAAATTAATTATATATTATTTGTTAAAAAAAATTAATTATATATTAGACAGGTCATAGGTATAGGTTCGTTCCAAAATCCATATATATATATATATATATATATATATACTAGTATAACTGACCCGTGCATTATATTTAAATTTATAGTATATGTTATTAATTTTTTTTTAAAATTTAAGTTAATTAATAGAATTTTTGTCAAATAGTTTTATTTTTCCAATTATTTGTGAAATTAATTTTATATTTCTATTATTTAAATATAAAAATAATATATATTTAAGAATTTTAAAGAGATAAAATAGGGTGGAGAGTGATCTCTCGTTCCCCGTTTTGAACAATATCATGTTTCATTTCTAGTCGCCATTGAAATTACAAAAAAGATAGGTATTAATATGAGTGTAAATATAAGTCATAGTATAAAAAATAGGTTTTCCGTATTAATATGTGTATAAATATTTAAGTTCTAATAAAAAAAAGTTTTTCGTCTCATATTAAAACATTCGTAGAAAAAAATATAATTCTGTAAAAATTACAAAAAAAAAACACGGTGAGATACTATTTTTGTTTAATGCAGTGAACACCCCGACTGTCCAAGCCGTCTGCAAATTACAAATAACTTCCTGACAGTCTATACCGTCGTAACCATCTATCAACTATATTAATATTTATTCGTAATGACTTCCCGACGGCCTAAACCGTCATCAAGACTAATTAATTCTGACACACTTTTATCGACGGAAATTACATGTTGTCGACGGTCAGGACCGTCTGAAAGTATAAACATCCCGGCGGCTAAGGCTTTCAGGATAATAATTTCAGTGGACGATAATTTCCCGACGACTAAAGCCGCTGGTATGTATTTTTTATTTATTTTTAAATATTCTCATAATTTGTTGACGGTTTTTTTCATTTTTTGACAGCCTGAACCTTCAAAATATTTTCTGAGGGCCTAAACCTTCAACCCCTCTTTCTCAGTTTGGTTGGAAAATGAAGGTTTTCTTGTAGTGAAAAAAGGCACTTGTATTAATATATTATTATAAATATTAATCCCGTGTAAATTAAAAAAAATACAGGTATATTAATATAAGCGTAAATATTTTTCATAAGCAATAAAATAAAATATCATAAAATTGTCTCAAAAATAATCATAAATATATAATTTTAGTTGTTGGTGGAAATCGAACCGTGTGGTATTGAGCAACTTTAAATTTATGAGACAGTTATCTCACCGTTTGAGGTGCCACCAATTTGGCGATGGATTAGTCACTGCGTTCGGCGATGGTTACTCCGGTCTCAACAAAAAAAAAAAATTAAACCGTGTATCTCATACTAAATTTTGTTCGTGAGAGAGACATAGATGACACACATAAATTTTGGTTCATTATAGATTGTCCCGTGAAATTTTGTTCATGAGAGAGACATCCGTAAATATATATTATAAAGATAGAGATTTTTTTGACTAATTATAGAGATAGAGATAGAGATAGAGATTATATAAATTAGTAACTTTTTAAAAATGATGGTTATTAACAATTAAGTAAAAAAGTACATCATAAAAAAAGATTTTTGTTGTGGGTGGGAATTGAACCATGTTCCTTTTGCTACAACTCCTAATTAAACCTACATAGTATAAGTAAAAATCTCGATCTCTATCTCTATTATTTATATACATTACGATAGTTCCACCGAGCTTTCTGATGCATTCTCAAGAAAATTTGCTTATGTGTCATTCAATTAGAGCTTCTATAAGATTTTTTTTATATCTTTTTTAGATATTTTTTTTAGCGTAATTCAGTTGCATTCTTAGCATTGTTTTTTTTAGATTTTTTTTTGGGAATAAATACTTTTACAGTCCCTATAAATATACAAAATTTCATTTTTAGTCCCTAAAACAATTATCAGCAGGTTATGGTCCCTCAAATATTTTCCTATCATGATTTTATGTCCTTATTTTGTGGGAGAGGTTCTTATCTCTATTTATATACATTGCGATAGTTCCACGGAGCTCTCTCATGCATTCTCAAGAAAATTTGCTTATGTGTCATTCAATTAGAGCTTCTCTAAGATTTTTTTTTATATTTTTTTTAGATATTTTTTTTAGTGTAATTCAGTTGCATTCTTAGCATGTTTTTTTTAGATTTTTTTTTGAGAATAAATACATTTGCAGTCCCTATAAACATACAAAATTTCATTTTTTAGGGTAATTCAGTTGCATTCTTAGCATTTTTTTTTAGATTTTTTTTTTGGGAATAAATACATTTGCAATCCCTATAAATATACAAAATTTCATTTTTAGTCCCTAAAACAATTTTCAGCAGGTTATGGTCCTTCAAATATTTCATATCATGATTTTTTGTCCTTATTTTGTGGGAGAGGTTCACATCTCTATCTCTATTATATACATTACGATAGTTTCACAGAGCTTTCTGATGCATTCTCAAGAAAATTTGCTTATGTGTCATTCAATTAGAGTTTCTCTAAAAAAAAAATTTATATTTTTTTTAGATATTTAATTTCGCGTAATTCAGTTGCATTCTTAGCATGTTTTTTTTAGATTTTTTTTTGGGAATAAATACCTTTGCAGTCCCTATAAATATACAAAATTTCATTTTTAGTCCTTAAAACAATTTTCAGCAGGTTATGGTCCCTCAAATATTTCCTATCATGATTTTTTGTCCTTATTTTGAGGGAGAGGTTCTTATCTCTATTATATACATTGCGATAGTTCCACGGAGCTCTCTCATGCATTCTCAAGAAAATTTGCTTATGTGTCATTCAATTAAAGCTTCTCTAAGATTTTTTTAAATATTTTTTTAGATATTTTTTTAGCGTAATTCAGTTGCATTCTTAGCATGTTTTTTTTTAGATTTTTTTTTGGGAATAAATATCTTTGCAGTCCCTATAAATATACAAAATTTCATTTTTAGTCCTTAAAACAATTTTCTGCAGGTTATGGTCCCTCAAATATTTTCTATCATGATTTTTTGTCCTTATTTTGTGGGAGAGGTTCTTATCTCTATTATATACATTACGATAGTTCCACGGAGCTTTCTGATGCATTCTCAAAAAAATTTGCTTATGTGTCATTCAATTAGAGCTTCTATAAGATTTTTTTTTATATTTTTTTTAGCGTAATTCAGTTGCATTCTTAGCATTGATTTTTTTTAGATTTTTTTTTGGGAATAAATACCTTTACAGTCCCTATAAATATACAAAATTTCATTTTTAGTCCCTAAAACAATTTTCAGCAGGTTATGGTCCCTCAAATATTTTCCTATCATGATTTTATGTCCTTATTTTGTGGGAGAGGTTCTTATCTCTATTATATACATTGCGATAGTTCCACAGAGCTCTCTCATGCATTCTCAAGAAAATTTGCTTATGTGTCATTCAATTAGAGCTTCTCTAAGATTTTTATATTCTTTTATATTTCTATTCATAATTGCTTTAATTAGGATTATTTATTTGATTTGTTTTGTGATTTATATTTTTTTTTTCTATGTTGTGTGTTGTGTATTTTTTATTTTTTATTTTTTATGTATAGTTATGTGGGATGTGTGAGAGTCAGTAAGAAGATTAGAATAAAATAATTGAGTAGAGAAAATAAAATACTAAAAGAGAAGGAAAATAGATAGTGGACTTGGGTAGTGGGTAAGACCCATGAGAAAAGAAAATTCAGATTTGACTTAGTCGGTTATAAAATTAAAATTAGTCTTAAACCTAGGTTAATACACTATTCTTTCATGTAAGAGGGATCAGAAATTGGGGAAGTTGAGAGAAAAAACAACCGCCGGCCATATAGGATCAAAGAATGAATTCAGAAACTCTAAGATGAAGGGTTAGTTTTGAATTTATATATTGTTGATTGAATGTTCTTGATAATATATGAGTATAGTTTATTTGTTTCCTTCAATCTCCCTTTCTAAATTAATTATTGTTGCTTTTATATTGTGTTATTGGTGTTTCCAATTCCTTGTTCCTCGTTTATACGTTGTTGTGTAGTGTTGTTATGATGCTAATATATTCTCCTTATCATATTATATCAATCAATTCCTTCCTTAGCTGTATGCTACGGTTATATATATATATATACACATGTGGTGCTTTACATGATCTTTGCTGCCTGCACATCTAGTTAATTTAGTGGACAAGTCTTGATAAGGTTTTGGGAATTTGTCCGTTGAATTTAGTCTTCCCGAACTGTAATCTTGAAAATTAAATTGGTCTTTGTTTTTGTGTTGATAGGAAAATTCAAAAAAAACAATAAGAGTGAGTGTTAATCAAAATCAAACCATTTTGTACTTTTCAAAAAAAAAATCAAGAGTTTTGATAATTAAGGAAATAATTTATGTTTTTAGAATCAATTGGAAGTATAAACGTTATATATATAATTCTATGAGAGTGACCCAGTTATGAGAAATAATTTTCTAAATGAAATTAGAATTCAAAAGTTTGAAAAACACTATTATTTATAGGAGAATTAGACCGAATAGATTTTAGGAATTAAATGCATAAATCTGAAAATTCAACTTTTAGCAAACATAAGTTCTAATCAATTTTGTTGAAGCATTTGACCGGTTATCAATAAAACGCGATATAAAATATGCTATTTTGATATCATGATTGATTAACAAGTACCAAGTGATCTATCAATAGAAAGTTTAAACTACTTTGTTAAATGCTGACACGTAAACTATCCATGCTTTGCTAACATGTTAGTGGCTTTTCAATAATATGTTAACATATATATATTAGTCTAAAAATCAACAAGTCAAGACCTTGAGTTGAAAACGTAGCCTTGTATCGGTTCGTTCCTATCATGAATTGATACATTTTAGCGTCTAGAAACCTTTATCTTTGAAGAATGAAAAACTCATTTTTGGAAAATAGTGAAATCAATTTTTTAAAAGAAACGTATATGATTCATGTCGTAGAAATAGCGGTAGAATGATTCACTCTTTTTAAGCAATAGAAATGCCGTTGTGTTTCATATCAAAACTTTTTGGTGTTGAGTTAAGTGAAAATAATTGTTTTGAAGCTGTTAGATTAACTTTGAAGACAAACTACTTAACGTTGCAATGGTTGAATTTTGTTGCAAATCACTATAAGAAATTTATGCATTTGCTACGAAAATTTTCCTCACAAATGCACCAAATTTCGTCACAAATGTACATTTGCGAGGACATTTGTGAGGAAAGCAGTCGTTGGTAAATTAAAGGCTGTTCGGACGACATTTGCGAGGAAATTTTCTCGCAAATGGTGTCAGACCATTCTGCATGACATTTACAAGGAAATTTCCTCGCAAATGTCATTTATGACACTCATGCGCCTTCTAGTGGGGGACATTGATGTGACATGTCTGCACATACATTTGCGAGGAAATTTCCTCCCAAATGTATTAAATTAATTTTTTTTTTTAAAATAATAAATCAGAAATTAATTTAATTATAATTAAAATAATTATAATTTGTAAAAATAATAATTAAAATAAAATTAAAATTTTAATCAATATTAAATTTTGGTGGTAAATTTTTTTAGAAAATTGCAAAAAAAAATTGCGGGAAAAATGAAATTCGAATTTTCGATAAAAATTTATTGCGGGAAAAAAAGAAATTCGAATTTTCGTTAAAAATTTATTGCGGGAAAAAACGAAAATTTATTGCGGAAAAAAATGAAATTTGAATTTTCGTCAAAATTTATTGCGGGAAAACTGAAATTTGAATTTTGCGCCAAAATTTTCGCTGGAGACATTTGCGAAGAAATTTCCTCGCAAATGTGAATAATTAAAAAAAAATAAACAGAAAACATTTGCGAGGAAATTTCCTCGCAAATGTAAAAAAAAAAAATCGCCAAAATAATAATAAAAATCATAAATTCCTATTTAATTTGTTAAAATATGTTTTAAAATATTTTAATTTGATTAAAAAATTGATATTTATATTTTTCGAAAAGAAATATATACGATATATATTATATATAAAAAATAAATGAATGAAATGATAAAAATAATAGATGAAAAAGTTGTTAGAAATGATGTTGAAAAAATAAAATGATAAATAAAAATAAAAGTTGAAAAAGTTGTTAGATATGAATGTGTTGGAGATGTTGTTGAAAAGATGAAGAAAGTGTTATAGATATTGAAAAGAAAATATAAATGTTGTTGATGAAAGTGTTAATGTGAGAGATGTTTAGTAGATAGTGTTTTGAAAAAAAGATTTTAATTAGAAATTGTAGAAAAAGAAAAAAAAATGTTGAAGAAAGTGAAGAGAAAAAAGAAAAAGAGTTGAAGAAGTTGAAGAGAAAGAAGAAAAAGGGATGAAGAATTGAAAAGAAAGAATAAAAATGGTTGAAGAGTTTGAAGAGAAAGAAGAAAAGTGTTTTAGAGATTGAAGAGAAAGATGAAAAATGGTTGAAGAGTTTGAAGAGAAAGAAGAAAAGTGTTTTAGAGATTGAAGAGAAAGAAGAAAAATGGTTGAAGAGTTTGAGGAGAAAGAAGAAAAGTGTGAAAGAATGAATATTGAAGAGTAGATAGTGTAGTATATATAGAAAAGTTGTTGGAAGAATAAATAATATAATAACATTTGAGAGGAAATTTCCTCTCAAACGTTTTCTGACTGCCTGCGCGTGGGACCCTTTACATTTGCGAGGAAATTTCCTCGCAAATGTACCTTTACGTTTGCGAGTAAATTTCCTCGCAAATGTAAAGGGTCCCACGCGCATGCAGTCAGAAAACGTTTGAGAGGAAATTTCCTCTCAAATGTCTTCAGTAAATTTTAATAATTAATTTTGCTTAATAAATCGAAAATTCGAATTTCAATTTTTCCCGCAATAAATTTTACCGAAAATTATAATTTCAATTTTTCCCGCAATAAATTTTTACCGAAAATTCGAATTTCCAATTTTTTGACCGTACTAATGTTATTTTCAAAAAGTTCGGTTATCCTCTATCAGTTTACGATGAAATTAAAAATTTTAATTTTTGCGTCTAAATATACATAAAGTTAGTTTCTCTATGCAGAAAATTATCGTAATTAAAGTTAAATTATCGTAATTCAATTTTTAATACACTGTTACATAACATAAAATATCATTATTCTTCATTCCTCCGGATCTGATTCCTCTTCATAATACCCTTCTTCCGGATCAGACTCTTCCAATTCGGGCCTTCAAAACTTGGAGCAGGGAAATATGAGGTCGATGGTCTTTGTGTCGCAGGATTGTTTGAGTTACGTATATATTGCATCATTTCTTCCTGCCATCTTAATCTGTCGGCTCTTTCTTCCTCATATTGCTGTTGCAATCTTTGAGTCTCTAGATCCCTTCTCCGCAACTCCTCCTGAAATTTTTGCCATATTTCTGACTCAGACATCCTTGGCTCAGGGCAATCGTCAGGACCAGGAACATGATATAGGTTGGTTCCTCGATGAAAGTTAACGGCCAACCTCCCTAGACCAGGGAACCTATGTTCTCTTCCTTGAAGTTCGAGTGCTTCGGTAGCCTTTCTCCAGAGCTGATGTTGAACTTCAGATGGTAAATGACTGTAGGAGTCATACTCAGGATGTTGAGACAAATAGATTGCAACTAAGCGATCATTCTCCGCCTATATATATATATATATATAGACATAAAAAGAATTGTGAGAAAAAAATTAGCGAATGAATAAAATTTTTTGAAAATAAATCTAAAATATATATCAAATTATAAATTTACCGAAAGTTGTTCCGAAATTGGATGAACCCAAACACCGTCTCTCGTACTGCTGATGTAAGTTTGTCTGTACATTTCGGTGACGAAAGGTTCTCTCTCGAGAGTGCTTTCCTAATTTTTAATTTCACAAAATATTGATTAATATTTAAATATATAATTCAATATATTAAAAAAAATACATTAAATATATGTTTATACCAAGTGTCGAGCATGAGTAGAAAAGTTGACACATCCCCCAGTGTGCAATTTGGTACCCTTGGCATTAGCCCTATTTTTCTTGTTGACTTCACACCTTTTTAGGTAAGCCTCATCTTTAGTCCAATGCTCTACAAATCTGTCCCAGACATCCTCTCCGATGAATTCTGGACGATATTGGTCTGGACGTTGTAGATAGCGTTTTTTCTCGGTGTAAAGTTTCTGTGAGAAACGGGTACTACATGCTTTCATCCAGTTGTCCTTAACCATTTCTTCATGATAAGGCTCCCAGGTACAATATCTCAGAAATAAAAAAATATAATTATTAATTACATATAATAAACATTTAAATCTTAAATTTAATTATTATATATGTAAACATGGAAATATTTGTGTTTACCATAAATTCATCAAAAAGTTTCTTCCTTAATACCGAATCATTCTCAACTAACTTTTTGAAGCTGGGGGCAAAGTGTTTGAGGGCGAGTTTGACAACAAAAGCTACCGCTTTGGCTGCATCTTTAGATGGCTCCAAACTATACATAATAAACATTAATTAATCTTTTAATTAAATTGTACATTTTAAAGAAATTAAAAATAAAAATAAAATAAAAATATACTTACCCATCGCCCTGAGGGTATATGACCATTTTATCACCCAATACTCGAACTTCTTCAGTGAAGCGACGCCGTGGTGGTCTGAAAGCTACCGATCGTTGTTGCTCCTCCTGTGAGCCTTGTGGTTGTGACGACGACGAACCATCCTGATGTGGTTGTCGTCGTTCTTGTTGTTGTTGTTGTTATTGTTGTTGTGGTTGTTGTTGTTGTTGGCTGAAAGCTTCATTAGGTGGATATGCCATAAAACCCAATAAATCATCATCATTGGCATCACCAGTATGAAGAAAAGGTATATTCCAATTTTCATCCTCAGGAATATCATTCAAGAAGCTAAAATCAGGTCTATATGCTGGTGAGGGTGTTGGATACGAAGACCTCGGAACATCAACCGAAGACCTTCGTGGAGTCGGTCTAGAGTGCACATCAACAGTCGGCGAAGGTGCTGGATGAGAAGATCTCGGAACATCAATAGAGTTCCTCCGTGGGGCTGTAGGTGGAGTAGGTGTCGCAGAAGTCGGTTCTCGGATAGAAACTCCTTGATTCTGACGAGACGACAGAAAACTCGGTATCATACTTCGAGCGATCTTTTTTACATATTTTACCGGCTTCTTTCCCTTTCTCGAACCTTTCTCCTGATTATTTTGATCTGCCATCCCTGCATAAAATAATTTCAAAAGTTTGAATAAAATTAACAAGATTAAATAAACGAGAAAAACAATTTAATTAAAATTAAACAATTCATGACAAAAGATTAATAGACACTATGATAATAAAAGTTTCAATTGGATTTATAATTCATTCCTAATTAAAGATAAATAGTTACAATATGATAATAAAAATTTCAATTGGATTTAAAATTCATTACTAAAGATAAATAGTTACAATATGATAATAAAAGTTTCTCAATTGACTTAAAATTCATTACAAAGATAAATAATTACAATCGAGATTTATTCATCATCATCGTCATTATTATAATATGTATCTTCATCTTCATTGTCTTCATCTTCATCTTCATTGTCTTCGTCTTCATCTTCATCGTTATTGTTATTCACCACTGCAATCAACTCCTCAAACTCAATTTGATCACCATCAACTTCTTGGTTAACCAAATTTGTAATGTGATCGACTTCAATCATCGCGGGAACTCTTGACATTTCATCATCTTGGTAAGACACTTCTATATCTGGAACTTTTGTTTCAATTTCACCTTTTGGTTTTGTCTTGATAGCTGAACACCATCCTCGTTTACCCTGGTGATGAGAAGGATAAGGTACATAATACACTTGAGAACACTTAGTAGCCAGGATGAACGGATTAAATCGATTATACCTTTTATTCATTAGTATGTCAACAAGTTTGTGCTTTGGATCAATTTTTGTCCCATTAGTAGTTGGGTCAAACCACTCACAATAAAATAACACAACATTGTTATCTTGACCCTCATAATAGTAACTCAATTGAAATATGCGCTTAATCACACCATAGAAGTCATCTTCGCCACCATCGCTGACCCCTTTAACATAAACTCCACTATTGATTGTTTTTTTGCCCACTGTCCATGAATCAGTTTGAAATTTATATCCATTGACAATATATGTGTGTCATTCATTGACATTTCTCCGAGAACCTTCAGCTAATCCTCTGAAATGTGTCATTTGTTCGTGTATTGCCACTTTACCCTTAAACCATTCTGAAAAGTTGGTATATGTGTCTCCAAGTTGTTTCCTTTCAAAAAATTCAATATATGGTCCAACTTCAATGCAATTAATCAAGACATGAACTTCGGCTGATCGCAACTCTTCATCGTTCATCCAGTACTCTTTCGCTGCCCCTGAATAACACCCAAAAACACGAAATACTGACAAAGCGGAAGGATTACTTTCATCAGGAACATCATTCCGCGTTCTTCTTGGTGTTAACATCATGTGGTTGAAATAATGAGAGCAAAAATGAGTGGTTTCCCCATGCAAGTAAGATGCACATATTGACCCTTCAACTCTTGCTTTATTTTTCACTGATCGCTTTGAATCACCCATGAATCTTTCAAAAGGATACATCCACCTATACTGAACAGGTCCACCAAGCATAGCTTCATACGCGAGATGTACCGGAAGATGTTCCATAGAATCAAAGAAAGCGGGGGGGAAAACTAGCTCCAATTTACAAAGTATTGTAGCAATGTTCTTATCCATTTTAACAAGTTCATCCCTCCTGAGCGTTGAAGCACATAAATCTTTAAAAAATTAGCTCAATTCAGTCAATGGATTCAAGACATGGTTTGGTAATGAACAAAACGCAATTGGAATTAAGCGTTCCATAAAAACATGTGAATCATGACTTTTCATCCCTCGCAATCTTCCTTCCTTGACGTCGGCACACCTTGCCAAATTCGAAGAATATCCGTCCGGCATTCTCACTTCTTTTAACCACTGACAAACAGATTTTGCTTCATCGGATGTTAAACAATAAACCGCCTTAGGTTTTAGAACTTTTCCATTTGGAAGACTTTTTAGGTGCAGTTCCGGTCTATTGCAAAACTTCTCCAAATCAAGTCTAGCCTTCTCATTATCTTTTGTTTTACCGGACACATTCATCACTGTGTTGACTATGTTATCACAAAAATTCTTTTCAATATGCATAACATCAAGATTGTGTCTCAGTAAATTGTCCTTCCAGTAAGGGAGGTCCCAAAAGATACTTCGTTTTGTCCAGTTGTGCGTCTCGCCATATCCATTGTATCTTACTCTATTTCCAACATCTGGATATTTATCTAGGCCGCTCACAATTTGAGATATGTCATACGAAGATACGTTAGGAGGGGGACCATCTCTTTCTACCGTTTCTTTCTTGAACTCATTCGCCATCCTCCGAAATTGATGATTTTTAGGTAAGAACCGACGATGACAATCAAACCACGAAGCCTTTCCTTTTATTTGAAATGCTTTGGTGTCACACATACAATGTGGACACGCCAATCTTCCATGAGTCGACCAACCAGACAACATGCCATATGCAGGAAAGTCATTAATGGTCCACATCAAAGCAGCTCTCATTTTGAAATTCTCCTTCTTTGCAATATCATACGTCAGTTCACCATTCCAAAGCCTCTTCAAATCATCTATTAACGGCTGTAAGTATACATCAATGTCATCGGTTGGATTCGACGGTCCCGGGACAATACAGCTCAAGAACATGTATGGTTTCGTCATGCACATCTCAGGAGGAAGA
Source organism: Trifolium dubium (assembly GCA_951804385.1). Lineage (NCBI taxonomy): Eukaryota > Viridiplantae > Streptophyta > Magnoliopsida > Fabales > Fabaceae > Trifolium > Trifolium dubium. The sequence goes on from OX638067.1 coordinate 36,118,979, forward strand.
TTATACAGAGTGACAATAATTGGCCAACAAGAATACGGCGATGCAAACGCTTGGATATAAGGGGTAAAACCATCAGAGCACAATCCAAGTCTTACATTACGTGGATCATGCGCAAAATCAGGATACGTTTGATCAAAATGTTTCCAAGCCAACCCGTCACATGGATGCCGCATCTCATTTGAATTTGTTGCGTTGTCATGATGCCATGTCATTTTGCTCGCAGTTTCCAACGATGCACACAATCTCTGCAACCTCGGTATTAACGGCAGATAAAACATTGACTTAACCGACACCCGCTTCTGCTTACGATGCACATCACCGCTGCGGACTTGATACCTCGGTGCACTGCAAAATTTATACTCCTCCAAATCGCCGTCATTCGTACTGAACTCGTTGTCGTAGAACAACATGCACCCATTAACGCAACAATCGATCTTCTTAACTTGCAATCCCAACTTCGACACCAACTTCTTCGCTTCATAATAACTAGATGGCAGATTTTCTGGTACATGCGACACTCTCAACACCAGCTTGTTCATGAACTCCAAGCAATCATAAGGTACATTCCAATTTGACTTGGTGGCTAAAAGGCTCACGCACACCGATAACTTTGACTCAGAAGACCCTTCATACAACGGCCGGTTCACTTCCTCCATCATTGCATAAAACTTCAGCGCTTTTTGGTTCGGGATTATTTCCTCTTCGCCGCTTCCTTCATACGACCGATTTACCCCAAGAGCGTCGCCAACCATATCTTCCATCCTATCAAAGTTTTCACACTCCGCATGCGCTTCACTGCCCGAAGCCTCCGCATTGACATCGTTCTGCTGGGTGTTAATATCCGCCGGCTCTTCTTCACCGTGATGTCTCCACACGTAATAGTCATTCATAAATCCATTTTTTCTTAAATGAGCTGTGACATCTTCTGGACTCTTAATCAATGTACACAAACATTTGATACACGGACATCTTATCCCTCCTTCCGTCCTAAAATCTTCTAGTGACATCGCATACTTAATAAATTGTTCAACTCCTTCCTTAAATTTCGCTTTAATCAACCTCATACCCGGATATTTTCTATTGTACATCCAACTTCGTTGAGATCTAATTTGATCCATCTAGCTAGAGTCGTTCCCAATAATAAAAAATAATCAGGTTCAATATTTTATCCATTAATTAATACATTAAAGTAAATTAACGATTAACTAAATATTTTTACTAACATATATTTATAGCACTATCCTTTTATAAAATTGTTTTCATAAATTATAAAATATATTTTTATAAACTAAAATATTAATTAAATATAAATATTTATACTAACAATATTTTTACTAACAATACATTTAAATATTTTCTAAGTTAATATTTTTAGTCAAATTTACGATATATTTAAATATAAACTACGTACAATACATTTAATTAAAAACTAACACTATTTTTAACCACTAATTAATATTTTTTAGTCAAAACAAACTAACAACACATAAATTAACATATATTACTAATTAATAACTAATTAAAATAAATAAGATATACTAACCTCAAATAATTATGTCGGTGAGTTTAGAAGAAGGAGAAAACACCAATCCAACAATCAACGGACAACAAACAATCACCCTAAAAGATGAAATTAAAGATTATAAGAAAACATCATATTTAATTAATTTTACCTAACTAATTTGGAGTACTTTTTTCCTAACTAATTTAACTAACTAAACTATTATAACAACTTTATTTTTACAAATTATCTCTTAAAATATAACATTCTTTGAAAAGTTTAAATTTTTATATAAACAACAAATATATAATTGAACTTATATTTTACAATATTAATTAACATTATATTTTAACTTATATTTTTTAAAGACTAATTAACATTATTATATTAAACTATATTATTTTATACAAAACTAATTACTTAATTAAATAAATTATAAAAAATAATAAAATTCATTTGACTAATTTAACTTTTGTCAAAAAACTAACATTATTTTTTTAACCACTAATAATATTTTTTAATAATTAATTAATGGGGTGGGGGGTTGTAACCAAAAAAAACTAAGGGGTGGGGGGAGTTAATTGATATTGGAAACACAGTGGTGGTGGTGCGCCACTATTGTTTCTTAATTTCAATTTTTTTTTTTTGGTACATAATTTCAATTTTTTTATTAGTTTATTAATTTATAGTAGGAAATAATAACATTTTTTTACTACAAATAAATTAATAAACTAAATAAATACTTTTTTTGCGATCTATTTAAAATAAATTAGATAAACTAACCTGAAATAAAAGTCGAAATGTACAACGACGGTCAAATAATCTTCACTGGAACGATCCAACAACAATATATATAACTTGTGCAATAACAAGTTATATCACCCTAAAAAATATAATTAAATATTAAAAAAATTATACTAAAATTTTCTATTATAACAAGTTCATTTTTACTAACTAATTTTTTTTACAAAACAAGTTAATTAATTCATAATATTATTTAACTTATATTTTATAATATTAATTAACATTATTTAAACTTATATTTTTAAAAGACTAACATTATTATATTTAACTATATCAATTTATACAAAACTAATTAATTACTTAAACATATAATAATGTACTTAATTAAAATTTAAAAAAAAAATAAGGGTGGGGGACCGTAACAAAAAAAATTAAGGGATGGGGGAGTTTTATATAGAAACACAGTGGGTGTGTTTCTTTCAATTTTTTTAATTAATTTATTATTTTATAGTAAAAATAAGTAATAATACTAATAATTCATAATTTGTAATTTTTCCTAACTATTTCTTAAAATATAACATGGTTTTTAAAGTATAAATTTTTATATAAACAATAATAACATTATTAATCAACAATTAAAAATAAATTAGACAAGTTAAAGTACAAACCTCGAATAATATTATGATAGATGGGATGAGATAGAGCTCCGAATCAAAATATAGCAACAACCAACAACAACCTAATTAAATAATAAGATCAAAAATTGTGTTAAAAAATATATAATCACAAATATTTAGATAAAATAAATAAAATGTTAACATAATTTATGAAACTAACCTTGATTAATAATGAAAGGAAAAAATAGAAGTAGATAAATATATTTAGATAAAATTAGATAGAAAGATTTTGAAGAGAAGAAAATTTTTTAAGAGAAGAAGAATGAAAATTGAAAGAAATGAGAATGAGAAATGAGAAATGTGAATGAGAAGAAGGGAGAATTTATAGATGAATGAATGAATTAGCCGTTACAAGCAAATGCAACGTTCGGATTTTTGCATGTGGGCCCCCAACATTTGCGACGAAAAATCAAACATTTTTCTCGCAAATGTAAATTCACGTGCGTGTCAGGACTCGTTGCAGAGCGCGTGCTGGGACGCGCACAACGTTCACACATTAGCGACGAAATTTTAAACATTTTCCTCGCAAATGTAAAATAATGGCAGACAGTTCTGACGCGTTTGGAATTTCGCGGGTCCCACTACATTTGCGAGGAAATTTCCTCGTAAATGTTTTACATTTGTGACGAACCTGTTTTCCTCTCAAATGTTGGTAGCAAATGCAGAAAATTCTTGTAGTGAATGTGTTCTAGAATAATTATTATTATAAGTAAATGATTGAGGGAGTGTTTAGTAACTTAATTTATATTAATAGAACAAAAGGTTGTTGGATGTGTTTTGTTGATGTTGTTGCTTATTCTGCCATTGATTTGCAGATGTGGATAGTCCGATACAATTATCTCGGTACTCCAAAATTTGCTTTTGTTCGCCATTGTGTCGTTGAATTATTTGATGTTGTTGGTGTGGTGCGGTTGATTAATTTGTTAAATTGCTTTTGTTTAGTTTGAGTCTTTTGTGTTTGAGAATAAGTCCATGCATACATTCATGTTAGTGCTTATGCACAGTGACATTGATTTAGTGCTTATGCACAGTGACGGTGATTAGTGCTTATGCACAGCGACGGTGATTAGTGCTTATGCACAGCGACGGTGATTTAGTGCTTATGCACAGTGACGTTGAGGAGTGTTCAGTAAAATAATTCTGACCTTCGACCTGGTACCACATGCATATTAGAGAGTCTTAGAATTTGGCATATCATTCATAATTGTCTTGAATTTAATTGTTTGTGTCTTGACACTCTTGCTAGTCTGAATATTCTACTATCTTACTATCATTTATTATTGAGATATTCCTATTATTATTATTATTATTATTATTATTATTATTATTATTATTATTATTATTATTAGTATTAGTATTAATACTTCATTCAGCCACCTTATATAAATATCATTACTAACTCCCTTCTGGTTTGACCCTACGACTTACAATCGTAGACTTTCAGGAAAAGAAGTAACTCTAGAGTTGGTTTGGCGTTTTCGTTTAACTTTCAGTTCTTTCTTCTGGAGTCTCTCTGATACCGTGACATAGGGGGAATTTACTTAGCTTATTTTTTTTTTCTTTATCATGTATTTTAGAAGAACATATGATTTTAAGGATTTTTATTTTATTTAATTAATTTTGGCAAGACTTAATCTCAATGTGAACTATTCAAACACTTATTTATCAATTTAGTATCATCGTGTGTTAATTTTAATTTTTCGATGCGTATTTTTGAATTAAAAGAAATAAATTGTATCATTAAGTTTAGACGTGACACCCTTTTTCAAAAAAAATATTATTTTATATTAATAATAATCAGTTGGGATTTGAGGGTGTTACATATGGTCCCTCAAATATTTCCTATCATGATTTTTTGTCCTTATTTTGTGGGAGAGGTTCTTATCTCTATCTCTATTATATACATTGCGATAGTTCCACGGAGCTCTCTCATGCATTCTCAAGAAAATTTGCTTATGTGTCATTCAATTAAAGTTTCTCTAAGATTTTTTTTTAGATATTTTTTTGGGTTAAATATATTTTTGGTCCCTATAAATATATCAAATTTTGGTTTTAGTCCTTATAATTTTTTCTTCGACTTTTAGTCCTTATAAAATTTTTCATCTTCACTTTCATTCCCAATTTTTGAATCAACTCATATATAACCTTTCTATTTTTTTAATGAAGTTGTGCACAAATGTGAAAAATATTACGATAATCTCTTCCTAAATAAATTGGAATTTTTTAACCAAACATAAATTAAATATGAATTTTAAACCACAAAAAGTTTAAAAATTCATATTTAATTCCTAAATTGTTAAAAAATTCTAATTTTTTTTCGAGAGATCATTACAATTTTAAAAACTTTTCTGCAAATTTTTTATTCAAAAATATGAATTCTACTTATGAGTTTACTTAAAATGAGGGATTAAAAGAGAAGATGAAAAATTTTATAGGGACTAAAAGTCGAAGAAAATTTTTAGAGGGACTAAAACCAAAATTTGGTATATTTATAGGGACCAAAAACATATTTAACCATAAAAAGATAAATTATGAGAATAATTATAGGGACCAAAAATATATCACAATGTGGGAGTTTTGTGATATATTTTTTTTGGTAGATCGAAAAGATAAATTGCTCCCCCAAAAATTGATCCCTGGAGCTCTCCAACCCGTCCCTTAGCTCATACCACCTGAGTTATGTTACGGAGAGAAAGTTTTGTCATATTAAGAAATCTATTTTCTTTGTTTTTTTTTTGTTTTTAAAATTTACACGTGGATTACCATGCAAAAATTTCAAACAAAGTGGGACAACGATGGAAAAAGATATCTTAATTTACATAGTATTTTAAAAAAATGCAGTTTGATGGGATTTAGATGAATAAATATACAATAAACATAGGAACATCACTATATGTGAAGCTGTTATAAAAAAAAATTCATTTGAAACTTTTTTTAAAAAAATTATTTGCTAAAATTTTTTAACAAAAAAACAATACACTACAAAAATATTTTTCAAAAATATCTAAAACAAACGCATCTTTAGTGTATAATATATAGGAATTAGGCCATATTGAATCAAGACTACTGAAATTTCAAAATATTAAATTATATTATTTTTCTTTAATATAGATTAAAATGTCAATTTCCAATCTAAAATTTTATTTTAATATATTAAATATGTTTTTCGTACTTCCTATTTTTCTAAATATTAAAAAAAAAATTATTAACATTCAACTTTTAACTTCGTAAATAATATTTTGTCAAAAAAATAACTTTGTACATAATGTTTTTTTAATATAACTTTTATTTTTATTCAATGTCATTTATACGATTCTGAATATATTTATTCTAAATTTCTGTCAAAACAATATATTTACTTCAACAATATATATTTAAACAACTCATAAAATATAATATCTCAAATTCACACCAACATAGTGTGGTACAAGTGGTAGATATTTGAGTCTCTTAACCATTTTGTCCCGAATTCGATTCCTAGCCGGTGCGTATGGAGAAACATTTGTTAGAAGAGGTCAACCCCTTAAATGAATTGCATATATCTCGAGTGGATTAATCTCTGCAGTTGCGTGCGAAGGATACCTTTGGTTTACCAAAAAAATATCTCAAATTCACTATTAAATATTAAAATAAATTTAAAATAATAATTTAAAATGAATTAATAAATAATATTAAAAAGAAAATAATCTTGTGCATGGCACGGGTTAACATACTAGTATATATTATAAAAATAGATTTTTTGTCGTTGGTGAGAATTGAACCATGTTATTTTTACTAAAGCTCTTAACTAAATCTAAGTAAAATAATATAAAAATTAGAAAAGTGTTGTTGGAGGGAATCGAAGGGAGTATATTTAGCTGGCCTAATTGCTTAAAACATAAAGCCTTGAAATCTTGCCACATAGACATATGAAGACTTGGTTGCTTGCCACATTGGATGATGATCGGGAGAGAGACATCCGTAATTATATTATACTAGTATAACTCACCCGTGCAATGCACGGGATAATAATCAAAACTATAATATATGTTATTAACGTTAAAGTAAATTGTTGTCAAAAAAAAAATGTTAAAGTAAATTAGTTGAGATATTAATTTTTTTAATTTAATATTAATCAATAATGAATTTTTTGTCAAGTAATATTTATTTTTTCAATTACTTGGAAAATTGATTTTATATTTTTATTATTTAAATAAGAAAAATAATATATATATTTAGCAATTTTACAGAAATAATATAGGATGCATAGTGATCTCCCGCTCCCCCGTTTCGAACAATATGGTATTTCGTTTCTAGTCCCCGTGAAATTACAAAAAAGATAGGATCGTGTATTAATATATGAGTATAAATATTGGTCCTCGCGTAAATTATAAAATTAAAAGGCACTCGTATTAATATGACTGTAAATATAAGTCATAGTAAAAAAATAGCGTTCCCGTATTAATATATCTATAAATATTTAAATTCCAATATAAAAAAGTCTTTCGTCTTGTATTAATAGATTTCGTATTAAAACATTCGTAGAAATATAATTCCGTAAAAATTACAAAAAAAACCGTACATGAGTATAAATATAGCTCCTGTAGAAATTAAAAAAAAAATTATCCCCATAATTAAAAATACATCATAAAAATAATTATTTTCATGTTCCTCTTGCTAAAACTCATAATTAAATATATGTAGTATAAGTAAAAAAAAAATATATATATATATATATATCATAAAAATGGATTTTTTGTTGTTGGTGGGAATTGAATCATGTTACTCTTGCTAAAGCTTTTAAATAAATCTAAGTAAAAAAATAGATTTTATTGTTGTTGGTGGGATTTGAACCATGTTACTTTTGCTAAAGCTTTTACCTAAATCTAAGTAAAAAAATAGATTTTTTGTTGTTGGTGAGATTTGAACCATGTTCCTCTTGCTAAATAAGAAAAATAATATATATATTTAGCAATTTTACAGAAATAATATAGGGTGCATAGTGATCTCCCGCTCCCCCGTTTCGAACAATATGGTATTTCGTTTCTAGTCCCCGTGAAATTACAAAAAATAATAGGATCGTGTATTAATATATGAGTATAAATATTGGTCCTCGCGTAAATTATAAAATTAAAAGGCACTCGTATTAATATGACTATAAATATAAGTCATAGTAAAAAAATAGCGTTCCCGTATTAATATATCTATAAATATTTAAATTCCTATATAAAAAAGTCTTTCGTCTTGTATTAATAAATTTCGTATTAAAACATTCGTAGAAATATAATTCCGTAAAAATTACAAAAAAAAAACCGTACATGAGTATAAATATAGCTCCTGTAGAAATTAAAAAAAAATTATCCCCATAATTAAAAATACATCATAAAAATAATTATTTTCATGTTCCTCTTGCTAAAACTCATAATTAAATATATGTAGTATAAGTAAAAAAAATAAATATATATATCATAAAAATAGATTTTTTGTTGTTGGTGGGAATTGAATCATGTTACTCTTGCTAAAGCTTTTAACTAAATCTAAGTAAAAAAATAGATTTTTTTGTTGTTGGTGGGATTTGAACCACGTTACTTTTGCTAAAGCTTTTACCTAAATCTAAGTAAAAAAATAGATTTTTTGTTGTTGGTGAGATTTGAACCATGTTCCTCTTGCTAAAGCTCATAACTAAATTTATGTAGTATAAAATAAGGAGGAGATGACACGTAGGATTATGTTAATTGAGAGAATGCCACGTAGAAAAAAAATCAGAAGAGAGACATCCTTAAATATGTTATACTAGTATAACTAACCCGTACAAATGTACGGATTAAAATTTAAAATTATATTAATATATATAATTAAAGTTAAAGTAGATTAGTTGAAATATTAACTTTTTTTTAATTTAATTTTATTTTTTGTATCTTATTTTTAATTAATGAATTTTTTTTGTCATGTAATTTATATTTTTCTAATTACTTGTGAAATTGATTTAATATTTATATTATTTAATTATAAAAAATAATTATATATTTAGAGATTTTAAAGGGATAGAACATGGTGGAGAGTGATATTTCACTCCTCGTTCTCAACAATATGGTGTTTTCTTTTCATCCTTGTAGAAATTACAAAAATAATAGGATCCGTTTTAATGTATAAGTATAAATATTGCCTTGTATAAATTACAAAATTAAAACACACTCATATTAACATGAGTACAAATATAAGTCTTAGTTAATATTTTGGAGAATGATCTTCCACTTTTCGTTCTCAAAGATATGATTTTTTTCTCCTATCTCCGTAGCAATTTTAAAAAAAAAAATATAGGACCTTGTTTTGATATGTGAATATAAAGTCTCATTTTTTTTAAAAAAAATAATAAACTCTTGTATTAATATATGATTATTAATATTGATCCCGTGTAAATTATAAAGACATGCACTGATATTAAAATAAGTGTAAATATAAGTAATCATAAAAATTACAAAAAAAGGGTTTATTGTATTAATATATAAGAATAAAAATATGTTCTTAATAAAATACAAATAAAATAGGAATAAGTATGATTTATATTTGGTACAACTTAGTGATAAAAAGAAATGAGTTAAATTTTGCATGTGAACAAAAGTTAAAAATTAAATTAATAAAATATACTTTTATTTGAGAAATTATGTTTATCATAATAATATTTATGTTATAGTATATATTAATTCATACAAATTTATTTTTAAAAAAATTAATACATATAATTAGTTTTGGTACTTATACTTATAAAATAGTATTTCAGCATTTGAATCAACTAAATTTTTTTATGATATATCATTAGTTATGATGATTAAAAAAATATAGTTATAGAAAAGTTATTATGAAAATTTTTCATTAAAAGTATTAATCTTAAAAAATTATTGTTATTTGTTATAAATTGGTTTGATTTACTTGTTTTTATTCAAAAGTTTTCTTTGTTTTTGTCTTGAAGTGACTATTAATCTTAGCTATACATAATATGTGTCTCAAAAATATCTTTAAAAAAATGTCCCATAATTAAAAAAGTGTCATGAGTGGAAATCAAAGAGTGATACATTAAGGAAGACTTTGTTTATTATATAGATGATCTCATAGTTGGCACATAGAAATATTGGTACTTGATAGCTTGCCACATATGAATATGATCAGGAGAGAGAGAGAGAGAGAGAGAGATCCGTAAATATATAATATAAAGATAGGGATAGAGATTTACTTGTTTTTATCCAAGAGTTTTGTTTGTTTTTGTCTATACTCTATAATTGACTATTAATCTTAATTATACAGAATATGTGTTTCAAAAGTATCTTTTAAAAAAATGTCTCATAATTAAAAATGTGTCATGAGTGGAAATCAAAAATTGATACATTAAAGAATTCTAAAAAAATAAAATAAAATGTATCATAATTAAAAAAGTGTCATGAGTGTGAATCGAAGAATAGTACATTAAGAAATTCTAAAATATCAAATAAAATGTCTCATTATTGAAAAGTGTGGAATCGAAGAGTGGTAAATCAAGGAACTCTAAAAAGTAAAATAAAATGTTTCATAATTGAAAAAGTGTCTTGAGTGGGAATCGAAGAGTGATACATTAAGGAAGACTTTGTTTGTTATCAAGATGGTCTCTTAGTTTGCCACATAGGTATATGGGTACTTGATAACTTGCCACATAGGATTATGATCAGGAGAGAGAAATTCGTAAATATATTATATAGAGATAAAGATAGAGATAACAAATGGAACAGTCATGCTCCTCCTTACGTACGTACCTTCAGATCGACCACGGCTACTCTTAGCAAGAGCTGAAGGAAGACGAGCATGCTTAAGTGCATCATCAACCAAATTAATAAGAGACACTGCAATTTCTTCTCACATAACAACCAGATTAGACATTCCTAATCGGTCAGCTAACCCTAACTCTAAGGGGGTTATTGGATTGAGATTTTGAGAGATTTCAATAGATTTTAAAATATATTTTTATGATAAAAAAAGTCTTGTGTTATTCAATCAAAACTTTTATAAAATGTAAGCAAATTTTGTGGTATTCAATTAAAAAAAGTACTTAAAATCTCATAAAATCGCACGAAGTCTTTTAAAATATTTAAGACTTTTTTTTGTTAAAATTAAGGAAGAGATGAACTCACCACCACCAGAGACACCAGACATATCGGCGGCATAAAATTGGTCGATGCCACGTCGGGCTATGTTCACAGCGGCACGAAGTATGGCAGCATGGTGAAGCAAATCAAGTTGACGTTGGTGAAGCAAATTGAAGTCGGTCGATAGAAAGAAACGGAAGAGAAAATGAAAAGATGTAATATATGAAAATTTGTTTGTAAAAAAGTTGAGAAAATAAAGGTGAAATAGAAAAAAAAAATGTATATTTTTTGTTTAAATAAGGAAATCCACCACTAAACGCAGTCCCCAAATATATGTTGGATTAGAATTTGGAGGCCGTTAAATAGTGGAATAACTGGGCTAAAGATTTAAAATATTATGTATTCTATACGAATATCAAACTCTCGACCCTTAATTTAGAGAAAATGAGCCTCAACCACTCAACCACAACCTTAAAATAAAATATAAAAAATAGAAAAGATTAAAACGTAATAACTAATAAATTATTGTACTTTCCTTTTTCTTTTTTTTTGAAAAAAATACACCAATTTTCCCTAAATTCGATCCATAGATACTTACATCCCCTCTATTTTCTCACATGACATGATATAAACCTCACCTATTTTAGTTTTAAACTTTTAACTGGCTTTTTTTTTTATAGTGGGCGAAATGGTAATGTCATTATAAACTCACACACAAAAAATGGAGTGATCAGGGATCAAATTCTGATCATGAACGTCTTACCTAACAATTTCGGCATTTTTTATTAGTTGAATTAGGACTTATAGACGTTTTAGCTGACTTTCTAGTATATGTATAGCGGTAGTGATTTGGTGGGGTTGGGATTATAATCCCTCGTACCAAACTATTATTGCAATATTCACTTCATTTTAAAGAATTACTATTAATAAATGAGTGTCTTTTTAAGTATGAGATTAGAAGTAGACCTCTATATAATGGTATTTATTTTGATATTTTTTACTGGTGTTCCTCCTATATACGGCACCTATATTTTGTAGTTCCTCTTATAACAATCTATGTTCGTCATGTGCAGAGATTTATTTTTTAATAAAACTATTTCCTGTTAAAAAAAACTTTGTTTTAAAGAATTACTATTACCAAACAATAATGTTAAGTTAGGAGTTTTTTTTTGGGTTGATAAGTTAGGAGATTTAATTAGTATATAACAGTGTTTTAAAAACCGGACCGGACCGGCCGGTCAAACCGGTTGGATCGGCGAACCGAAGGTCAACCGGTCCGGTAGTTGGATCGGACATGCAAGAGAACCTGATAAAACCGGTATGGACCGGAGAAAACCGGTGAACCGGCCGGTTTTCGGCGAACCGAAGGTCAACCGGTCCGGTAGTTGGATCGGACATGCAAGAGAACCTGATAAAACCGATATGGACCGGAGAAAACCGGTGAACCGGCCGGTTTTCAGAACCGATCGGTTTAATGCATTTTTTTTTGGAAATTCAATTTTTTTATTAAATTATTTTTTGGGCAATTTTTTTTTTTTTGAATCACGTGTTTTGTAAGATTTTGAGCAAAGAATTTAAATTTAAATAATTAAAAAAAACAAAATTGTCATCACTAGTTTTGAACTCATGACCTCTCTAAAAGAGGGAACACACCCACTAGGCTAAATTGTTAATTTTTAAATATATTTACTTTGTATTCAATATAATGCATATTCTTGTATTATTTACTACCTCCGTTCCATTTTGCTTGTCGTTTTAGAAAAAAATATTTTTTCTTTTTTACTTATCGTTTTAGCAATTTAGGTTATATATTGCATATTATATCCTCATTCTTATTTTATTTTATTGACTAAATTTTGTATAATTGTTTTTGTTGAAATATTAAAACAAGGTGACTAAGATTTTTTTGTTACAAATTTTTTGAAAATAGATAATGTTTGTAAAAAAGAAGGAATTTATTGGTGGAATAAAAATATTATATATTTTAAAAAAGGGCATATTAGGAAAATAAGGTGCAAAAATATATCCCTCCTATTTTGATCTTTTTTTCTAAAACGACAAGTAAAAAGGAACGGAGGTAGTATATTTTTTTGTAGAAAATATAGCTTTCTCAGAAGTTTTGATTTATCTAAGAAGTAAATTTGATTTTTGATTTTTATTTTTTATGGACTTTATATTTAAATTGTTGTTTGTTTAATTTCTTTTAAGTAAGATTTAAATTATTGTTTGCCTAATGTTATTTAATTATTCGACTCTTACTTTTTATTTATAATAATTCATGTTTATGCCGTTAAAAAAAACTAATGATTTTAATTTATTATATTTATAAATAAAATACATATGTTGTAATTTTTTAAATAAAAGTAAATAGGTGCTTATTCTATTATATAAAAATATGTTTCTATTCTCAGATTCAATTCAATTTAATACATATAGTTATTTTTAAACATCTAATTATTTGATATTTTTTAACATTTTATAAGTGTTAATATTTTTAAAGATTAAATCGTTATGTTCAATACAAAACACTTTATACTCTCTTACTTATTTTTTTATTTGTGTGATGACTATATTTATAATTTAAATTTAAAAATTAAACCCTTTAAATTACGATATTTTGGAATTTTTACAATTTTATGGGGTAAAAAATTCAATCTAATTTATTTGTTGTATGTGTGATGACTATGTCTAAAATTTAAATTTAAAGAATGACTATATTTTATTTAGCCGTCATGATTTTTTTAGAGACCGAGTCATCCAGTTTGATCCGGTTCGACCGGTTTAGTTACTATATAGTTTTATTATAGATACTGGTTTATTTCACCGGTTTGATCCGGTTTAGTCATGTGGTTCAACCAGTCACTCGGAAGTTCGACCAGTGAACCCGTGAACCCATATCCTCACCGGTTCGATGACCGGTCCGGTTTTTAAAACATTGGTATATAATGTAAGGTTAGAAGAGTGTTTAACGGATTAATTAAAGGTGTTAAATTGATAAGGAAGGTTTTTATCTATTTTAATATATTTTAGAGGAGGGTTTATCAAAACAAATTGATTTCAGAGGAGGTTAGTGTTTAATTTGAAATTAGAAAGGGTATCTCTTTCATTTGAATAGACTTTAGGGTATCAGGGTAGATGAATATACTTTCATTGTATCTTATATATACAAAAGGAAAGCTACCTAAGTTCATATGCTTCCATTTTGCCTATGTGGCATGTTTATTTCTATTAAATTTCATGTGACTTTTTCTATTCCTAAAATAATATTCCTATTGATTGCACATAAAAAAATTAAAAAGAATATTAAAATAATAATTATAATATATGTTACAACAATAGTGTTTTGATGGTTTGATACAAATACTTAAATCAAAAAAGAAAAGAAAAGTATTAAGCACGATTAATTATGACAAATTAAAAATAAGATATAATTAAAAAGTTCTGACAAATAAAAAATAAGATATAATTTTACTAACTCAAACTTTGAGAGAAAATCTTAAATTGCAATTAAAATAATTTCAAAATAAGTCTTTGCCTTTGAAGTAAAACGCTATAGGAACCCTTTAAGTAAAATAATTTTTTTATCTTATTCTTGAGCATTACCTAATACTCTCTGTAAAAAAAAAATACATATATACTCTCTTATAATTGTACACCCTTATGATAATGATATATATTAACTTAGGACAATTTTAAAAGTACTCCTATATACTATAAAAAAATTGCATTCTTTTTTATAAATTGTTGAAACTATAGATATTAAAACATAGTTACATATATTTATACATATTTACACTCAATTAAAATTCACTAAAAATTCCAAAATTATTAATTTGATTTAAATAATTATGTAACTATTTTATTGAAATACATATATATTCTAAAGTGTTGAAATAATGTTTAAGTACAACTCAAAATAAAATAGTGAGATAGATGTAAAAGTAAGAGGACATTTTTTTTTAAGCAATCTTATATATATATATATATATATATATATATATATATAAAGGGGAGCTACCTAAGCTCATATGCTTCCATTTTGCCTATGTGGCATGTTTATTTCTATTAAGCTTCATGTGATTTTTTCTATTCCTAAAATAATATTCCTATTGATTGCACATAAAAAGATTAAAAAATATATTAAAATAATGATTATAATATATGTTACAACAATAGTGTTTTGATGGTTTGATACAAATACTTAAATCAAAAAAGAAAAGAAAAGTATTAAGCACGATGAATTATGACAAATTAAAAATAAGATATAATTAAAAAGTTCTGACAAATAAAAAATAAGTTATAATTTTACTAACTCAAACTTTAAGAGAAAATCTTAAATTGCAATTAAGATAATTTCAAAATATTTATTTGCCTTTGAAGTAAAATGCTATAAGAACCCTTTATGTAAAATAAATTTTTTAATTTATTCTTGAGCATTATCTAATACTCTCTGTAAAAAAAAATAAAAAAAACAAACATATATACTCTCTTATAATTTCACACCCTTATGATAATGATATATATTAACTTAGGACAATTTTAAAAGTACTCCTATATACTATAAAAAAAAATTGAATTCTTTTTTATAAATTGTTGAAACTGTAGATATTAAAACATAGTTACATATATTTATACATATTTACACTCAATTAAAATTCACTAAAAATTCCAAAATTATTAATTTGATTTAAATAATTATGTAACTTTTTTATTGAAATAAATATATATTCTAAAGTGTTGAAATAATGTTTAAGTACAACTCAAAATAAAATAGTGAGATAGATGTAAAAGTAAGATGACATTTATTTTTTAAACAATCTTATATATATATATATATATATAAAGGGAAGCTACCTAAGCTTATATGCTTCTATTTTGCCTATGTGGCATGTTTATTTCTATTAAGCTTCATGTGACTTTTTCTATTCATAAAATAATATTCCTATTGATTGCACATAAAAAATTAAAAAAATATTAAAATAATGATTATAATATATGTTACAACAATAGTATTTTGATGGTTTGATACAAATACTTAAATCAAAAAAGAAAAGAAAAGTATTAAGCACGATGAATTATGACAAATTAAAAATAAGATATAATTTTACTAACTCAATCTTTGAAAGAAAATCTTAAATTGCAATTAAGATAATTTCAAAATAAGTATTTGCCTTTGAAGTAAAACACTATAGGAATCCTTTATGTAAAATTATTGTTTTAACTTATTCTTGAGCATTATCTAATATATACTCTCTGTCAAAAAATATATATATATACTCTCTTATATTTTCCTGCGGGGTGTTGTTCTTGTAGGTTCTCTAATGTGTAGCAGGGGGTGTCAAGTGGAGGAATCGTTATCTCATTTATTCTTTCAATGTCCTTTTGCTCAACAAGTGTACGTGGACTAGTCTCTTGGCTTGGTTAGGTGTTCAGAGTGTTTTGCCTTCAGAGGCAGTAGCTCATGCTCATCAATTTCACGGGCTCCAATTCTTTTCGGCCACACCAAAACATGCTTTTCAGGTTATTTGGCTTGCTACTATTTGGTGGCTTTGGAAATGTCGTAACGGTATTTTTAGGCATCAATTCTATGATGCTTGTAAAGTGGTAGACCACATTATCATTCAGGTGTGGTGGTGGCTTAAAATGAAACATAGCTCTTTTTGTGTAGATTTTAGTTGTTGATATACCAACCCTCTGATTTGTCTTGGTTGGAGGGGTGGGTAATTCGGTGGCCACCTCTGTGGTTGTATTTTTTCTGATTGATTTTTCTGATCATTTGGTGGCCATGTCGTCGTTTTTGTAATGAACTTGGATATACTCTTGTTTCTCGCCGTTGTTGTTGCACTCCTTGTGCTCATCACGTGCTAATAAAATACTTATTTAGTTGCTTCAAAAAAAAATATACTCTCTTATAATTTCACACCCTTATGATAATGATATATATATTAACTTAGGACAATTTTAAAAGTAATCCTATATACTATAAAAAAAATTGCATTCTTTTTTATAAATTGTTGAAACTGTAGATATTAAAACATAGTTACACATATTTACACTCAATTAAAATTCACTAAAAATTCCAAAATTATTAATTTGATTTAAATAATTATGTAACTATTTTATTGAAATAAATATATATTCTAAAGTGTTGAAATAATGTTTAAGTACAACTCAAAATAAAATAGTGAGATAGATGTAAAAGTAAGATGACATTTTTTTAGGGTTAAATATGTTTTTGCTCCTTATAAAGTTACAAAATTTTGTTTTTAGTCTCTATAAAAATAGTGGCATGTTTTGGTCCCTACAAAAATTTTATCAATGCAATTTTAGTCCCTACTATTTTTCAAAATTTTGAAAATTGTTTAATCATCATTAAACTTATAAATTTTTAAATAATTTTTTTCAACCATGTTTAGAATACTATATAAAGTTTCTAAAAAAAAATTTATAATTTTTTAAAATAAAAATAATTAAATATGATTTTTTCAAATTTTAATAGTTAAAGATAAAAGTAATCGAAATTTCGATTTTGAAATTGAATTTTAAGTTATTTTTTTTCGAGGATATTTTTACAATGTTCTAAACATGTCTTCGAAAAAATCATTAAAAAATACAAATTGGTTTAACAATAGGAACTAAAAGTACATGCATAATAATTTTATAGGGACCAAGAAGTGGCGAAAAAGTTTAGAGAGACTAAAATTAGAAAGTTCTTATGTTTATAGTGACTAAAAATATATTTAACCTTTTTTTAAACAAATAATAAGATGACATGTTAAATGGTAAATTCTTCTAAAATAATAAACTATATATCTTTATTATTTGAGTCAAATAACTAAATCTAAATTCAAATATATGAAATCATTGTCAAAACTAATATATTGGCAACAAAACTACTTATATATATATATATATATATATATATATATATATATATATATCATTTTAGCTTGTTTAAAATAATTTTATATAATAACAAATATAAAATAAATATTTGTCAAAAAATATAAACTAAATATATATAAGATTAATTACAATGAATACAAATAATTATGTTTGACATTAGGGATTCCTTTTTTATGATTAAACCTTAGGGATTCCTATGATGCAACTATAACTGCAAAATTATAATTATGCATATTTACTTATTAACATATATTTATAAAAAGTGAAGTAAAAAAATAATATTTATAAAATATATTAAAACATATTCTTTAGATATTACACCATATTTCTGTTGAATTTAAATAAATTTAATATATTATATTCTTTAATTCAAGAACAAAAAAGTAATAATAAACAAACTGAATACTACATATTTTACATATTTTAAAATTTTTTTCCATTTTTAAGATAGAAAATATCCAACATTATTTTAGTAAAAATAAAATATCAAATATTTTTAATAATTACAATTTTAAAAGAATAAATAAAAATATTTTTCATTTATATAAATATTTTAATTTATAATTTAATTTATTTCTAGTGATTGTATAAAAGCAAAAGGTAACAATCAAACAAAATAAAACCAAAAGTAAAAGTGACTTTTAGTGATGAATAATAAAGTGTCACAACTCACAATAGATGAGTGTCATAAAAAGTCATTTTCTTGTAGTGAATGTAAATTAATTTTATATTAATATTCAATGAAAGTAATATATAATTCTCATATGAAGAATGTGTGGGTACTAAATGAGAGTGACGTCGTTGAATACACGGTTGCTATAATTTGACAGGGTAACATTAGACAATTTCCTATGGTACTACCAACTTAATTAAATTCAGAGGGAGTTTTTATTATTGGTTTGCAATTTTAATTTGAATCATGGGTCTTAACACCGTCATAATTTAAATTGAATCATGGACCATAACATTTAAGAATTTACTTAAACATAGCAATGAAAAATTTATTAATAATCAAGTAGTAGAAAAATACATTGACAAATGTCTATGCAACACTAATAATGTGAGCTAAACAATACAAAATTAAGGGCACTTGGGTTTTCCTTCCTTAGTTTTCCAATTGTAATAACATGGACATTCTTCCTTGTGACCATATGTTTCAGATGGAACACACAAACATTTTGCACAATATAAGTTGCAATAGGTTAAACACGCTTTCTTGTACTGGGTTGCTGAACAACGAACATCACATGCACCTGGACAATCTGAATAAAAACAAGATATGAGTTTCAAACACCATTAATAAATTTAATTAATTTGTTTAAAGTTTTTTGTATATGTTGCTACAAATAAATTTTCTTAATATGTGCTCTAAGGGCATATTTTAACATTTTCTAATTTAAAAAAATATAATAAATAAATAGAATTATTACCTTGAGGTTGAAGTGATCCTTCTCCACCAGCCTATAAAGATTTTATTTTAAGAGAAAACAAAATCATATGTCAGTGTAAATTTCAGGGGAAAACAAATACTAATACAAATGCAACTTTTTAGCTTATTTGAAGGCATTGTCATTCATTTCAACAAACTCTATATTGATCATCATCAATAAAACTTTTATTTACAATCACTTAATTATTTTTACTATGATATAGAGGGACAAGGAAAAAGTGTTAAGGGAGAGAGGGATAGAATCACTCACATAAGCATCTTGAATCACAAAAGTGATAACAAGCATGAGAAGAAATGTGCAAATGAATTTAGCCATTGTTGTTTAGTATGTCACTATTACATAAGTCTCTAATGGGGTAAAGAGTCATATATAGGCAAATAATAACACAATACAATTAATGAGGTTCTTGATTTTTTGATATCTTTTTGTTTTTTGACAAAAGACTTTTAGATATCTTAAATGCACTTATTAAAGAGAAATACAAAAGAAGGAAAAAAAAAACTTGTTTAAAGATATAGCTAGCATACACAGTCAAAAAATACAAAGTAAAAAAATATTATGTGCTCTCTTTACCCTAAAATGGCTTATTTAATTGACCAATTTAATTAATCAGATTATAAGAAAAGTTTATAAAGAAAAGATAAAGAAGAGTACTTATACTAAAATATTTATTATGTATTGGTGTATTTACATTTATCATCATATAAATACAAAATAGAAAATATTGAGTTGAGACTCAATCGAACTGAAAATTAACCAATCTCGTTTATTTCGGATTAAAAATTAAACCGAATTGAAGAGAGCAAAACTAATACAATTCGATTCAGATCTCAGATTTCAATTTTAAAAATTGATGAACCAAACCTCTTACTAATTAACACTATTTTTCATAAATATTAATAAATAAAATAATATGGTTTAATGTATAACAAATTAACAACATTTGCATATTATGCACCGGTTCAAATTGTAGAATGAACCCGTTAATTTTCACATATATATATCATTTTTGAGATCCAAGATCATGTATCAATTTGTACCCATTTTGTACCAATACATCATACTTGAGCATACCCTTCTTCAAAACAGGGAGAAAGGTGTACCTATGCTATGTATGTAGTAGTTCATATCTTGCATGTACCAGTGCGTCTTCGTTTTATAAAAAAATTCGAAGTTTGAGAGCAACATGTACCGATTCAATATTGACATGTATCGTTTTATAAATACTTTTGTGTTCAGAAACTCGAATAGCTTCGAATAGCTTAGTTGGTTAGAGCGTGTGGACCTTAACAACAAGGTGGGAGTTTCGACCCCTCCTTTTACTGTTTTTGGAATTTTATCAATTTTAGTTGAAATAATTTTTTTTTTGAAATTCAAAAAAAATGACAAAAATATATTATTAATAAAATTAGATTTTTGTTTAAGACAAATAAAGATCGGTAAAGAGGAATTTACAAAATTAAGGTGCCGAATAAACACCGAAACCAATGAAAACACAAATACCTACACTACTTAAAAGAGGACCACTTTTATTCCCGTTCTTAGAAAATACTCAGCTTCCTGATCAAAAAGACCTCACGAGGATCCCAAAAAATGTCATTAAACACTAACTTCCGATATCAAATAAAAAACAACTACAAGAAAAACCCTAAGGCCCTTAACAACTCAGAAAAGCCCTTAACAAATTTATTCTGATTAAAAATAATAATAAAATACCATTTGTTGGCGGTTGGGACTGCCAAGAAATGTGGTGAATATAAATAAATAAATAAATAAATAAATAAATAAAAATGAGGCCTCCAGGACAACTCATTGAGTCAAAAGTTTAACGAAAAAACGGTAGAAATATAACTAGGCAGATAAGTCTTTACTTGCAAACCTCTTCCAAACAGTCAACATCAACACAGTAGAGATCAACTAGATACAAAGAAATATGCAAATATCAACAGATTTGGACACCATTAGAGACTCAAAAAAGAGTCATGCAAAATTCAACAGATTTAAATGGTTAGAAATCAAATATCAACGAAAACCAAACACACGCACGACATCAACCACACTCTAGCAACCCCGGAACCACCACACCACTACAATACTAGATCTGCCGCCACCATTACAACACCCCACAGAGCCGCACAGACCGCCACCACGAAAACCAGCACCGGTGTGCACAAAGAAAGAAAAACACTACACCACACCATGACCGGAATCAAACCTACACCACACCTTAACCATTGGTGAAACCAAAGACCGCGCGGTGCAACACCAATATAGGCCACCGAAATCCCGGCAAACCAGCAGCAAAGCCAAGATCCATAAACGCAATGACGACACCATCACCTTCATAGAAAAGAACACACTCCGGAAACAGAGTAAAATCGAGAAGAACACCACAAAACGAAAACACGAGAAGAAAGGGGAAAAACACGAGAACCAGCTGAATATGAGAGATGTATTTCCAAAGAGAGAAAACAGATCACCTAATTTGAAATCATCAACATTGTCACACAGATCTGGACGTGGTGATGTGGAGAGCCGATGCCGCTCATCACACCACCAAAGAAAAATGTTACTGAAGGAAATAGTAATAATTTAAGCAGCGGAATTCAAAAATTTCCTTAAGTTGATCCTTACGAATGGACATGATATGTGTTTTAGGGTTATTACCTCTTGTAGAAAGAACCCTTTGAATCACGAACGAGTAGAGATCACGAGCGTTGATGAAGTTCACTGACGCCTCTAGCTAGTTCACACGAACAGTCACCTTCAATAGAGTGTTAGCCCTTGTTATGAAGGCTATGCAAGAATATTTAGAGAGAGAAATTATTTTAGGGTTTTCCAACTCTAAAATATTCTTGTGTTTTTCTTATGTGTTTTGAGCTATGACAAGAGGTCTCTATTTATAGATATTACTTGTCTTGTGCACTAAGACAAACTCTTATCTTGGGAAAAGCCCAACAAGAGTCAAGCTAGGGCACGCGCGCCCCATGAGTGTGTATACTCATGCACGCGCCCTCCTACCATATGCTATGGTGTACTTGCTCGTTTAAGTTACCGTGATACCATTATCACTTTGCACATACATCGTACGTTACGGTGTCCCTTTAATTATCTCAATATTAGACTATCCTTATGTGTGTGACCCTTGTAGGTTTCCGTAACGTTGGCAATTATATTAAATCTTCTATTTAATATAAAAAAACAATGAGTGGTATCTAGCAACACATCATTGCTACCCAAGTTACAAGAAATTAACATGTGATCCAAACATAATTAACCTTTGTGATAATATATGCATGTATAATTACCCCTTTGCTCTTTATGTCTATATTGAACACAAAGCATACATGGCGTCATCTTTGTCCAGTTCAATATTAGGCCCATGACATTTATCCTGTTATGCAGGATTGGCAAATTCCATCTAGGTCACTATTGTCCCTTAGTATGCTTTGTGAAGTACCCATCAACTGTCTTTATAGTTATTTTGTTACGAACAACGTTAAAACAACAACAAAGCACTTGACTCCACATTTATGGTACAAAGTGGTTTCAGGTTTAAGGGTGATTTACACCATTATCACCATGAGAGCAACTTATGACACTTTGCATAACTTTGCATGTAGCACTCTCATAGCAGGTCAATCCGGTATAAATATTACTCCTAATATTTTTTATACCTATGTCAAGACTTGATAACTCCTTATCCTATGATCCATAAGATGCGATCATCAGTGTATCTTCATAATAGTCTTTATGCTTCAAGGTTATCCCTTTTCACCTTAAAGCTCTACTACGGATACTTTAAGAATAGCGTCCTTATGTTTATTGTAATCTCATGATTAAGTCGCACTTAATATTTAAACGGATTATCTATTATAGGGACTTCATTATTTTGGAAACTCAAACATAATAAAAAAAACTCTTTTGATTATTAATAAAAGAAACAATATATTATTAATAAATAATTCGATACAAGTACTAAATTATTGGCCTCTAGAGCTTACACCAACAGTTACATGGTAGTGGAAGCTTTGAATATGAAGGTGAAGAACAAAAACGAAGGAGTGGTTTCTTTTAGGAGAGAGAAGAGAGTGATTTTTTAAACAGATAGAGAGATAATTTTCAAAGAGCAATGTTATATATGACGAAAGATTTCTTCACGAAGTGGTCACGAAAAGCTATGCAACCAATCAAATTGTTGCTTGGCGAAAAACACAGGGTGCGTGTTATTATTAAGGCATAATTCAAATTTGTTAATAAGCTCATTGTCATCTATCTTATTAAAAATATTGAAGAGTATTTGTTAGATAACATAATGATCAAAATTACATTTAAAATATAGTTAAAATGTATGTTATCTTTAAAACATTAAAATGAGATTTTACCTCAACATAAATAACATCTTGAATTTTGATCTAAGTCAATACGTACGCCTAATTCTTTTATTCTTAAAACAAACATTTTTTTTATAACAAAAATTTTAGTTCTCAAAATCACATACAGATTGAATTTTGTTATTCAACAAACATTATGATGGTCCTTTTTATTTCTAAAAACTTAATTGTTTATCGAAAGAAAAAAAACAAAATTGGATTGGGATTCGAAAAACATACTTAAATAAAGTTAGAATCATTTTGTTATTGAAATGTTTTGTGGTCGGACTTTACTCAACTCTTAATTGAATATCAAATTAACAGACCATTTTATGTGAAAATTAGTGGGTTAAGTCAAGAAAAAGAAATAAATTTTTTTAATCTTTTGGTGACAAAGTAATTATTACTAAAAAAATTATAATGAAGTGAACATAACTTCATATTCTCCTAATAGTGGGCCTATTTGAAGTTAGAAATATAGTGGGCCTCCATAATATATATACTATGTATTCAACAACTCTTACTCAACAACGGCCCAATATTTTAATTTAGTCACCCTTCTTCATCCATCTATCAAAGATGAATGGTTAGAGTCAACTTTTGACTCAAAATCACTCCTCTAAATCGTTTCTTTTCTTTTATTTAAATGAGTGATTTTCACATATATTTAATTTTTTTTTATTGGGTTAAATATGTTTTTTATCCTTATAAATATTTGAACCTTCTACTTTTAATCTCTCTAAACTTTTTTCCCACTTTTTAGTCTCTACAAAATTCTCTAACATTAATTTTGGTCCCTACTTTTAAGTCAAGTCATGTATACTAATTAAAATTTGGAATCATGTATTGCAGTATTGTTTATTATATTATAAATTTAATTGATTTGCAAAATTTGAATTTTTTTAATTAATGATGAATTAAATATGAATTTTTGAAGTGTTTGCGCTTAAAAATTCATAGTTAATTCATCATTTGTTAAAAAATTATGAATTTTGGTTTGAGTAATTTTTATAATATTATAAACATGATCACAAAACCTCGTTAAAAAAATTTGAATCGTACACATAGTTGAGTGAAAAGCAGGGACCAAAAATCATGATCGGAAATATTTGGAGGACCAAAAAGTGGGAAATTTTTTTAGAGGGACTAAAAGTAGAAGAGTCAGATGTTTATAGGGACTAAAACCATATTTAACCCTTTTTTATTTTGTCATCTTTGTGCGGTGTTTTGCTTTTTCGTTTTTATGCAATGTTTTTTTAGATTGAAGATTAGATTCAATCAAGGGCATATTCAACCAGTGATATTGGTGTCTTCAACATTACAAATTTGGAAGCATGAATATTCTAGACACTTCAATTTAATCATGTATGTAACATTTGCCACATTTGTAAGTATTTTGCCATTGTATGCTATTCTCTAGAGCCGTCAAAATGAGCCGGGAGCACATGGGCCGGGCTGCCAAGCCCGAAAAAACACCGGGCTTGGGCTGTAAAAGTTCTAGTTAAATTAGCATCCAGGCTTTTTAGCCCAGCCTGTATTTACCCGTTGAAAATATGAGCTTACCCGAATGGCATGTGGGCCGCCCGAAAGCCCGCGTATATATTTTTTTTGTTTTGTTTTTTAGACACAACTCAAGTCCAAGTTTTACAAAATAATAATAAAATTATAATTATGTTTGATTATACTCATTTATGTTGTTTTGTGTGATATTTTGATTGTAAATTATAATTGTGTTGTTTGATTATGCATTAACTTAATTTGTTTTGAAAAATTATTTGAATTTATTTTATGTTTTTTGGTTGATTGGTAACTTATTTTGATTAATGTAAACTTATTTGTATTATAATTGAAATTTTTAATTTTTTTTCCTCCAACAAATTGTTTTTTGATAGTAAAATAAAAAAAGAAAAAAAAGAATCGATTCGGCCCGGGCCGGGCTTGCCCGAAAGCCCGCTAGCCCGCAAAGGGCCGGGCTCGGGCACTAAATTTCCAACTTATATTTTATCCCGGGCTTTTTAGCCCGACCCGATAAAACTCACTGCCCATCCGGGCTAGGCCGAAATGGGCCAGACCGCCGGTTTTGACAGCTCTACCGGAACACTGTTTAACGCGTTCCGGTATGGATCAGGATCTCGGAACACTTTGTGTCTATTTTGTGAACAAACTCATCCCGGAACACTTTAGATCCGTTCCGGTATAGCTTTAGCTTATCAAATGCATCCCGGAACACATTGGATCGATTCCGGTATTGCGTTCGCCTAAAAAACACTTCCCGGAACACAATGGATCGGTTCCGGTATCGCGTTCACAAACAAACTCATCCCGGAACGCTTCCAACATTGTTCGGGTGTATAATTATATGCATCCCGGAACAGGTTCCAATTGTTCCGGTATAAACGACAACACCGGAACACTTTGAAATGTGTTCCGGTTTGTAATATACTTACTTTTCTCCCCACGCTCTCTTTCTCCAAACCGGAACAATGTTTTGTGAAAAATGAAAAGTGAATTTTTTCAACTGTTTTTAGTATATATA
The DNA here is from genome assembly GCA_951804385.1 of Trifolium dubium. NCBI lineage: Eukaryota > Viridiplantae > Streptophyta > Magnoliopsida > Fabales > Fabaceae > Trifolium > Trifolium dubium. Next base: position 36,145,260 of record OX638067.1, read on the forward strand.
TGAGGGTAAATTGGTCAGTTCAATTAAAATGTAGGGGTGGAGGGTTAAGTGTTGGGGTGGAAGGTTCAATTTTCCTTATATATTTTATCTCGGGCTTTTTAGCCCGGCCCAAAAAAACCTGTTGTCCATCCGGGCCGAGTCAAAATGGATCGGGCCGCCTATTTTGACAGCTCTACTATTCTCCTAAGTACATAGTATTTCTCTACCTATTTAAAGTTAGAACATGTATTGGGCCTCCATAATATATAATATATATTCAACAACTCTTACTCAACAACGGCCGCCCAACATTTTAACCTAGTCATTCTTCTTCTTCATCCATACATCCATCAAAGGGGGACCGACCTTAATGATACATATGAGTATTTTAGTTAAAATCACCATGTAAACTCTACTAATGAATTAAGAGTTAAATATGTTTTTGGTTCCTACAAAATTATTATGCATGTAGTTTTGGTTCTTACTGTTAAACTAATGGGTATTTTTTAATCACTTTTTTGTAGGCATGTTTAGAACATTGTACAGAGTTCCTCGAAAAAAAAAAACTTAAAAATTTGATTTCTAAACCAAGATTTTGGTTACTTTTATCTTTAACTTTGAAAATTTAACAAATTATTTTCTTTTTAAAAATTTCTAAATTTTTGTTAAGAAACTTTTTATAGTATTATATAAACATGTATGAAAAAAAGTTATTTAAAAATTTAACCCATAAAAATAAATTATTTAAAAATTTAAAAACAAAATTTTTCAACTTTAAAAAGATCTAAAACATATTTAACCCATGACTTAATGGAAGAAAAAACTTCCCTGATATATTTCTCCATCACGTGACCTTGAGCTATAAAAAAATTAATTTACTAGTTACCATACATACAGTACAACGCGTATTTAGAGCTGTCAAAACAGGCAGCTTCGCCCGTTTCGTGCCGACCCGGACAGGCGGCGGGTGTCATCAGACCGGACTAAAAAGCCAGGATGAAATATAGGCTTGCAAAAATAGTGCCCGAGTCCGGACCTACATGGGCTAGCGGGCTTTCAAGTAAGTTCGTTCCGATTTTTTTTTTAACTAAAAAAATCAATTTTATTGAGAAGAAAAAATTAAACATTAATCTAAATTGATTATAATAAAATATATGCATCACATATATCATAACAAACATGTTTTAAGCATCCAAAAAAAGAGTAAGACCCTTAAATTATATAAAACAAATTATAAGGGGGGTGAGTAGCTCAATTGGTTAAGCTACCAGTTGAACTAAAGGTTAAGGAGCTGGTGGAGGTCTAGGGTTCGAATCCTGACAAAGGAGAAAAAAATAGATATTATACTAATAATACACTAACAACTAACATTTGTTTATCAAAGAAAAAAATCTAAAACAAGTTATCAATCAACCAAAATAACTTAAAGTAAGTTCAAATAATTTTCCAAAACAAATTAGGCTTAAATATACTTTTGGTCCTCTAAATACTTTCAAGGTTTCACTTTGGTCCTTTAACTATTTTTCGTTCCGTTTTGGTCCTCTAACTTTCATTCTGTTAACTTACTTGGTCCTAACTGTTAGAAAAATGTCAAAAACGAGAGATAGAAGCCTATATTGAAAAAACAGACATAAGATTTGGATTAAGCGTGAATAACGAGAGGTTTTGAGGTATCGTTTCGTAAGCTTTCGTGACTGGAAAGATCACCGGTGATGTGGACAGAGACGGTGATAGAGGAAGCTCCAAAACGGAACAAAAAAATAGTTAAAAGACCAAAACGGAACGAAAAATAGTTAAAGGACCAAAATGAAACTTTGAAAATATTTAAATGACCAAAAATATATTTTAGCCAACAAATTAAGTTCAAGTATGAGTAAAGTATCAGTTTTTTGAAAATTTAACTTTTATTGAGTGAGCTTAAAATAAATAAGAAATAGTGAAAAAATATTTTTTTTTCTCCTCCACCGTTCCTATTGAGTTCGCAAAAATAAAATTTATGTGGACTAGCGAGTGGCCCGCAGCTCATTATGGTAAGCCCATATTTTATGTGGGTGTAAACGGGCCTGGCTAAAAAACCCAAATGACAATTCGGGTACTTATTTTAAGGCTCAAACTCTAAATTGATAAGGACCAGACAGTCATTTGATACATTGTAATACATGTTTTCACTTTATGTACTTAAGTAAATTTTACTTGTTTTATAGGCCCATGGCTATAGACTTGGTTACCCCACCTCTGGACCGGGCCTATGTATCACTAATGTTGGAAGTTTTATTTTTTATTTTTCATTGACCTTTTTTTATTGGTGTTCGCAAAAAGAAAATAGAAAGAAAACACATTTTTCTAATTTGGATTTTATAGCAATAATGATTAAAGAATTACCACATCAATGATAAGATAGTTAAATAATTAAATCTCGTCACTTTATTTCTTTTAATCCAATGGTCTATATTTAATCATTCAACTATTTAACTATAACTTAGTCAAAAGAAAAACTATTTAACTATAATTATTTTTTAATCAATGATTTAGTAATTCTCTAGTCAATATTGTTATAGAACCCAAATTAGGAAAATGTGTTTGGTAAGGAAGCTAAAAGAAAGAAAAAAAAACAAAACTAGAAAGAAAAATATTCATGAAGAAAAAAATATTCTCATTGCGTCATTCATAAGAAAATAATTTTTTTCCTGAAAAAGGAAACAACTTTAAATAATTAATTTTTAATCATTGATTTATTAATTTTCTAGTCATTATTGCTATAGAACCCAAATTAAGAAAATGTATTTGTTAAGGAAACTAAAAGAAAGAAAAAAAAACAAAATTAGAAAGAAAAAATATTCATGAGAAAAAAATATTCTCATTACGTTATTTCTTTGTAAGACTTATTTCATTGTTATTATCCAGTTTGAAAAAATCAACGTTGCATTTTTTTTATCAAATAATTTAATATCATAATTTTATCCTTTAAAATAAAGAAATAAATTTTTTCAATTTTACATATTTTATTTTTGACTAATTCAATTTTACATGTTATAACTTATAATATCTCTCCTTTCAAAAAAAACTTATAATATCCCTATCAACCAATTAAATGGTATTACATTTTTTTTAATCAAGGTAGTATTACATTACCTATCATTTTTTTTGGTACATCAGAAAATAACTTCACCTATCACCTTTATCGAAAAACAAAAAAAAACTAGCTATCACAAACAAAATCATATTCATATAAGAAATATAATAAATCATAAATCAAAACAAAAGCTTAATCCATTTAAAACAAATCCAATCTTTTGATCAAAATAACTAAAATCTAGTCAAAACCCCAAATTAACACTTCATGAAAAATCAATTTAGCTTCATTAAAAATAAAAATCAACACACCCACAGTATATAATATCCAGATCTAGTCATCTAGATAAGCCCTAATTACTAATTTCCACTTTTACAAAAAAGGTAAATAAAAACAGAGTAAAAACAATTAACCGCTTATAACCGGTAAAAAGCGTACCTATTACCGGATAAAAAGGGTCAAATTTTACTACCACTACTAACCCCCTCTAATTCTCATATAAATACCAACATTGTTCACTCTCTCTAATTTCTTTGTCGTATTTTCTTTTCTCTGCACTCTGTTTATTTTGCCGAGAAAAAATCAGAGAAAATTTTCTCATTATAAACCTTTGTGTTTATCTTCATCAATTCAACGTTGATATTTTCTCAACAAGAATTTATCTCAAACGAATTGATTAATTTCTCAATTATTCAACGCAATTTCGTTTCTCAGAAATTTTCTCGAAAACTCATCACTTCGAATACTTCACGATCACTCTGTGTAATGCGAATTTTCTGTTTCTTTCTTTTCGAATTTTCGAATTCTCGAATTCATCGTTACGTTGCTTTACATTGAACTAATTTGAATTGTGAAATTTAGCTTCTGATTTTTTTTTTGTTTTGTTTTTGTTTCAGGATTGATCTCTGCGAAGTGAATTTTTCTTCGCATTGATTCGTTACGGTTAGATCTAAAGTATTGTATCTGCTGATTCTTGAATAAGCTGATTGAGATTTTGGTGTGATTTTTGAGAATTTTCGAAAATTTGAGTTATCGAATTTTGAACGAAGAATTTGTTGTTGAAGAAAGGGAGAGTGGTTTCTGTGTTTTGGTAGGTATGAAGCGGTCACGGGAGGACAGTGTGATAAGTTCTTCGTCTCAACTGAAACGGCCTATGTTAGCTTCAAGAGGAGAAGGGTAAATTTCTGTGCTCTTTTTTTTTTTTTTTGTCATATTCGTGCTGCGGTTTTGTTTTCGGCTTAATTTTTGTGCTTGATCGAATATTTGAATTGTCGATTGAGTTGTGATTTTTCGATTTTTGTTTATTGGTGTGATGAAATTTTGTGTTTTTTGTGATGTTATGTGAAATTGACTGAGTTTTTAGATAGTTGATTGGATTTTGTTATATCTTGTCTAGGTTTAGGATTTAGTCCCTATAAATTTCATATTCAATTTTTGTTTATTAGACTGTGTTCATGCTGTGGTTTTGTTTTCGGCTTAATTTTTGTGCTTGATTGAATATTTGAAATGTCGATTGAGTTGTGGTTTTTCGTGTTTTGTTTATTGGTGTGATGAAATTTTGTGTTTTTTGTGTTGTTATGTGAAATTGAATGAGTTTTTATATAGTTGTTTGGTTTTTGTTATATCTTGTCTAGGTTTAGGATTTAGTAAAGTGTCTATTTATTTTATTTATTTTTCTAATTTTTTTTTTTGATGAAATGTTTAACTTTGAGAGATGAAATCAGATGTTTTTTTTTATCAGCAATTGTGTTTGAAATTGTTCTATTCATTGGTTGATTTTCAACTTTTAATGGTTAGGGTTTTGATTATATGTGTTGGTAATGTAATACTTTGTTATCAATTTCTCTAATGGTCGAAATATTTTCTGACATTTTATTGGACTGTAGGTCTGGGCAACCCTTGATGATGAATGGGGGTAGTCAAAAACTGACTACTAATGATGCCTTATCTTATCTGAAAGCAGTAAAGGATATTTTTCAAGATAAGAGGGATAAATACGATGAATTTTTGGAGGTCATGAAAGATTTTAAAGCACAAAGGTTTGATCATGTTGTACCGCATATTTCTTCTATCGAAACCCCTAACTTAGTGCCCTAATTTTTTTTTAATATATATGTTGGGAGGGGGGATTTTTAATTTGTTAGTTGTAATTGATTTGTTTTTCCTTTTTGTGTATTTGTAGAATTGATACTGTGGGTGTCATAGCAAGAGTGAAGGATCTTTTTAGAGGTCATACAGATTTGATATTGGGATTTAACACATTTTTGCCAAAGGGATATGAAATCACTCTTCCAATAGAGGATGAGCAATCTCAACCAAAAAAGCTAGTTGATTTTACTGAAGCTATGAGTTATGTGAACAAGATAAAGGTAAAAGTGTTGTGTTGAGTTTGACGGGTTCTCTTCATGCAGATTTGTTTGCAATGTAGAATGTTCAGTTTTAATTTTGAGGCTAATGGGTCCTTTTCATGCAGACTCGGTTTCGTGGCGATGATCGTGTTTATAAGTCATTTCTAGACATATTGAATATGTACAGAAAGGAAAATAGGTCTATCGACACGGTCTACCAGGAGGTATGTGCTTTCTATGCATGTGTATGGTGTTATTGTCAGGCAAATTATTCTCTAGTTCCTCCAATACTGGACATATTTCTTTGATATACATTTTAATCATAATTTCACTTCTTCAGGTTGCTGCACTCTTCGAAGATCACCCGGATCTTCTTGATGGGTTTATTCGTTTTCTTCCGGAAGCTACTGCAGCTGCCTCTACCCATGCTGCTGCTCGGAATTCTGTGTTTCGTGATAGGTGGTCTGCAATGTCAGCAGTGCGGCAAGTGCATGTTGAAAAGGTTTGTTTCCAATTCTTATGTCCCTTTCTGTAGTCTAAGGCATATCGAAGGAGCTGAACTGAGATATGCTAGCAGCGTTGTTAATCGTGGAAAATAGGTGTTGTTAATAGTGGCACTACAGCCACAGTTTGACAACGTTTCATACTAAATAATGTAGCGCAGAAGAAAGGTGGTTTGTTCAAATTCCGCTACGCTATAGTTTCTATTTAACAACACTGGATGCCAGAGGGGATCAGCAGTTCATGCTGGTTGGGGCTTTGCTCCTTCAGTGAGGTGCATGCCTCTAGAGCATTTATGGTTTATGTGAGCCATGCCTTCAACACATTATTGACATTGACAGCTATAATAAATCTAGTGACAGATTTTTAACGTGAATGCTAGGATGTTAAATTGGGTAAATTAGTTATAATGTTAAAAAATATATTAATTGTTGTTCACTGCTTGAGTCTCTTACCATCTAGCAGACTAGGGTTTTGTAAATGGAATGTATTTATCATTCATGTTCTTACTCTAAATGTCTTATGCTTGTGTAGTTTTCGGTATTTGACAACTTTCACCCCAATGTGTTAAAACCCTCCAACCCTAAATGCCCTCCTTTTGTCTTTGACTACCTTAGTGACTTTGTCCCTGAGTTTCATAGTTGGTCATCAATCTAACGTTCGTATTATCTGTATGCCAGAGAGAAAGGACCATTGTTTCACATGGTGACCGTGATCCCAGTGTTGACCGACCTGACCCAGAGCATGACAGAGGTTCGTTAAGGGCAGAAAAGGACCATATGAGACATGTGGAGAAGGAAAAGAACCGTAGAGAAGACAGAGACATGAGAGAACGAGAACGTAATGATAGAGATTATGAGCATGGCAGGGGTCGAGATAGGGAGCGGTTATCGCACAAACGGAAATCTGATCATAATGTTGAAGACTCAGAAGCTGAACCATTGCTTGATGGAGATCAAAATTTTGGTATGCACATCTTGAATCTGTTAATTTATCTTGTATATTTTTACCTTTACTAACTAATGCTATGATGTAGTAAAATGTTTGGAAACATAATCTTCTATGAACTTGAAAGTTCATTAACTTGTACAAAAAAATTATCACTTTTCTGCAGCTTGTCATAATGGTAAAATATTTATGAAAATAGCATTTCTTTTGCTGATAGGATTATCCACAATCGAGAAATGATATAAATTTTTTAATTTATTTTATAAATATTTTTCTTGTTTTGCATACTGGGACAAAAATATTTTATTCCCAATTTTTGTTTTGGTGTTTTGTTCTTTGTTGAATAGTTAGTGCTTTTATTTCTTGCCTTTCCTATTTTAGTTTGTTATATATCTTGAATTTTGTCATCTCAGGAATTTATAGTCAAGAGTTTGCTTTCTGTGCTAAAGTCAAAGCAAGATTACAAAATCCTGATAACTACCAGGAATTTTTGAAGTGTTTACATATTTACAGCAGGGATATTATTACTCGACAAGAATTGCAGACATTGGTACAATTTATATATTAATTTTTCTTTCTTAGTTACTTTACTGATTATCATGTCAGATTCTTCAATTATGGGTACTGTAATTAGTCTGGCTATGATGATTTTCCCTAGTGAACATTGACTCCAATTCCTTAAATATAAAGGTCTATTGTCAATGCTTCACTTGATTTAACTGACCTCTCTAATGAACAGATAGAAGTAATAGGAAAGTTGATCAATGTATTTATGGAAGACCATTGTAAAAAATTGTACAAATAGGATGCGGCATAGGAAATAATAGATGAGTCTGTGTGGTATCTTTTATCTGTGCTTGGAGGTTACTGAAATTTTCTCCTATCAATATATGATCAGCTCCAGCTTCTTTCATTGTATTTCGTAGTGCAACTTATATTTTGGCTGAAAAACACTATTTACAAGATATGCTTCATGATATCTAACTCTTTCAGGTGGGTGATTTACTGGGAAAGTATCCAGATCTTATGGAAGGGTTTAATGAATTTTTGGTCCAAGCTGAGAAAAATGGTAACGATCTAACTGATGTGTTACTTTCTATAAAGTAAAAGTTTAAGTTATTTCTAATCAGGTCCTGTAATGCAGATGGTGGATTCCTTGCTGGTGTCATGAATAAAAGTATGTAAATTTTTTACTCTTTACTGTTATGAGGCTCCCCTTGTAGTTTGGGATCATATTATCATTTTCAGCTTTTTGTTTTTGTAATGACCTTTGGACTTGCTTATTTTCATCAGAGTCCTTATGGATTGAAGGTCATGGAATGAAACAAATGAAGGCTGAACATAGGGATAGAGATAGGGATCATGATAAAGATCGTTATAGGGATGATGGGATGAAAGAAAGGGACTGTGAATTCCGAGATAGGGACAAATCTACTATGATTTTCAACAAGGATGTTTCAGGTTCTAAGATGTATCTATATCCCAGCAAGGATAAGTATCTCTCAAAACCAATAAATGAGCTGGACCTTTCCAACTGTGAGCAATGCACTCCCAGCTACCGTCTCCTACCAAAAAATGTATTCTTCCTATACTTGTCAGTTAGTATTTATTTATTTATATATTTATTTTTTTGAAATGGCAAATATACTTGACAGTTAGTATTTAATCTTATTCTAATGGAATCTCTGGTTCCTTCGCTTATAGTGTTCTTATAAGTATTCTATGTGCTTATGCAGTTTCCAATACCTATTGCTAGCCAGAGAACCGAACTTGGGGCTGAAGTGTTAAACGATCACTGGGTGTCGGTCACTTCAGGAAGTGAGGATTACTCCTTTAAACATATGCGCAAAAATCAGTATGAAGAGAGTTTGTTCAGATGTGAAGATGACAGGTTAGAGTTTGCCAATAATGTTATTTTTCCCTTCGCATGCTTGCTTTACTGGAGTCATCCCAATAATCTCAAAATGGTGATTCTACCTAGGATTGGGAGGGAATGTGAAAATCGTAAATCGGAGTGTTGTAAGACGGATACTAAAATCCTACCTAAAATGCATAAAAAATATACAAGGTCCATAACCTCTAAAACATTAAACTAGTTACTGATAAAAATCTAAAATTGAAAGTATGTAATCATAAGTAAACGCCAGCATCATAGTAAAATTAAATTTATTATTTATTACTTATATAACGCTTCCAAATTAAAAATATGATTTTTTGACTATGAAGCCTGAGACTCCAAAATTAAAGTTTACTAGGTATGTACCCACAACTGATGCACTACGGGTATTTGTGGTACATACTGCGCACATACCTAAAGTAGTTTTGATTAGCACAATGAAGTAGGATTTTCCTTCCTTTTGTTGATAATTTTAGTACTTGTGGATTCTTTCCATATTTTCTCTATCCAATTATTTTTCTACAATGTAAATATCCTCTTTCTTTATTTATCTTTTTTGAAAACTCGGTATCCGGTCCAAGGTAAATATCCTCTTTCTTAATTTCCCTGTATATATTTCCTTATTCTATTATGATTTTTAATGCAGTAAATTAGGGAAAATTGCATATAGTAGTTAGATAATCTCTATAATCAAATTACTTATTTTATAAAAAGATTATTATAACGTCAAGTGGCTAAGTTTTACTGATTTTAATATTAGCGAAGTATGTACCAAAAAAGTTTTATTAGGAAAGTTAAACTTTGATTAAATTAATTAAATTAGAACTATAAAGCTTTAGCTTTGTAACATCAAGGTGTTGAGTTCGAATCCCCTTGATGGACGGTTGTAAAATGGCTGGAGTGCCGCTTTAATTAGTAAAAAATTCGCCCTTCCCAAATTTTTTTTTTCTAAATTTATAATTAGAAGTAAAAGAATAAAATAATATTATCTCCCATAGTAATCCGACCACACGCGCACAAAAGACAGACAAGGTTTGGCAGAAAAAAAAATTACGTGAAAGGAAGAAACCCATAAGGAGAAGAAGGGTGGGAAGCACAATTACTCTTCTTGTAGGAAAAGAGGAGGTTGCAAATTGAAAAGGAGAAGGGATGGAGGAAGTGCGTTCGAGAGAGGGATATGGCAAAGAAATAGAGGCAGCATCTAAGAAGCTGTATTGGTGAGGGTTTTTGTTCAATAAGTCGTGAATTAGGAGAATTAAGGCTTTTTCTTATTTGGGTTGCAAAATCTGTCATGGTATTTCTTTTGTCATAAATCCCTAAAAGTTGTCTATCTCACCGATTTTCCGATGATGATTGGTCAGCCCACCATGATCTCACACCTACGATCCAGACACTGATCTAGCACAAAGAGCCTGTCGAAAATCGTAGGATTGAACAACGAATTTATCTTTTATTGGTTGCATTATAGTCATAGTTACAATATCATTCTGCTTTTTATTTTTGTGACATCGCTAGGATGATTAATAGTTATTATTTCCATAAGTTGTCCATCTCTTGTACCTGATGATGTTATGTTAATCTGTGCTGGCAGGTTTGAACTCGATATGTTGTTAGAATCTGCATATGTGACAACTACACGAGTACAAGAGCTGTTAGAAAAGATCAACAAAAATCTAATTAAAAGAGACAGTCCAATCCGTGTCGAGGAGCACTTAACAGGTATGCAATAGATATGCAGTATAAGGTGAATTCTTGTAGTTTTCAATATTCTGACGCTGTTTTCTCTATGTTTTTTTAGCTCTAAATTTCAGGTGTATTGAACGAATATATGGTGACCATGGTCTTGATGCCATGGAAGTGCTAAAGAAGAATCCATCTCAAGCTTTGCCAGTGATATTAACACGCTTGAAGCAGAAACAAGAAGAGTGGGAAAGATGTCGTGATGATTTCAGTAAAGTTTGGGCTGAAATATATTCCAAGAATTATCACAAATCTCTTGATCATCGTAGCTTCTACTTTAAGCAACAGGATGCAAAAAGTTTGAGCACCAAAGGTAATAGATAACTTTTCATTTTATTTATTAACATATTCCAACATGTGTATATCTTTGTTAACCCATCTTTAATTTTATGTGTCTAAATAAATACATGAACATATAAATATTTTCTTTTCTTCATGAACTATCTGTGTGATATCATCGTCTCTATTGACATACCAAAATGTGCATTTCTTTGTTGACCCATCTTTAAATTTTCTGTGGGAGATGTCTTCTCTTTTCTTTTACATTTGTGTTTTTGCTTACCTTTACTTGTTGGGCTGTTTGAAATAAATATATGAACATTTAAATATTTTCTTTTCTTCATGAACAGTCTTTTGGCTTGGTTTTGTTCACTTATTTATTTTGGCCTCAACAAAAAATGGTTTCTCTAGAGTTGGCTCTACCACATAAGTGTATGCCATTCTTTGGTGGAATGCAACTTCAATATATGTGGTGGCCATGGCACAATTGTTCATTCCATTCTCATGACTCTTTTCTTTTGTGAAACAATGTACAGCCTTACTGGCCGAAATCAAAGAAATCAGTGAGAAGAAATACAAAGAAGACGATGTTCTTCTTGCAAATGCTGCTGGAAATAGACGACCCATTCTTCCAAACCTGGAGTTTGAGTATCTTGATCCAGACATCCATGAAGATTTGTATCAGCTTATAAAATATTCATGTGGAGAAATTTGCACAACTGAACAGTTGGATAAAGTTATGAAGGTTTGGACAACATTTTTAGAACCCATGCTTTGTGTTCCTTGTCGCCCTCAGGGTGCTGAAGATACTGAAGATGCTGTTGTGGTTAAGAATAATTCTGTGAGAAATGTTGCTGAAAGTGATGGTAGTCCTGGTGTTGGCACTACCATAGTGAACCCAAAGCATATAAGTACTTCTAAAAATGGTGATGAGTGTGTGCCATTAGATCAGCCAACTTCTGGCAAAGCAAGGGAATCAAATGGTGATACTGGGATTAGAGAAGATAAATGTCTTGATTCAGACTGTATTGTGCGTAAAAGTGAAACAATTGGGAGTAATCCACAACACATTAAACCAGATATTAGTGCATTCATGCCTACTGAGCTATCAGGGGTCAATATGCAAAATCTCTCTGGTGAGCAGTTAGTGAATGTTAATGTTGCACCAGCATCTGGAATGGACCTAAGTAATGGAAGTACAAAGATAGATAATGCATCAGGTAAGGAACTTGCTTCAAGAATAATGACACTTTTTGATGATGCTTACCCTATAACTTTTATCTAAAAATACCTTGTAATTATCTTCTCATTTCATCTTCATATGTTATTTTCTTCTGATAAGTAAATAGAACTGTGATACATCTTTTTTCTTCAAGGACTTGCTGCTACTCCATCTAGAAATGGTAATGTATCTGTCGTGGGAGTACTTGGATTGCCTTCATCAGAGGTATGTCATATATCTTGGTGCAGTTTTTATCAGGCTCTAGTTAAAGTGCACTTGTTCCAGATTCGTTTTAGGAATAAATTATATTTTTTATCAGCATAAAGACCTTTGCCTACTTCTAGTTTTAAATAAAATGACAGCATGTAATAGAATAAAGGAAACATATATCATTTGGATATGGATATAAATATAAAAGGGAATGTAGTGGCCTTTTATGGACGAGGCTATTTTTTCTTTCTTTCTTCTTACCATTCATGTTTTCTCTACATGAAGTTAGTCAATTGTTATAGCATGAGTGATGCAGCTTGTGGTGTTGTGGTGTGTGTACGGTTAGTGTATGATCTTTTTACTTAATCTTCAAATTTTAATTACCGAGGCTTAAATGCGGAGTCATAAGTTGTTAGCTTGTCAAATAAGAGAATTAATGGCTTCATTTTTCCTTGTAAATTGTGTTTATGGGACCAAGTGATCTCAACACTTGTGAAGTTCTTGGTAATTTTCATTCTGTTGTCATAACTCATAAGTTGTTGGCTTGTCAAATCAGAGCATTGATTGCATCATTTCATTTTTAACTGCTTTATGGGACTATCTAGTGATAGCTTCACTTGTGGAGTTCATTTTAATTGTCTTCTGACTCTTCTCTAGCATTACTATGAGTAATGTACTGATTTTTGTTTAGACCAGGCATCACAACAAGTAATGTACTGAATCTGAATGTTTGTTTCTTTGTCATGGCTTAGGGTGGTGATTCTGCAAGACCTGGTACATTCACAAATGGGGCCATGGCTGGAGGCACTGAAGTTTGCAGATACCAAGAGGAATCAAATCAACAGTTCAAAAGTGAAAGAGAAGAGGGTGAGTTATCTCCAAATGGAGAGTTTGAAGGGGAAGATGCTAGAAGAGAAAATTATGCAGATGCTGATGATGAAGGAGAAGAGAGTCCTCAGAGGTCATCAGAGGACAGTGAAAATGCTTCTGAAAATGTTGATGTTTCTGGAAGCGAATCTGCTGATGGTGAGGAGTGTTCTCGAGAAGATCATGAGGATGGAGAACATGATAACAAGGCTGAAAGTGAAGGTGAAGGTGAGGGTGAAGGTGAAGAGGAAGGTATGGCGGATGCACATGACGTTGAAGGAGATGGGACGTCATTGCCATTTTCTGAACGCTTTCTTGTGAACGTGAAGCCGTTGGCAAAGCATGTTCCCCCAGTATTACACGTAAAAGACAGGAATTCTCATGTTTTTTATGGGAATGACTCCTTTTATGCGCTGGTTCGACTTCATCAGGTACTAATATAATATATATATATATATATATATATATATATACACCCCCTTCTTCTGGTATTCAAAACCTAAAATGGTTTTTTTTTCTTCTGTAGTTTCAATTTGTACAAACAGAACAGTTAAATTTTTATTCAGCATTATTAACCTCTGTTGTTCTACTTTCAATAAGTTAAACAAGTTAGAAAAATAATTTTTTAATAATATAATATCTAAAGTATCCTTGTCACTTGTTTGATTTCTCTCTCAAAATCCTTATGCTAATTGTCTGGGTTTCTGTTACCAGTTGAGTCATCCCAACCAGATACCCAGACAATTAGCACTGTAGAAGGATTGTGGATGAACCAATTGTGAATGAAACTGATACTGATTTAGGAAAATTGATTTTCTTAATTGGCATATGATTACCTCAGCGAATTAGATGACTTTGGGAAAAGAAAGAAATGGTTCTGTGTCGAAGAGTAAGAAGGGTTGAGGACAAACGGGGTTTGAGAGGAGATTTAAGTTTGGCCGGTCATTAGGTGAATTTGTGATAATGAAGGGTGAGAGTGGGTGGCTAGGAATATTGGAGTTGTAACAGTCAGTTAGTAGGACTTATATATTGGGGAGGTGGAATGGGACATTGGTTATATGGCTTGAGGCCATAACGGAAGGGTGATTCTGTTAGGACTTAGGAGTCCCACTTTTAGTAGATTAAAGTGTTCAATGTGATACTTAAGCCATGAGACTCTTCCACATAATGGACTAGTCTTTTGGGTTTGGCTCTCCCCATGATCGATTAATATAAAGGGCTGCTATAGGCTGGATTAATGTTCACCGCCGAATACTGGTGGATGAGTGAAGAAGCCAAAGAGGAATGGGCTATCACTGGGTAAGTGCTGATAGAGGGATAGCCGCCATGGATGTTGGCTCTTAAAGAGATGGAAATGTTAGGAATCCAACTTTGAGTCTATAAAAGTGTTCAATACAATACTTAAGCCATGTGGCTCACCCACTTAATGGACTACTCTTTCGGGTTGGACTCTCCTCATGAGCTTAATTCCCCAACAGATTCACATCAGAAGGATGATGAGGAGACCAAGCCGCAGCTGCTCCAATGGGGGAGGCAGAAAGGCAACTAAAGAAAATAGTTTTAACTCTGGGAAGCTGTCTTTTAGGAGATGGGGGTATTTGTAGAATTTGTAATTTAAGGGAGTGTAGGACCTTGTATTGTATGTCAGTTGTGCAAATCTGGAATTGCAATGTATCAATGTTTTGGGTGTGTATAAATAATTTTAAAGAAAATATTAATGTTTTAGAGTTTATTACATATTCATTTTTTAAAATTTCCTTTGCTAATCTGACAGACATTGTATGAGAGGATACATTCAGCAAAGGTTAACTCATCATCGGCTGAAAGGAAATGGAAGGCTTCAAATGATGCAAGCTCTACTGATCAATATGACAGGTATGTGCCTTGTAAATGTTGCATTCTATTGAAAATTTGAAGATAAGCTTAAATATATATTCAAGACTAAGTGTCTCCTCTATGCTACAGGTTCATGAATGCCCTTTACAGTTTGCTGGATGGTTCTTCTGATAATACAAAATTTGAGGATGATTGTCGAGCTATTATTGGAACTCAATCATATCTCTTATTCACATTAGATAAACTGATATATAAACTTGTTAAACAGGTTAAACACATAACACCATTAATTATTCTTTCTATAACTTTGGTACTATTCATTCTTTCAGACACTTAAATTATGTTTTCTTATTTCAGCTTCAAACTATTGCGAGTGATGAGATGGATAATAAGCTTCTTCAACTATATGCATATGAGAAATCAAGAAAACATGGAAAATTTGTCGATATAGTTTATCATGAAAATGCTCGTGTTCTTCTTCATGATGAGAATATATATCGTATTGAATATGTAAGTTCTTGTTTTCTTTTTTTGATTTCAAGTTTTACTTTCTTGTCTATTTAAATCAGCTACTGAATGGAGTAAGTAGTGTTATATGTTCTGTAACATGGTTTATTTCATTGCAGTCACTAAAACCAAAGACACTGTCTATTCAACTCATGGACTGTGCAAATGATAAGCATGAAGTGACTGCTGTGTCATTGGACCCAAATTTTTCAGCATATCTGTACAATGATTTCCTTTCTACTGTCCCAGATGAAAAGATTTCAGGAATTTTCTTGAAAAGGTATTTGATTAGTCAGAAGAAATGTTAGCGCCATTGCATACTAGGATACTACAATTTGTATGTAATACTTTAATAAATGTATTTATTCTAATTTATTTGTTTTTGCAGGAATAAACGTGGATATACCTGTAGTGATGAATTTTCAAGCCATGTTATGGAAGGACTACAAGTTATTAATGGTCTCGAGTGTAAGATAGCTTGCGATTCTTCTAAGGTATTACATGTCATATCCTTTACTACCATACATTTTTTTTTTCTGTCATTCTTCATAAACAAGCCCAATGTTGTGGTTTTACTTATGTTGCTGGTACCTGCACTGGATTAGAGCATGATGACTTATTCTGTTCGATTGTGTTTCTGAATTGCCATTATTATATTTTCTTCTTGACACCCGTTGCTTTTTGTTAGGTGTTTTACGTTTTAGATACGGAAGACTTCTTGTTTCGGACTAGAAGCCGAAGAAAAGCTTTGCATCTGAAGAGTTCATGCCATGGACAAGAGAACTCTTTAGACATCCGTTCAAAAAGAGTAGCAAGGTTTCGCAAATTGTTGCCCTTGACATGAAAGTGTACTTTCAGAGCTGGGTAAGTATTCGATATTGTTTTTGCTTTATGTTTTTACTCTGCTTGAAAGTTTAGAGGGGAAGAAAGAAAGATGATGGCTCTGAGAGGAGTGAAAGAGAGGGTTAAGAGATAGAAATTTTCCACCTTATTTGAGAGGGATTTTGTAGAGAATGATAATAGAATGTGTATGATTAATATATTTTTAATATTTGAAGTATTATATTTATAACACATGAAAAGAATTTGAACGATATATCTAAGCCCTCCAATCCATTTTTTGAGTTTATCGAATTAGGGAGATTTTGTATTATGAAGAAAAATGATTCTCCAAAGCCATTCATTCTTTCTTGTTTCCTCCTCCATTTTTTCAAAGCTCTCCCCTTTTAAACTCCCAAACAGACTCTTAAGTTTTTGTCCGTTAATTTGTTCATTTGGGTGTGAATATTTTACTGAACAATTAGCCTAATCAATGATTATTATTTTGCTGTCCCTTTCAGGAGAGGGACTGGGTGTAAATGACATTGTATCCTAGAAGTCAATCAAAGGATGTATGATATTTCACCATATTTTATTATAGGTAAACTAATAAAGGTTACAGAAGGGGAGGCATGGTGCTGCCAGAAGAGGAAAAGAGATTATACTATACCATAATTTGATGGATGGTGATGATTCACAATAATGTAATAGGTGTAATTTGCTATGTGACTATATAGGACCTTTTATTTCATTCATCCATAATTTTGTTGTCAAGTTTATTATTTTACATTCCCTTTAGCTTCGATGATATAGAGATTTGAGACTATTTTTTATGGAACATGTGGTGGCTGCAATTAGCCTCCTATTTCATATACCAAAAGGATTCTGTTAGACTTAAGAGCTTTGGTAATAAAGTTAGAATTGTTTTGACACTTATGGTTCTTTTTCTGTTTAGAAGATTATTATTATTATTATTAGATAGAATGATAGAATTTAAGAGCTTTGGAAATAAAGTTAGAATTGTTTGACACTTATTGTTCTTTTTTTGTTTAGATGATGATGACGACGACGATGATGATTATCATTATTATTATTATTATTATTATTATTATTATTAGATAGATAGAGTGATAAAATTTAACGCAAATTTTCTAACCCATCATCTTGAGTAGGGGTGAGAATAAATCAGGTCGGCTTACAAGGACATGTTAGATTCAGGTCTTTAGTTTTTTGACAGGTTCGGCCTAGCCTATTTCCACCTCTAATCTTGAGACTAAATTCCAATTTTTTAATTTTTTTTCCGTAGATAAAACAGATTTATATGACTAGTTCAATATTAAATTTCAATTTTACATATAATAAATTGACAACTAATTTTTTTTAAGATCTAATTTTGATTGGAGTCTAATTTGTTCAGTTCGTGAGACTTTTAAAAAAAATATTATCTCCTTTATAAAAAAAATATTATCTCCTTTCTCTAATTATAAGACTTTTAGAAAAAAATTATTCTATTATATAAAACTTTATTTTAATTTTTAACTATATTTATTATTTTTTACATATATCTTTATACATCATATTTTACTTTTTTTACGCCTTAATACTATGATAAAACATAAATATTCTATCTCTTAAAAGATAAATTTATAAAAATAACATCAACAAAAACTATTCCAACTATTCACTTTTTTAATTTCCGTATCTTTAATTTCTATTTGGCTTAAATAGCTTATATTCTTGTAAGTTCACGTTTTTTTTATATAAGTTCTTGTAAGTTTTTTTTTAAAAAATTAGTCTTCGCCATTATACTTCCTTTTGATTTTGCTCTCTGACTTCAATTGTTGTTTCAAAAATGCTAACGTAGCTAAAGGAGTGTGACAGATGGATCTGAAGTGAAGATTAATGAAGGACTAAATTAAAAAAAAATTGATATTACAGAGACCAAATCCAAAAATAAAGTATCTATAAAATTTTACTATGAATAAAATCTTCAAATTAAAGAGTTTACATGTAATCTTCATATCTCAACCGAAATTCTATTATTTTATGCGAGAATGTCATCATCAGCAAACTTCACTCCAATTCAAATCATCAAAATCTGCAATGTTGAATTTCGTTGTTTCTATATTATTTCTTTGTTGTTTCAACATTATTGTTTTCAATCTACCATGTGTGTAATGTTGAATTTCGTTGTATTTGTAGACTACAAAAATTGTGGATTGTTCATATGGGATGATGAAATTGAAGGTCACCCTCCATATATTCATCCCATAGAACTAACCTAAAAAAATTCTTGTTTGGCATTCAAATGACAAAGCAACATCTAATGAAAAAATTGCTTGTGCTTGCAACTGCTCAGAAATGGTAAAGGATGTTACTACTATTATCCAAGACCTTGAATGCAAGAAAAGAGACAAGATGAAGAACGATAAAGTTGTACAATGAAAAGAACACTTCCAAGTTGTACAAGAATCTGTTGATTTTATATTGGATTATGTTCTTTGCATACATTAAGATGTTTGCATGATTAGTGTAAAACGTGACAATTTGAATGTTATGTTAGGGTATTATCAGTTTTGTATGTGTAATGATATTTTGATGACAATTTGAAGCTTATGATATTGTATTGTGATGATTTGTGTGATGGTATTTTGATGACAATTTGAAATTTATGTTATGGTATTTTGATGATTTGAATTCGAGCGGAGTTTGTTGATGATGACATTTTTGCATAAACAATGGAATTTGAATTGGAGTGGAGTTTGTTGATGATGACATTCTTGCATAAAATAATAGAATTTCGGTTGAGGTATGAAGGGGACAAATAAACTCTTCAATTTGAGAATTTTATTCATACTGAGATTTTACAGATACTGTGTTTTTGAATTTGGTCCATGTAATATCAATTTTTTTTTTTGAATTTAGTCCTTCATTAATCTTCACTTCAGATCCACCTATCACACTCCGTTAGCCACGCCATCATTTTTGGAACGGCAATTAACGTCAAAGACAAAAAAAAAAAGTAATGGCGGAGACATGTTTAAAAAAAAAAACTTATAGCAACTTATATTAAAATACAGAAACCTAAGTATTATTCAAGCCTTTCTATTTTTACGACATTTGTTAGCAATAAGTTCTTTATAATTTGGGGGACATTATTTTTTTAAACTTCAGAGTTCTATGAAAAATATCTCCCTTTGAGTATAGTGATGGAACTCTTTTGGATTTTTTTTTGGTTTGTAACTCTTTTGGATTAATCCACCAATAATATAACAAAAATGAAAAAATTGTTAAGTAAATAACTAAATCCTTAAATATTATTTTCATCCATGTATACCAAATTTTGGTTTTAGTTTTTGTATGTGATTTTATTCTCATATCGACAAAACTTTTTGGTTTTGGTCTCAAAAGTTAAAAACCGCATGAAAATTTTCAAGTTTCCTACAAATTTTCTTACAAATTTCGTGTAGACTAAAATGACGTTTAAACCATAAATAAATAGAATAAATAAAAGAAAAGTGGCATCATCATCTAAACCGAAAACTCGCCATCTCCCGCCATGGCCACCACCACCACAACCAACACTCAACTTATCCTCTCATCACTCCAACCTCGCCACCACCGTCATTCTTTCTCTCTCCTCCCATTCTCTCTCCTCCGTTTTCCTTCTCTCTCTCACTCTCTCAAATTCCCTCTCTCTTTCTCCTTCAACTCCCCAACCTCACCCGTCCCCACCTTCAATGCCGACGACGAAGAAGAAGAAGAAGACGAAGATGAAGAAGAAGACGACGAAGACGAAGATATCGCCGCTGATGAATATGAAGATGCTGTTGTTGTATCCGGTGATGTTTCGGATGATGATGAAGCTGTTGATGTCGCTGAATTGGACCGTTATGATGATGGATTGAAATGGCAGAGAGTTGAGAAGCTTTGTAATGAAGTTAGAGAGTTTGGTGTTGGAATTATTGATGTTGATGAACTTTCTTCTGTTTATGATTTCCGAATTGATAAGTTTCAGGTTCGTTATTGAGTTTCTAATTTCAATGCGTTTTCGTTTTTAGGTTAAGTGTTTGTTTCTCTTCATTTTCATGTTTATTTGGAGAATTTGGGTGTTGATTTTGATTTGAGTGGGTTTTGGATTTTATGTTTTTTTTTGTAGCGGCAAGCGATTCAAGCTTTTTTGAGAGGT
This sequence comes from Trifolium dubium, assembly GCA_951804385.1. Taxonomy (NCBI): domain Eukaryota; kingdom Viridiplantae; phylum Streptophyta; class Magnoliopsida; order Fabales; family Fabaceae; genus Trifolium; species Trifolium dubium. The sequence continues at coordinate 36,165,675 of OX638067.1, forward strand.
TCGTCGGTGGTGGTTTCTGCTCCGACGAGTAGTGGGAAGACTTTGATTGCGGAGGCTGCCGCTGTTGCTACGGTGGCTAGGGGACGGAGGTTATTCTATACGACTCCTCTCAAAGCTTTGTCTAATCAGAAGTTTCGCGAATTTCGGTATGTGACAAACAATATTGAACATTTTCAACAAAAATTGAATCTTTATTCAATTTATATTTATTGGTTTAATTGAAAATTAGGTGAATTGAAAATTGAAACATGGGACATGGAACCTGCATTTGATTTATTTGTTTGTGTTTTTGCTTTTATATGTTAGTTGGAAGTTGAAATGTTGGTGGTTTGTTGTGGATTTTTAGGGAGACTTTTGGTGACAATAATGTTGGTCTTCTTACGGGTGATTCTTCCGTCAACAAGGATGCTCAGGTTTTGATTATGACTACGGAGATATTACGCAACATGTTGTATCAGAGGTGTGTTATGTTAAAAACTTTGAACCATTATCTAACACGAGATTTTTAGCCCTCAAAGCAGTAATGCTATACTTTTAGAGTATGGTGTCGATGCTTTGGGATACAACTCTGAAAATATATTTTAAGTTTTTATGCAATTTTGTTCTTCATCATGTTGAGCTCAAAATTGGAGAACTTATTTCTTTATTATTCCTATGAGGATATACATGATCAACTTAGAAGCTATACTACTTTTTGAGTTGGTCAAGAATTGTAAATTGGACTGATGTTTTATGTGTCATTTTGAAATTGATTAGGGGAAAAAAACACATTTGTGACTGTTCACAAGAAAGAGTTTATTTTAATATGGATGCAGAGAAAACTAGGGTCTATGTTTCACAAGTATCTTTTTAATGTCTTATTGTAAATCTTTTTGTAATTTGATTATGGCAACGTCATCATTATTCTCGCCTGAAGTTATATTTTTATTAAGTATATTATTAATTCCTATCTTCTCTATTTGTTTTCTTGATCATCATTTTGTCGATGCAATTTTCATGCAGTGTTGGTAATGTTTCTTCTGGAGGTGGACTTGTCAATGTTGATGTCATTGTTTTGGACGAAGTTCATTACCTTAGTGACATATCTCGCGGTACAGTATGGGAAGAAATTGTAAGCATGATTTACTGTCTTTCATGCTTTACCGTCTTTATACATAACTTAGATTGATTGTTTTCTTTTGATTTTTATGCATTATGTTTTCTATTGCTGCAGGTTATTTATTGCCCGAAAAAAGTTCAGCTTATTTGCCTCTCTGCAACTGTTGCAAATCCGGATGAGTTGGCTGGTTGGATTGGTCAGGTATTCATATTGTGCTGGTGATGTCTATTATAGTTGCAAAGTTTGTTAAGTATCATCAAGCACTTAATTCCGGGAATCATATAAAGAGTGTTAGAAACAGTGGCTTGTTTATTTCCTGCTCTAAGCCATGAAGTATTTTCACCACTTTAATTGGAAACATCCAAATACTTTTAAGTCGTTGATAAACTTCAGGCTGTTTTTAAGGAGCTTTGCGAATTTGATCATCTTGATTTACTTATTGTTATGGACAATTTGGGATTTGAAACATTCTATCTATTGTTCAAGTACATGATTCTGGGTTCTCAAGTTTATGTGATACTTGGTATTCCGATATTATTCTTCGGAAAATTTTGCATAATATAGCCACAGAGAAAGTACTAGACTGCATTACTTTATTTTATTAAAAGGTACCTTGATTATGAACTTCTCTAATGCTATTTGTTTTTTTATGTGACATAAGTTGACAAAACATACTGAAGTTGAGTATTATATCATCTTCATTTAATCGACTGATGGAATTGTGCTCGGCAACAAAATTCAATTAGTACATTAAATCTGTCTTCTTTCATTTTGTTTGCTTGTCTTTCTAGGCTAAATTTTGTGTAACTTCTGCAAAATGTTTTTGGGGTTTCAGATTCATAGTGAAATATTCAAGTAGTAAATTAAATACTGTCCTTTCATTTAATTTGGTTGCCTATCTAGGCTAAATTCATTTTTTGTAACTCTGCAAAATGTTTTTGGCTTTCAGATTCATGGTGGAACAGAGTTGGTAACATCGTCGAAACGCCCAGTTCCTCTGAATTGGCATTTCTCTTTGAAGAATTCTTTATTACCACTTCTCGATGAGAAGGGAACACAGATGAACAGGTGATATCTTGGGTCCTTACTGTATTTATTCAGTTTAGTTAATTGTTACTTGTTTCTATATTACTGTAGAAACCTTGTTTAATTGTAAAGAATTATACTATTTGTTTTCACTTTGCGCCCATTTTCATTTCCTAAAAATTGAATATTGCTAATATTCACACTTGTTTGAAGGTGGTATTTGCAGTTCACTGATATATTATGTCATTTATGTATGGATTTGGTAGGGTTCGTAAGTAATGGTTGTTTTGTTGAGTAGCACTAGCATGAAGTTTGATAGCTTCTTTATTTAGTGGTTTTTATTTATAGTTCCTTATATTTAATTTTTGGTACTTACTACTTCCCTTCCATGTTAAAGGGCTGAAAATATCTGGTTATATGATACAACTTGAATATAACTCTGATTTTTTTTTTGTTTCAAAAAAAAAAAAACTCTCTAATCGAGAGAATTGAAGTTCATAGATTTATCTGATTTTATAATATATGAAAATTTGTTCAAATTGGGTACTGTTCTTTGTAATCCCAGCATTTACTGCATCACAGTTACACTAATAGTCAACACAAGCGTGATGTTTACCACTGTTTGAGTTTCAGCAATTAAGAATGTTAAGAGGACTTGGATTACTGTGGGTGGGTCTGGCTGTACTGAACTTCATGGAAATCTTGTGTATCTGTCATAGTGATGGGTGTACAAATAATGTACCGATGGTTACAGTGGCGGAGGCTACCATAGCATCAACAACTTTGGCGGCATAATTGTTGCCATGATGTCGATTATGATTGTTATTTGCTTTCCATTGCTTAATATGAGAATACTGATTATAATGATAACTGCAAGAAATACAATGGAATAATGAAAACGGCAATTGTAGTGAATTTATAAAGTAGTGTGTTTTTTTCCAATCAAAAATATGATGCCATACATAATAATATACTATTATGAATTTTTATTATTTAACATTTTTAGATACATAATAATATACTAATATGATGCCAAACATAATAATATACATAATAACATTTTTAGATAGAAAATGTTATCGTTATTGTATCACTGAATTAAATCAAATTGGAAACTGTCTTTTTTTATTTTATGCAGGAAGCTGTCACTCAATTATTTACAACTGCAAGCTGCAGGAGCTAAACCTTACAAGGATGATTGGCCTAGAAAAAGGAATTCCAGGAGACGTGGAAGTCGCACAAGCTATGATAATGACGATAGCATGTTGGAAGAGCGTTCTCTTTCAAAGAATGATATAAATGCAATTCGTCGATCACAAGTTAGGCCTCTGAATCAATTTCCTCATTTATGATGTTCATTGTAGCAATTGATTTTATATCACTTCACAACTTAAAATATTTTGAAACGGGGATACTGTGGTGACTTTTATATGTCCGATAATTACCATGGATATTGAAATATGTAGTTTGGGTTTTGATACATATTTGGGCTAAAAGTACACATTGATGTTAGAAAAATAAGTCTCATGTGCCCTGTATTTTTAGTGATGAGCATACCTGTTGATGAGTATAATATTTTTTTTTTCAGGTTCCTCAAATAATCGATACATTATGGCACCTTGAGTCTAGGGATATGCTTCCAGCTGTTTGGTTTATTTTTAGCAGGAAAGGTTGTGATGCAGCTGTGCAATATGTTGAGGATTGCAAACTTTTAGATGAGTGCGAAGCAAGTGAGGTTCAAATAGCCTTGAAGAAGTTCCGCATTCAGTATCCTGATGCTGTCAGAGAAACAGCTGTGAAAGGACTTTTGCAAGGGGTTGCCGCGCATCATGCTGGATGTCTACCTTTGTGGAAGGCCTTCATAGAAGAATTGTTTCAAAGAGGACTTGTCAAGGTTGTTTTTGCTACTGAAACCCTGGCCGCTGGAATCAATATGCCTGCTCGAACAGCTGTTATTTCATCCCTCAGCAAAAGAAGTGATAGCGGGCGCACCCTATTGACCTCAAATGAATTGCTTCAGATGGCTGGGCGTGCTGGGCGTCGAGGCATTGATGAAACTGGTCATGTAGTCCTCGTCCAAACTCCTAATGAAGGCGCTGAAGAGTGCTGCCAAGTACTTTTTTCTGGACTTCAGCCTCTTGTGTCGCAGTTTACTGCTTCATATGGAATGGTTTTAAATCTTCTTGGTGGTGGGAAAGCCATTCGTAGATCAAACACATCAGATGAAACGAAACCTTCCTCAGGGAAAACATTGGATGAAGCTAGGAAGTTAATTGAGCAAAGCTTTGGAAATTATGTTAGTAGTAGTGTTATGCTGGCTGCTAAAGAGGAACTTAATAGAATCGAAAAAGAAATTCAGTTGTTGATGTCAGAAATCACTGATGAAGCCATAGATAGAAAAAGTAAGAAGGCTTTATCACAACGACAATACAAGGAGATTGCAGAATTACAGGAAGATTTAAGGGCAGCAAAACGTGTTCGGACTGAATTGCGGAAACAGAAGGAAACAAAGAGAATATCTGCTTTGAAACCTTTACTGGAAGAGTCCGAAAATGAACACTTACCATATTTGTGCTTGCAGTATAGAGATTCTGAAGGAGTTCTACATTCAATTCCTGCTGTATTTTTGGGGAAGGTCAACTCCCTTGGCTCTTCAAAACTCAAAAACATGATCAGTTCTGTTGATTCTTTTGCATTAAATTCAGTAGATGCAGATTCTGAATTGAAAGAAGATCATGTACCGTCATATCACATAGCTCTTGGCTCAGATAACACTTGGTATCTATTTACAGAAAGGTGGATTAAAACAGTATACGAGACAGGCTTTCCTGATGTTCCATTAGTTCAAGGGGATGCCCGACCTCGAGAAATAATGAGTGATCTCCTTGATAAGGAGGACATGAAGTGGGATAACCTTGTGCAGTCTGCACACGGTGGTTTATGGTTCATGGAAGGATCTGTGGAGACATGGTCTTGGAGCTTGAACGTTCCTGTTTTAAGTAGCTTCTCTGAAAATGATGAGGTGCTACTGAAGTCTCAAGCATACAGGGACGCAGCTGAACAATACAGGGACCAAAGAAATAAAGTTTCACGCTTGAAAAAAATGTTATCTCGTACGGAAGGATATAAAGAATATAATAAAATCCTAGACGCAGTCAAGTTTATCGAGGAGAAAATCAAACGGATGAAGACTAGATCCAAACGTTTGACTAATCGGATAGAACAAATTGAACCCTCAGGTTGGAAGGAGTTTATGAATGTTAGCAATGTCATACGCGAGACCAGAGCTTTAGATATTAACACGCATGTCATATTTCCACTGGGGGAGACGGCTTCAGCAATACGTGGAGAAAATGAACTATGGCTTGCAATGGTTGTTCGTAGTAAAATTTTACTCGAGTTAAAACCTGCACAACTCGCTGGAGTATGTGCAGGTTTGGTGTCGGAGGGTATCAAAGTCAGACCGTGGAAGAACAACAATTACATTTTTGAGCCTTCTTCAACTGTTGCCAATGTCATAAAGTTATTGGATGAGCAAAGAAGTGCCCTATTGGCAATTCAGGAGAAACATGGGGTAACAATATCATGCTGTTTGGATAGCCAGTTTTGTGGTATGGTTGAAGCTTGGGCTTCTGGGTTGACATGGAAAGAAATAATGATGGATTGTGCAATGGATGATGGTGATCTAGCTCGTCTCCTTCGACGGACCATTGATCTATTAGCTCAGATTCCTAAATTGCCGGATATTGATCCATTGTTGCAGCGGAATGCACGAGCTGCTTCGGATATCATGGACCGGCCTCCAATAAGTGAACTTGCTGGGTAGTTTGGGTAGTTTTATTTCTGTTGTATGTTCAATTTGTAAATATTGTATGATTAATTACCAGAAATAATTTATGATTTTATCTTTGTTGTACTCCTCAAAAGTATCAACCTAATGTTGTAAACTTGTGACATTAAATACAAATTTCTAGAAATAGATTTTTTCAGAAGTTGTATTTTAAAAAAAAGAAAAGAAAGTGAATGGTTTGTTATTTTTTTTGGGTACTACAGTGAATGGTTTTTTTTTCTTTTTCTTTAACACTTCATTATTTGTCTCTGATCAAACATCTTTCAAAACTCAGCAGACAACATCTTATTTTTTGTTCAACCATTTTCTAAAGATTCTTTGAAGTGTTATACTTAGTTCTGAAAAAATATTTTGACAAACAATTAAGAGTAAAAATAAATAAATTCAACTATTATGGTAAAAAAAAAAAAATTAACTATTGTACAATTTAACTCTTTTTTTTTCCTGTTTATTTTTCTCACTTTTGGGTTTGATTAGTAAACATGGTCTCTTGACCCAAAAGAATAAGAAATGAACCCTCAGGTTATTATTACTTCACTGTTTTTAATATATGTGATTTTGGCTAGAAGTTCCTATAACAAAGGACACGTCTGAAATTTTAGTATCAAGGGGATCAATAAAGTTTTCCGTCAAAAAATAAATAAATAAAGTTTGTTATTTTGACGTAATTATTTATCATTTTCTTTAGGGAAAAATACACTAACTTCCCTTAAGATTTAAGCTAATGTAACACACAACCCTTCTATTTAATGGGTTTTGCTAACTAGTGCCCCGTGACACTCTTTAAGCATACTATTTAAGGAAATATTTTATAATAATTTACTATTTAAAGGTTTAAAGAGTGTCTCACGGGCACTATTTAGCATTTGTCCTATTTTATTACCACAAAGTATATGATCAAAGTTCCAACTCCTCCTATTGATTGGTCGCTTACGTTTCGTTTCATTTCATGTTCTATTTCACTCCCCAATACATTGTGAAGAGCAACAAAACTCCATAGATCACTTAATTGACACTAATGCATAAAATTTTCCTGTGCTTCAAAACCCGACAATAACAACAAACAATACGCTAAATTATTAGCTAAAATTAAACCTAGGGATAAACTACACGTGCTTATATATGTTAAAGTTGAATAATTCTAATCATTTAGAAGTTAGTTAGAAGTAGTTAGTTGTTGTTAACTACCTAGGAGTTGTGAAACTTGTTAGAGCTTTGATTATAAATACAAAGCAATGTGTTCACCTTGTAACAACTCAATTGAATAAACACTTTTGATTTTTCTGCATTTTACTCTCAACTCTTTTAGTCTCTTATAGTTTTGCTTGCAATTCAAGATTACTCTTCTTTGTTCATAGTTTGGTTCTCAGAGATCAATCTGAGAAGTTTGGTCATTTTGCTAGAGATTGTAAATTTGGTAAAGGAAAGAAGAACTTCAAACGTGATGATGAAGCTAATATAGCACAGAAAAGTGATTCTGACAGAGATTGTGTTCTGCTGATGATGGCTACCACTTGTGAAAGTGATTCAATGCATCAAGAATGGTATTTGGACTCAGGGTGTTCAAATCACATGACTGGAAACAGAGATTGGCTCACAGACATTGATTCCAGTAAAAGAACCAATGTTAAGCTGGCAGATTGCAGAAAACTTATAGCAGAAGGTACTGGAAACATTATCATTAGAAGAGATGATGGTAAGAAGACCATAATTGAGAATATGTTGTATGTACCAGGCATGAAGTGCAATCTCATGAGCATTGGGCAACTGGTGGAGAAAGGTTTCACAATGAAGATTGATAAAGAGTCATTTAAGCTGTTTGATTATGAAAATAAGCTGATTCTGAAATCTAGCTTATCAAAGAATAGAGTCTACAAATGCAATATTCCATTTGGGAAAGTCATGTATATGGCAAGCATTGCCAATGATGATGCTGATTGGTTATGGCATATGAGGTATGGTCACTTGAATTTTAGAAGTTTAAGTCAATTAAGCTCTAAGAACTTGGTGAATGGTTTACCTGCATTAGTATCTTCTGCAAAATCATGTGAGATATGTCTAAAAGGTAAACAAAGTAGATTGCCATTTGTTTCTGAGTTACCTATGAGAGCTAAGGATGCATTAGGTGTTGTACACTCAGACATATGTGGACCATTTGAGGTACCAACATTATCAGGCAATAAGTACTTTATCATTTTTGTTGATGAATACACCAGGATGATATGGTTGTATACTATCAAGTTGAAAAGTGAAGCTTTAGAAGTATTCAAGAGATTCAAGGTCTTAATTGAGAAGGAGAGTGAAAAATCAATTAAGGTACTAAGAACTGATGGAGATGGTGAGTACACTTCTAAAGAGTTTGAAGCATTTTGTACTAGTCAAGGTATTGTACATGAGGTGGCTGCACCTTACACTCCTCAACATAATGGCTTGGCTGAGAGGAGAAACAGAACAATACTTGACATGGCCAGAAGCATGTTAAAACAGAAGAACATGCCACACAAGTTCTGGGGAGAAGCAGTTAATACTGCAGTTTACATTTTGAACAAATGTCCAACTAAGAAGCTGAAATCAAATGTACCAAAAGAAGCTTGGAGTGGAAGAAAATCAAGTGTGAAGCACTTGAAGGTGTTTGGTTCACTATGCTACAAACACATCCCTGATGCTAGGAGGAGGAAATTGGATGACAAGAGTGAATCCATAGTGTTCATAGGTTATCACTCAACTGGTGCATATAAGTTGTACAACCCCAGAAGCAACAAAGTCACATTGAGTAGAGATGTGAAAGTGGTTGAATCAGAGTCATGGGATTGGGATAATGCTAAAGAATATAGCATAGATCACAGTCACAGTTTCATCAACATTGATCCTAGTGATGAAGTAGACACTGAGGATGAAACAGATAAAGAAGTGGAAGTTGAAGCAACTAACAACATTGAGGATGAAGTGTTGATTCCACAAGTGACTCAAGCAACAAGACAACCATCCATTAGAGCAAGACAACTTCCCAACAGACTTGCAGATTGTGAATTGCTATCAGATAGTGCAATTAACAATGATGGTGAGATAATTCATTTTGCTTTACTAGCTGATGCAGAACTAGTGAACTTTAGAGATGCATTGCAAACTGATGTATGGAAGAAAGCAATGATGGAAGAGCTGAAATCCATAGAGAAGAATCAGACTTGGGAGTTAGTGAAACTTCTAGAAGGAAAGAAAACTATTGATCTCAAATGGGTATTCAAAACAAAATTGAATGTAGATGGAAGTGTTTCAAAACACAAAGCAAGGTTAGTAGCTAGAGGATTTCTTCAGAAGCAAGGAATTGACTACAATGAGGTGTTTGAACCTGTGGCTAGACATGAGACCATAAGGTTAGTAGTAGCACTAGCTAACATCAGAAAATGGCCCATGTATCATTTAGATGTCAAGTCAGCTTTTCTAAATGGTCCATTAGAAGAAACTGTTTATGTTACTCAACCACCTGGGTTTGAGAAAGTAGGAAGACATGGTACTCAAGTTGCACAGAGCTTTATATGGTTTAAAGCAAGCTCCTAGAGCATGAAATAAAAGAATAGATCAATTCTTAATTCAACTAGGATTCAAGAGATGTACAGTTGAGTATGGTGTTTAGGTGTTGAACTCAGAAGGGTCTGAGACTGTTATAATTTGTCTGTATGTTGATGATCTACTGATCACTGGTAGTAATCAAAAAGAGATAGACAAATTCAAACTCACAATGAATCAGGAGTTTGAAATGACTGACTTAGGGGAATTGTCATATTTCCTAGGAATGGAATTTGTGAAGACTGATAAGGGAGTGATAATGCATCAACAGAAGTATGCATCAGAGATGAATGAACCAAAGAAGTCACACCTGATAGCTGCTAAGAGGATTCTGAGGTATGTGAAGGGTACACTCAACTATGGTATTCTATTCCCAACACACAAAGCTGAAGATCAATTGAAGCTTGTTGGTTATTCAGATTCTATTGGTGTGGAGATAGGGTTGACAGAAGAAGCACATCAGGTTATGTGTGCTTGCTGAATGATGCAGTCATTTGTTGGTCATCAAAGAAGCAACCAGTGACTGCATTATCATCATGTGAAGCTGAATACATAGTTGGGGGTTATGCAGCTTGTCAACTGGTTTGGTTAGAGACTTTGTTCATGGAACTGAGGTGTGAATTGCTTAAGCCAGTGCAACTGTTAATTGATAACAAATATGCAATTAACTTGGCTAAAAATCCTGTGTCACATGGCAGATCAAAGCATATTGAAACAAGATTTCATTTTATCAGGGAGCAGGTCATGAATGAAAGGATTGAAGTGGTGTACTGTCCCACCAATGATCAGCTTGCAGATGGTTTTACCAAACCAATGAAAATTGACAGATTTGAAGTCCTAAGAGCAAAGTTAGGCATAGTATGCTTCTAAATGGATTAGAGATTAGGGAGGTGTGTTAAAGTTGAATAATTCTAATCATTTAGAAGTTAGTTAGAAGTAGTTAGTTGTTGTTAACTACCTAGGAGTTGTGAAACTTGTTAGAGCTTTGATTATAAATACAAAGCAATGTGTTCACCTTGTAACAACTCAATTGAATAAACACTTTTGATTTTTCTACATTTTACTCTCAACTCTTTTAGTCTCTTATAGTTTTGCTTGCAATTCAAGATTACTCTTCTTTGTTCATAGTTTGGTTCTCAGAGATCAATCTGAGAACATTCTCTCTGCATTAGTATTCATAGTTAGTGCTTGATTGTTTGTGGCTCAATTCCGCTGCGCCAACAATATAGTGACGTAAACTACACGTACTTCAACTTCACGTGATTTGTACAAACAAGTGACGTTTGCTATACATGCTCGAGCTTCAAGATTAGTTGTACAATAAAACAAACTAAAAAGAATGAATAAAATTAAAACAAATGTTTAAGTGTTGAGAAAATGTTCTCTAGTAGTCTATAACAGATTGCAGAAACGTTCTTGAACAATCTGTAGAATGTTCTTGGTATGTGATTGTGTCTTGCAAAAGTAAAGAGACAAAGAGAATAAGTTTTGAAAACTCATGAATATCATTCTCAAATATTCTCAATTTAAGAAATCTTGGTAGGATGATACTTTGAGTAGATTTTGAAGATCCTTAGAATATGCATTATTCATTTTGATGTTAACTGTGGTAATAAATCAACAAAGCATGTAACACAAAATTCATTGTGAATTTTGTCATGCAACACTAAATGTAGCTTATGATGCAGGTTTTTCTATCCTCATTCTTCAACTTATGAACCTCATCGTCTTTCTTGATCATTCAATACTATTGTAAATCTTGTGATGTAGAAGAAGACTATTAACCATGAAAATTATTTTCTTGATCGAACCTTTTAATGAATCCTCTTATGATTCAAACAATATCTTTTAAAAATCTTTATGAAGTTTGTGATATATTATCTGATGTAACTTAAAGTCTTTCATTATTGAGTATTGAGTATTGAGTATATAAAATGCATTTGTTGATGCAGTGACCTCTAGCTTATCCGCTTTTATCTTTTATCTTGCTTTCAACACAAACTCAAGTGTAAACATCAATAGATCACCATTTATAAAACTACTTAACATTTATTTCATAATATTTATAGTCATTAAAATATGTACAAAAGAGATTCAAGACACACAAAATAGTTCTCTCATTCGTTTCTATTTATTTCAGTAATTTTAAAGCTAATTTTTTATTTTGTTACCAAAAAAGAAAAGCTAATTTTTTATTTTCCAAAAAAAAATGGTTAATTCTTTCGTGTCCATATTTGATTGCCGTGGTACCTTTGTTTAATAAACGAAGTTACAAAGCAACCAATCCCATGCCACCACCAACAACATTCTCATTCGTTACACAGACTTACACAAATGCATACAAACTCATATATCTTTCTTTTTCTTTTTTTCTCCCTCAAATTTCGAATTTCGAATCAATAGATTAGGGACAACAAACGCCAACATATTCGTCACTCCAGTCTCACCACTCACACGCACATTCCTATATTCTTTTTTTTTTTTACTATGTTTAGACCAATTGTTTATAAAAACAAAACAATTAAAATGTTCATAAATTTTAGTTAAAAAAAATGGTCGAGAATATTAGATAATATATATATGAATAAATAATTACATATGAATACAAGGTAGACGGGCAATAAACTGCGCCGCTAAATTTTTTTGTATAGCAAAATTCAAACTTTGAAAAACTACATTTATAAACTTAGGTTTAATCCCAACTCCTTCGTTTGTGTGTGTGGGTTTATAATAACATTATTATTTTATTTATGTATAAAAAAACAATTAAAATTAGTTGGACACATTGCCAATTACATCATTTGTCTTTTTTTTTTTATGTTAAAAATAAAGGTAAATAGGCTCTCATGTTATATATTTTCTTTTTGAATTATCTTTTGTAAAATTATTTTTAACAGTGCACATTTTTCTGATGTAACAGTTGACTTTTACCTACTACATAAACAAAAGTCAATATAGAAGATAAATTCAAAAAAACAATTTTACAAGGGTTATCTAAAAATAATTTTATAGAATGAAAAACCAAAATTCACCGACTTTATGGGATAAAAGCCATTTAATCATAAAAATAAGGTTTAAATATATTTTTGGTCCTCTAAACATTTTCAAGATTTCACTTTGATCTTTTAACTATTTTTCGTTCCGTTTTAGTCCTTTAACTATTTTTTATTCCATTTTGGTCCTCTAGCTTTCATTATGTTAATCTATTTGGTCCTAATTATCGTTAGAAAAATGTCAAAAACGTTAATTTTGCATACGTGACACTTAAGGACTTGATTGCCTTGGTGTGAGATCCAATAGGAAAACTTCACGTGGCCAGAGACCTTTTTCTTCATCGTGTACGGAGATTCCTCCATCACCATCTCCGTCCACATCACCGGTGATCTTTCCAGTCACGAAAGCTTACGAAACGATACTCCAAAACCTCTCCTTATTCACACTGAATCCAAATCTGATATTTGATTTATCAATAGAGGTTTATATCTCTCGTATTTTACATTTTTCTAACAGTTATGACTAAGTAGGTTAATGGACATTTTTCTAAAGTTAGAAGACCAAAACGGAACAAAACTAATTAAATAACCAAAATGAAACCTTAAAAATACTTAAAGAATCAAAAGTATATTTAAACCTAAAAATAAACATCATAAATTCATTTTTGTGTTCTCTCTCACATAGAGTCTCTCTTCTCTACTACAGTACATTCTCACACTTACCCTTCAAATCATAGAGTCTTTCTTCTTTTCATTTTCATTCAACTCAAATAATCTCCACTTTCATCATTTTTTTTTTTTTGTAGTAACAGAAAATCGATAGACATGGCTCTGTCACGTTTAGCTTCATCCACCACCGTCGGATCGAATCTCATCAAACCCATCTCCGCCGCCTTCACCCGTCCGATCACCTCCGACACAACCACCACTCTCACAATCGAAACCTCCCTCCCTTTCACAGCCCACAACTGCGAACCACCTTCCACCTCCGTCACCACCTCCCCCTACGAACTCCTCTCCTTCTTCCGCACCATGGCCTTAATGCGTCGTATGGAAATCGCCGCAGATTCTCTCTACAAATCAAAACTCATCCGCGGTTTCTGCCACCTCTACGACGGCCAAGAAGCCGTCGCTGTCGGTATGGAAGCTTCGACAACGAAAAAAGACTGTATAATTACTGCTTACCGTGATCATTGTACTTTTCTCGGTCGCGGCGGAACCCTACTTGAGGTTTATTCGGAGCTTATGGGGAGAGTTGATGGGTGTTCTAAAGGGAAAGGTGGGTCAATGCATTTTTATAAGAAGGATTCTGGGTTTTATGGTGGTCATGGAATTGTTGGTGCTCAAGTTCCACTTGGTTGTGGTTTGGCTTTTGGTCAGAAATATTTGAAAGATGAAAGTGTTACTTTTGCTTTGTATGGTGATGGTGCTGCTAATCAAGGACAGCTTTTTGAAGCTCTTAATATTTCTGCTCTTTGGGATCTTCCTGCTATTTTGGTTTGTGAGAATAATCATTGTGAGTTTTGTTTTTGTTCAATGTTTTTTATTTGGTTTGTTGAAGTTTTGTGATTTTGTCATGAAGTTTTAGCTCAACTGTCAGAAAATGCCGAAATTTTGTTAGGTCGAACGTCCATGACCGGGGGGTTTGATCCCCGGTCCATCCACTTTGTGTGTATGAGGTTTTTGGGTGTTTTATTGATATTGATTTGTGTTTTGGGTTTGTGATTTTATAGATGGAATGGGAACTGCTGAGTGGAGAGCTGCTAAGAGTCCTGCTTATTATAAGAGAGGAGATTATGTTCCTGGATTGAAGGTGAGTTTAATGATTTTCTGATTTGGTGTTGATATGGTTATTTTGTGTTTGTGTTTTGTGTGCGTTTAGGCTCTGTTTGGTAAATTTAAGCTATAAGCTAGCTGATAGTTGAAAAGTATGTTGAATAAAGTTATAAGAGTGTTTGGTGAGTTTAGTTGTTATAAATACAAAATGACATTAAGTACATAGTTTTGAACAAAATATCTCAATTTTTCCCTAAATTAACTCATAAAATCTCAATTTTGCCCTAAACTAACCCTTAAAAATACAAAAAAAATTGACAAGAGACCGGGCAGGCTGGGCCTAAGATCCTCCCTTGACACTTGACACGATACTATTATTAGCAATGCCGCAATGGCTTGTAGACCCTTGTAGTAATTTGATTAAATATATATACATGTGTCGGTGTTAGACAATAGACACTAGCATACCGTTATGGAAATGACATTTGAACTTGTGAGTGGACTATGGAAATGATTTATTTGGTGTTCCAATTATGGTTGTTTTGTCTGATGTAAGGGCTTACTCTATTTAATATGCTTTTCAAAGCTTTAATTATGGTTACATAATGAGTTTTGCTTTGCATTTGGTATAAATGAAGAGCATTTTGCTAAATTTAATTAGCTTGATGTGTTGGAATGTTGTTCCGTGGTCGTGTACTTTATGCTTATGCTTAATTTAGCTTTTGTATTAAATAGGAGTTCCTTGAAAATGTGGGTTGCCAAGTAAAAACTTTATAACTACATCATTCTTAAGTCGCGCTCTCTCTCTGCTCCTCTTTTTATTTCAAAAAAGATTTGAGGCCTATTTCTTGTTACAATCTCAGACCACTTTTAAGAGTATGAATTGGATTTTGATTTTTGAGTGCTGGCCATTTTTCTTGTTCTTGTATTGAATATGGATGTTTATGACTATATGTGGACTCTCCTATCATACTTCTTATTATCATGCTCTGTTATCTAAATGTAGAACTATATTTACATCTATGTTGTGAATTTGAATAAACTCACCAATACTTTGATGTGTTGAGGAAAAGTTATAGCAACCAATAATCAATTAAATAATATTAATCACGAACAATACTAAGCAACACAATAAAGGAGAATAATAAAAAGAAAGAAACACAATAATTTGTTTACCCAGTTCGGTCCAACAATGACCTACGTCTGGGTGAGAGAGCAATTCTCTATTCCACTAATCGAAGAGTTTTGTTACACAAAGATTCCAAAAGGAATTACATGAATCTACCTTCAATCCTAATTCTATACTTTTTCTTGAATCTCTACCCTTGACCAAGAAACTCAATGACTTAGAATACCCAAGATAGATTCAAAGATGATTCTCCCAATCCCTAGTGTTGTACCAAGAGAAAACCTTTGTTCTCTTTCTAAAAGACTAAAACCCTAGTTTTGATTTGAGCTGCAAATCCTAATCCTGGCCTCTTTTTCTCTCTCACCATTTTTTTCCTAAGTGCATCAGCCTATATTTATAGAAAATATAAACCTTTGTTTTGAAATAAATCAAGTTTAAAAACAAACATAATCTCGCTTTGTTTGAACTATATCTAATTTAAAAACCAACAATCTCGCACAAAACAATCTGATTTTAAGACATATCTTCACACTCTATGTTGTCTGTTTTTGTTGGGTACAAGTTCTTTTATACAATTTTTGTGTATTTAATGAGTAAGGATGTATGCACTTGTGTGCACAACTATATACATGTGTTTTTCAAACAATTTAGTTTTGAAAATTGTCAACGTATTTTAATACTTTTTCAGGTAGATGGCATGGATGTTCTTGCTGTTAAACAAGCTGTTAAATTCGCAAAGGAGCATGCTTTGAAGAATGGGCCCCTTGTGAGTAATTGTTTTTTATCTTATGAATACTTGAATTTGTTACTTCAAATTAATTATTAGCAATTGAATGTTATAAGTGTACATGTACTAATACTTGCCAGTTGTCACTTTAGTGTTGATTAAATCATCATAGTTTACTTTCAGATATTGATGGACTTTTTTTGTCTTGATATTTATTTATTCTATCCAGATTCTTGAAATGGACACTTACCGATACCATGGTCACTCCATGTCTGATCCTGGCAGCACATACCGAACACGTGATGAAATTTCTGGTGTGCGACAGGTTTGTCATGTTCCTCAGCATGTCAACGTTCTATCACTTAATATTTTAAGGAGTTCATTTTAATTATTTTTTCTCTTCAATATAATGATTGTAGGAGCGTGACCCAATTGAGAGAGTAAGGAAGCTGTTGCTGTCCCATGACATTGCTACTGAAAAGGAGCTAAAGGTGATTGCATCTAATTGGAATTCATTCTTGATCATTTAATTGTGAAGTATACAAATTTCAGAATAGGTTATGCATGTCATACTATGACTTGTATCTTTGATACCCGTGACAAAATCTAATCATTTTTTCCCGAAGATACTTCATGAATAGAACATACTTCCTCTTAGATATTCCCATATATCAACAGCTCATTGCAGTAGAGTTTCAATAGTTTGTAACTTAAATGTTGTTGGAAGAACAGGGGTGGCATATAAATAGGAGTAAGTGTAGAAGCAAGAGCTGATTCAGTTTTGTTAGTTTGGTTAAACAGAGAAGTGGCTCAGTTGCAAGAGGAAACCCTTGGAGGAGAAGTTTTTCTCCTTGTTTATGTAATTTCATAGAATCAATAAAAACCATCTTTTCGGAAAGGAATGGAGAATGCAACATTCTTAGTGCGAGTCCAACATTCTAAGCTGAAGTGTATGCTGCATTGGAAGTAAAGTTGAAAGTTCATTGGTCAACAACCAAAACCATTCAGCATTTGCAACAGTTGAATAATAAGGCTCCTTAGTACTCACTCAAAATAGTAAGGTCACAGTTGTAGCACTCAGCTGCATAGGCGCATCTAACGTCCCAACACACACTCATCTGTAAAGAAGGTGTATGATGTTGTCTTGAGTCTCAACCTTACAAATCCAAAACATGATAAAGCCCATTGTTGCATATTTGCACTGAACCCAACAGACCTGTAAGATTAATGAATCCTATTTTCTAGGTTACCATGAAAATGTCTTAGACACAGACATATATGTGCATGCATGTATAAACATTTGAATTTGATGTGATGCTAAGGATTTTGATTTCCTTTTCTTCTTTTAGGATACTGAAAAAGAAGTCAGAAAAGAAGTTGATGAAGCTATTGCTAAAGCAAAGGTAAAAAACATGTCTATGCTGTTTATTCTCTTAGCACCTACTTCTGTACTATATAGCTTACATTTGCATAGCTTAAATGACTGCACATGGTTTACAATCATAGAGTTCTTTGTTTTCTTTTCTTATTTCCAGGAGAGTCCAGTGCCAGAACCATCTGATCTATTTACCAATGTATATGTTAAAGGATACGGGGTTGAGGTATTGATTCATCTCTATTCATTATCCACTGTATCCATTGTAGGAATTTAAAGTATAAGCTCAATAATTGATGCATGGCAGATTTTGCAACCTTGTTTTAAAGAGGAAAATATTGTTTTCGATATTTGAGATAATTAAGAAGTGTTATGATACAATCATACAACTCAAACATTAAGGTGGAGGAATTGACAAGTTCATTGGTTTTAAGCAGTGGTCAAATATTGTGAAATATCTGTCTTCAAATTCCGCTATGCAACAGTGATAGCCCACTATAGCCGCTATTTCACAATATTTTGCACTAAATGGTGTATTGTAGAACAATAGTGATTTGTTCAAATTCTGTTATACAATAGTCTATAGCCGCTTTTTAACAACACTAGTCTTAAGATTACTTGGTAATTGGTATGCTTTTACTCCATTCTTACATTCGGTGCATCCTTCAACTTTGCAGGCATTTGGTGCTGATAGGAAAGAAGTAAGAGCTACTTTGCCATAAATCAGAATTTACGGCTACAAGACTGATCAAAATAATGAAGAATAAAAGATTTTTCTGCAGAACAAATCTCAGAGCCTATTGGTTGAGTTTTCCCCAAGTATATAGGAAATTTACCCTTGAATAGCAATGGGGTGGAAATGATTACTTTTTGCCATGTAATTTTTTTAGAGGAGGATATTGGCATTGGCAAAGCATTACTATGTTTGATGCATCTTGAGTGTTCTGCAAATTTGAGGAATTCATTGTGTACAATTCTCTTTAACCTTACGTTATTAATAGGTGGCATGTTTTTGCCATTAGTTTTGTTGCTATTCATGTTTTGCTTTACTGAAACTAATTTTTGGGTATCATCCAAGAAACATTTTCAAAATTGTTGAATTCTTTGATATAGAGGTTCTTAGTTGCTTGATTTGATGAAATATTTACTGTCCGGACTTTTTTTTCTTGCCGTTGCCAATTTTTGTATTGGATCAGTTCATACAAGACTTTTTATATTGCGCTGATTTCAATTCGACTTCTCATTAGTGGACGGTAAGATTGGTCCTTAGATTAGTCGTCTTTGGGACGCATAAAATTATGATTAGTTGTGTTTCTTTTGCTGTCTTAAGAGAATATCCTTACCTACCCCACTCAATTTTCACATGCACGAAACTTATATACAGGCCCTGCCTAAGGTAGGGGCGACTAAAGTCACACAAATTACATACTCTCTTGGTCCCAAAATAAAATAAGTGTGATATTTGTTAAAATTGTTTGTCTCAAAATAAGTGTTATATAATATTTATAACATTGTTTTTGTCTATTCTACCCTTGTCATTTTACAGTATAATAATTAAAGGGAAACAATAAAGTAACTAAAGAATCTACTTTTTAATATTTCAATGTCTATTATTAATAAAAGATGGAGGTATTTCTGTAAAAGTCGTAATCTCTCTCTTTCATTTACACATTTTTCTTAAAGTGTGTGAAGTGGTCAACTACGACACTTAAATTTGAACGGAGGGAGTATTTATTATATTAATAGGTCTATTTTTGTGTTAAAAATATCTAGACTAGATCTTAAAATGTCTCTTTTAAGCCATCAATGTTCTCCTTGAGTCCTTGGTGACCAAATGATTGTACCAATTTTGAGAGTGAATGCAAAAAAACAAAATGTACGTATTCATGCTGAAACTTGTCTAGTATTAAATGTTTGCTTTAAACCTGATGTTATGTCTGGTTGGCTCCTTTGCAGCAGTACAGTTCCAGATACACGGTCGCAGAAAAATTAGGTTTCTTTGCAACTGCATTCACATCTATTTTAAATGGTTCTTGCTAACCATTGTCCTAAGGGTACTCGTTAAGGTTACCATAAAAAGCAATAGTTACATTAGAAATTGTGTTTCATTGTTATAGAAAAGTAGAAAACACAAATTTCAAGAGTTTATTTACTATTTTTGTTTCCTTAACCATTGTCTTAATGACAATGTTTATCATTTTCCTTCAAATATTGGTACAACAAATATGAATTTTATAAAATTTATTGTAAGAATAAAAGTGCACTCATGAGTACAAAACGGAGTAATACGGAAACATGGTAGTTGCTAGCTAGGTCCAATTCCAAATCATGGTTATGAACCACATTGGCAAATAATGAAGTGAAGCCATCTATTTTCTTTCTGCGTTTCACGGGTGGATTGTGGTCGTCTGATGATGCAATATAGTATGCATAATAGCAGCAGCTCGATCATCAGTGGTGATTGCGTTGGCTTTGCATTTTGGAATCCTCTGGTCTCTCAATGACAATGTGGATCCCACTATTACTTACAGCTGCACTGCACGTACGGGCCAGGCCACCACTGAAGTGAAAAAAGTAGAAACAGAGACAGGGTGGGTTGTGTTGTGTTCCAATTCCAACGTGCTTGAATTTCTGTTCTGTTTCTTGTTTCTGTATTCCATCTCAAAGCAAGACAAAATCACCCTAGTCTACTCTATATCTCACCACTCAGAGTATCCAATGCATTCTCATATCATTTCTCACACTCACTAGCTAGCTACTACTTTTGCTCTTTATTATAAGACTATGTGCATTGGTCTTAAACATTCAACACATATTTTTCTACTTTTTATATTCCACATCATCTTTTCTCTCTTCCACTTAATCATTTAACACACTGGGAAATTCTATGGTACTCTTGTTAAAACATAATATACTGGTACAATTGAAAATTTAACCAATTAAAAGCTCTCTTTTGTCCACATCATCATTTTTATATTATATTTTAAAAGTTAATTTTTGCCACATGTAAAATATTATCCAACATGTCAAGTAACCATTGGTCAATATCTTTTATTGTACCGGTACATGATGATTTATCAATTGTACCGTAGCATCTCCCTTCAATTTTACTCTCTCCAATAGTTTTTTCATTCAACACCCTACCCCACCACTTATTCTATCCCACCACTTTTTATTTTACATTCTTATTTAAATTTAAAATTTTGTTTTTATGATTAAATAAAATTACAATTATCGATTAACATTAAATTAAAATAACGAGCACTTAACAAAAAAAATTTAAATAATTTTTTTTATTTTCTTAACATCGAATGCAATACATCGGATTTTTTTTCTGTATCCAAATAAAATGAACCAAGTCTCTACTTATAGAGAAATTTTTTTTACGAATTTGGTGAAAAAATAAAAAAATAAAAAATTAATTTGCAGTGAAATAATTGAGTTTAAAGATAAGGATGAATTCAAATCCGCCCAGCAAATCATATGCTGCCGCGTGTCCGCTCTATCTTATCTCTCTTCTCTTTCCGCGTCTCCTCCGTCCCACACGCGCGCTGTCTCCGCGTGTGGTGCACGCGCCGGATTTGGTCGAATTGGGCAGCGCCGCGTGTCCTCCCTTGTCAGTTTCACACTTGTTGATTGAAACCAACTCCTCTCTCCTCCAGCTCCCTTTCAACAAACCGCTGGAGGCAAATTTTTGTTTTTTCTGACATTCATCACACCATTCACACACCAATGCACATAGTCTAAGAAAAAATTAACTTTTAGATTTATGGAATGTTTGATATAGTTAGTTCATAATATAGTCCAAATACATAAAACATTTTATGAATCTAAAAATCAAATTTCTTTTCATAATAAGGACCAAAGGGAATATTACTCTTTTCGTCTTATATTTATTTATTGTAAAATATTTTATGTGAAATGCTATGAAGCTCCGACACTCCTTAAATTAGGCGTGTCCCGTGTCGGACAGGTGTCGTGTTCGACACCGACACGACACCAACACTTACAATTACATTGAAATTTATCACTTTTTCAAAAAAATTATCTGTATTGATGTGTCAGTGTTCGTGTCGTGTCCGGTGTCTATATCTGTATCTGGTTTCATAGGTGAAATGTGTTAAATTTTGAAGAAAATTACAAGGCACATATTAAATAATTTAATAAAAAATAAAAAGCAATATGTGTTTTAAAATCTTGGTTAGTATATTATAGATAAAAAATGTGTACTGAAAATGTGCATTTTGTCAAAATTGGTTTTATTTAAGATATAATTACTATTTAAAGTATCATAATAGTTATATAAATAAAGAGTAGTAAAATATAAACAAATGAATGTGCTTTAAAAGTTTCTAAGTAAAGAGAGGATATTTTTTTTAAATAACCCTAAAAGGGAAAGAAAAAAAAAACATCAATCTATTCCCTTTACTCATAAAATTTCTAAATTGCCTTTGAGAACTCGCTACCTGTAGTAGCTAGTTTAAGCTTACAATCCCTTTGAAAACTAGCTACTTAAAAAGTAGCTGGTTTAATCTTGTAGTTCCTTTGAGAACTAGCTACATGCAGTAGCGAGTTTCAACTGGGGAATGATGTTACATAACTCGCTAGTTGAAGTAGCGAGTTTCAACTATGATTGTCTTACTCGTTTTTGCTGCTTTGCTGTGTGATGAATTTTTGTTTATAAGAGTTTAGAGTTATTAAAGAGTATTGGGTAAAATAGAGTTTAAGATTTTAAATGGTTTTAGTGGTTAAGATAAATTTTTAAGTTAAAATAAAATGAAAATAAAACTTATCAAACAATAATACACATTTATGAATATTAAAAATAAATGATGAACATTGTTGCTTGTTTTGTTAGGCATTAATAGAGACCAATCAAATGAAATATATATACTCTATAGTGTATCAGGAGTTGTTCATATATTGAGTTAGATGAAATATTATTAAGAAAGGCATTTAGCCATTTAAGCCTAACACCGTTACCATCTCCTCGTGCTGTGTGCATGAGGTGGTACTTCAATTCCAAACAGTTCTACTGCAGTGTCCCAACTGACAAATATGCTACATGTGACTGCTTTACTATTGAATGGTAAACTCATTAAAACACTAATATCTTCCAGGGTTATAGTGCATTCGCCCGTCGAAAGAATGAAAGTATGAATTTTCGGTGTCTATCTTTCTACTATGACTGTGATCAAATATTTATCCATCTAAAACTTTTGAAATTTAATGGTTGGAATGATTCACCCTCCACACATGTCTATTGCATTTATTTTTAATAGTTATAAAAGTGTATTATTGTTTGATAAGTTTTATTTTCATTTTATTTTAACTTAAAGATTTATCTTAAACACTAAAACTATTTAAAACCTTAAACTCTACCTAACCCAATACACTTTAATAACTCTAAAATCTTATTAACCAAAATTCATCACACAGCAAAGCAGCAAAAACAAGTAAGACAAAATCATAGTTGAAACTTGCTACTGCAGGTAGCTAGTTCTCAAAGGGACATCAAACTTAAACTAACTACTTCAAGTAGTTAGTTCTCAAATGGACTGCAAGCTTAAACTAGCTACTACAGGTAACGAGTTCTCAAAGGCAATGTAAGCTTAAACTCGGTACCTGTAATAGCGAGTTTCCACTGGAACAACAGAGTGGAGCAATTCAAAAATTTTCTAAAAAGAGGGGTAGGTTGGTGTTTTTTTTTCCTTTGAGGGTTATTTAAAAAAAAATAAATCTAAGAGAGGTAAACATTATAATTTTGATATAAGGGGAGCGAATTTCTAATGCAGATTCAACGTAGTACATTTGAGTTTTCTATGTCAAAGTTGGGACGAGTTTGAGATTGCTGTAGATTGTTACTGATCTTACTTGTTCATAAGGGTACGGTGGCCGCAAGTCTGCTCCGTCGTATATGTGTCTTTGAAAGGAGGTACGTACCTGCAAGACACTCCGACACTCAAATTAGTTTGTGTGTGAAGTGAAGGTTTTTAGAAGTTAAAAATGAGATATCTAGCCATTGTGAAGAATGACGTTTATATAGTACTTAATGTTGGGTGAAGACCATTGATGAAGATTGAAGGGTGACGGTCGCACGTTTGTCATCAATTGCTATAGGAATTCTAACTATTAGGTCATGATGAACAATAAATATTCATCATTTCGGTGTCAAGCGTTACATAATCAAGTATTCTACCGCACGAGTGAGAGAAACAGTGACATGGGCCGTGGTTATTGGACCTGCTCGACGTGCTCGACTTAGGGCAGAAGCTAGAAATGTGTCTAATCCTTGCTAAGTTTGGTCCAAAACAGTTACTATCTTTCAGTCTTTTTCTACTAATTAAGTAGTGTATTTGAAAAATTAAATCTTTCTTTATAAATTGAATAGTATCAATTTAATAAATCCCACACCTTCCATTTTAATTTCCCCACTATTTTTTTGCTGCGTACTTTGTCCCCCACTTTTTTTATATAAAAAAAATGCTAATTAAATTTAATATTGTCTTACCTGCTATCTCAACTTCCATGTGCACAGTTAAATTCGTCACACTTTTTTATCAAAAAAAAAAAGAATAAAAATTGTCAGACTATTCAACCCTTTTTATATAATTTTTTTGACAATAACCCTTTTTATATAATAATACAATAAGTATTTTGTTTGCAGAGTTGGTAAGAGACAGTTTGTTCTGTTTAATTTTAAGAGCCAATTGTGAAAGGACGAGAATCCATTTTATTTAATTCAATTACAAGATCATCTTGTTCTAACTTTACATAACCTTGGCTTATATTATAAGGAACAATTCACTGATTGCCAAACAAGGCATTGAAAATATAAACTTATCTTAATCATTTAGCCACATTATTTTACATCAACTTGGTAAGTCTCCGGATCTCAAACCCCACCCAATATCAATTTAGAATTTGTAATTATCGAAATTAATCATATAATAAATTAAGGGTTTTGTTAAATAGTGCCCTTGGGGCACTAGTTAAGGTTACTAAAAAAAGTAATAGTTTCATTGAAAATTGTGTTTATTATTTTAGAAAAGTAAAAAACACAAATCTCAAGAGAATATTTACTATTTTTGTTTTCTTAACTATTGCCCTAAGGGCAATGTTTATCATTTTCCATAAATTAATAATATATGTCTTTCCTCTTTCCAGCATAAAACTATATGTTATGTCTATTATTTATAATCTCTATTGCCATTTTCACATGTATATTTTGTTTAAGTAAATGTAATATATTTAATTAATGTATTTATCCATTTGATGTATTGAGAAGTATATTTGATGTTTTCATTTTTAAATGAATAATTAAGTAAGCATTGATAAACAGTATACAGTGAGAGATTTATTAACCTCTAAAATAGATAAATTTAAAATTTTAACTCTGTTGGTAAGGATATTACATTTTATATACTTGAAGTTCGAATTTAAGGGTGAAATTATAATCATTAAACTATTTGAAAAAAAACTTATAAGATGATAATGATTAGAACAAATGCATCCCAAAGACTTTTAAGTTTATAAACATTTGTAATAAATTGGTCCTTTTAATTTTTTAAATATTATACATGTTCTTTTTATTTTATTTTTCTAATTATCAAATTGGTCTTTTAACTTTGTCAAAGATTATTATATGTTCGAAAGAAAGTGTTTGCCTACTCGTTATCCTTCAACAATGTCCGCTATTACTACTAACAACGTAACATTTGATCATTTAGATCTCTATGTACCGACGGCTAAAAGTGCCGTACTACCATAATATCCCCTTAAAAAAAAAATCAAACTCTAAGAATTGTCAGAAGTATAGGAAATTCTATTAACAATCTTCAAGATGTATATAGATTTTTTTAGCTAACGATCATCATGTAAGCATTTTGTAAATGGCCACATAAACATACAATGTCATGTCATGTCATTCAATAAATAAATACATGTTAGAACATAACATTTTTGTAACAAATAAAGGTAACAATATTGTAATCTGTCACAAAATTAAAACCAATTTAAAACTTAAAAAATTTAAATAAAAAAAAAACATTTATTATAAACGTTAAACTTAAACATAAAATGATCTCTAAATATATTTGACCTAAATATGTTACTGCTTTGTGTCAATTTTTTTTTTTAATGTTACTGCTAACTTTATTAATTAATTACTTTAATTTAGACTATAAAATCTTAGTGTAGTATATATAACGAATAACAATGGAGTTGGAGTTAGCTGAGCATAAACTATGTTTAACATTAAATCTTACTAGTGTAGTACGTGTGTATATCTATTTTAAGAAAAATGATAAACATTGCCCTTAGAGTAATGGTTAAGGAAGCAAAAATAATAAAGAAATTCTTGAAATTTATGAATTTTACTTTTTAAAATATTAAAACACAACTTCCAATACAAACATTACCCTTTTCAGTAACCTTAACTATTGCCCCTTAACAAGACCCCTATTTTAAACTTCAAGTTGGGCGTGCGTTGAAACTTGAAACTGTCACGGACCAATTGAATGTTTGCGAACAGCTCTCATTTGTGGCAGACTTGTTCAATTTGTCAGAAATGTTCATGTTACCATGTAGTAGTAATATGCTACTATCTTTTAATTTAATTCAGGTTAATGTGTTTTATAGGACTTGTTTATTGTGGTGAAAGTTTGAGATTTTAAAGTGTATTTTTCTCAAGCTAAGGTTTCAATTTTACAGTATTTTTTTGAACCACATATGTCTCCTTGTTGATTGATTAAAAAAACAAAATTTTCTTCGTTGTTAATGTATGTGCACTGTGCACATTTGCTACGCTTTAGACACGCAGTGAAAGTGCACATTAAGTCAACTATATTTATAGGGAAGAGATAAATAATAAACTTCTCTCGATATGTTATTAGTAAATTGCAAAGCAAAATCCCAGTCCAATATAAGCAGCATAAAGTGCAATTTAAATGATTAAGTGTTAATTATATATGTAATTTGCTATTTCTAAAAATTTTATATGTGAGTTATCCTGTTAGATTTTTTAATAAACCAAAGTTTTGCTAAAGAAAGGAATAAAAATTCTACGCAAAGTAAGAAAAGAAAGGAACAACAAACTCCTTACGGCAAAGTCAAGCATATGAATAATTTTGGCACTCACTCAAATATTCCTACGAATTCTTATAGCTTACGGATTAAATCTGGGCAAAAAAATAACTTACAAACCAGATATGTAATGAATATATAATTGTAACGAATTAATGCACCTTTATTTTAGATAAATATCACATGAAATTCACACACAAATAAAAATTTTAAGTTGAATTTAGAACGTAACACCTCATATATCGACACAATAATTTAGACATTTATCAATTGAGTTAGCACCTACGAATTGAAATAACTGATATAATATTAATATAAATTAATATTTGATTGATTATATAAATTGTATGTATAACTGGCTATAACACGATCAACAATCATAATCTTATTAACAAAGTTAGGTGCCGTTGAGCATCATCAATAATTAAATCTGTAATTCTAAAACCATAACGTTCACATAAATAATGGAAAAACAAATTAAGTTTAATAGCTCTAGAAAACGAAATATATGAAGAACATATATAAAATTAATAAGATAGACGTACGTAACAGTAATGAAAAGGGACTACTAATATCCGTTGAGAAAGAAAAATTGAAAATATACAAAGATATTATTAAAACATCAAAATAAATCCTAAACTTTATATAGGATATTCCAAAAATAATTAATAAATTCCTGAAAGTCTCGAATTGGAATTGAAATGAAGTTTGGAAATTTGTATTAATTGTACAATTAGGGGGGTGCACGTGGTCCACATGGGATGTGTAAGTAACTGGCTTGTGGGGTTCTGCCAGCTAAGCAATATATAATGTCTATAACTCTATATCACCTCAATTTCAACTATTTTAATTTCAATTTACAAAAATGGCTTCTCACATAGCTGGACTCAAAGAATATGACCTTTTTATAAATTTGGTGTATGTCTTTTATTTTCTATTTTTAATGAAAGTATAAATTTGGTGTGTTGTGCATGTTGGTGAAGTAACTCATAGTACCATACATAGATAATAGATTCATGTTTAAAATCCATAACACTCGTCAGGTGCAAACTTTAAAAGTAGAAGTTCATAAATCATGATATGATATTATGATATCATTTGTTCTCAAAATTAAGTATATGTGTTTGATTATAGACGGATGCAATTTATTTTGAAAGAGTTTATGCAAAATAAATTCTAATTGAAATAAGTTGAATTAGGATTGGAATTCTAAAATCTCCATTTATTTATTTTTTGGTTTACAAATAGAACAAAGGAGGATCAAATCTAGGTCATCATGCAAACTACACAAACCCCTCACTACTCGACCAAATTTAATGGCTTATTTTTTCTTTAAATTTAAAGTGTGCATGTGAACTTTGTTATTATATTATTTATATAAAAATTGATGATCATAAGTATTACCAACACACTCTTCAACACACATTATCTACTTATCTGTCTTAAAATAATTGAAACAGTTGACCATTGTGTAGTATTTTTAATTTATTTTAACTATATTTTTTTAATAATATGTAAATACAAATTTTAGCATATATATTGTTTGATTTATCTCAATGAGTATTTTTAAAATATACAATTTTTATAATTTTTTATGATAGATAATTAAATATATTAACAAACAAAGTTGTACATTAATAAACGTGAACTAGTCAACAAAATCGATTATTTTGGAATGGAGGAGTACATGTTGTTCCATTTGTTGTCATACATTTTGATCAAACAATATGTTAGACAAGATGTCTGAGACATCTTGTCACAGTCTGAGCGCACCAGTTCAATTGGATCATAATTGTGCGTTTGATTTATTTTAATCACATACTTTAATTAAGGATTGACCGTTATTTACTTCTTGAAGAAGAAATAAATATTCAAACTTTATTTATTTGAATATTTTTGTTGAAGATATGTTTGAAGAATATTTGTTTGAAAAAACATTGATTTTCAATATTCCAAACAAATATATTTTGGTCGTTGTGCTAAGTTCATCCAAACTAATAAACTTCCAGAAGATTACTTTTGTGAGCACTATTAGAGTTTTTGGCACAACACAAAGGCAGTATAGTTTTTCAATCTTTCGAAAAAGATTTGGTTGAAGAATTATGCAACAAACTTTTAAAATCAATCATTTATTGAAGCTTGAAGCTCAAGGTCTATATCAACCATTATATAAAGAGGTTTGTGCCCCACAACAAGATCACCAAAATATAGAGAGAATAATCTAAGAGTTCTTAGAAGAGTTTCGAGTCATCGTTTGTTTTTGTTTTTGTTTTTGTTCTTTGTTGTGCGTAGCTCGTAGTCGCGATAGACTTGTACTATTATTTTCTGAGTTAATCTCATTCTTTCAACTTGATTAATACTTTGTAGGGAAAGTCACATATTTAGGCGAAGTCTTAAATAATTTCATTGGAGTAGTTTTAATGAGAGACTGTGAATAGAGACTATTCAAATAAGACATATAGACTAAGTACTACGAAATAGTGAATGTTACTTTTCTGGATTAGTATCCCGCAGATTAGGTGTGTTATCACTGAACTGGGCAAACAATTTGTATTCTTTATTGTTTCTGCAATTAAATTTGTTTGCTGTTGCGCGACAACAAGTCTTACAAGTTGTCTGAGACATCTTATAAAACATCTTTTTCACCGGAATACTAGAATTTTAGTAACGTACTCTGATCCCTTTTATAGATTACAATTAATGTGTGTTCCTATAAATTATGTAGGTCTCATATAAATTTAGTGTAACTCATCAGGCTAATACTTCCATGCACAATGAAAGCATATTGTTCATAGTGCACAAGTTATTGGTTTTATTATAACGAATATGAATTTTGTTGGATTGAAAGTTTATATTATATAGATTATTCATGCAAAAAGTTTAAAAAATTGTAAATCATTTGATATGTTATTGAGGTTCATCAAGATTAACGGTATTTAATAAAAACTCATAAACTATTAATTTTGATGGATTTCAATAACATATCAAATTATTTTCAAATTTTTTAAAATTTTATATATATAGATGATCTAAATAATATAAATTTTACAAAATTCGTATTTATTGTAATGCTAATAAATAAAAAATTAAAACACTGTGCATGAATTACTATAGTGGAACTCATATGAATTAATAGTGTGTTTGAATTTGTATATATGGATTGAACCCAAACAAATAAAACTTACAGGACTAACATAAACTTTATAATTAATTTTAAAAGCAAATCTAGTTTTAATCTAGAACATTTAAATTTGTCAAAATCAATTATACAAGTAATAGTCAAATAGAGACTCAATTAATAATTTCCACTTGTGTAATATGTTAGCTAGGGTATTAAAATCAATTTTTATTTTGTCAAATAGTCTAATGAATGACAAATTCATACATTTTAAATACCAAAAAATATATAATTTGGGATTCAAATTTTCGGCCTCTTCAATAAGTTCATGGTAGCGCTACTCTTTAAAATCAACTTTTTGGGATAGATATATAAAATGATAATAATCATTAAAAATTTACATACAAATAAAAGAATCGATCATATTCAAATTTTAATTACATTATTTGACTTGATAATAATTTCAATATATATATATATATTTACTTATATACGGCGTCTTTGTTTTATAATTCTTTTTTAAATTTGTCTTGTGCAGAGACGTGATTATTATTTATAATATTATATTTGTCATTAAAAAAAAATTGATCCATTTTACCTTCTTATGCTCATTTTCTTGTGTTTTTTATCAATCAATACCAATCATAACATTGTTTCAGTCATAAATAAACAAATAGAGACCCCGACCAAAATTTTAAATGACTTTTATGTATGGCTATGAAACATCTCTCCAACTTAAATTTATAAGAGTTTAATTGTTATGCACTGACGGTGTAAACTTTTTTTACACATACATCCAATCAAAACACAAGAAATTGCCACTTTTATAGATTAGTTCCTAAAAAATCTCCATAAATGCTTATATGACGTGATTTAATTGGATGCACGTGTAAAATAATTTTACACTATCAGTACATATAAATTGAATTCAATTTATAAAAACAAAAATTAATTATTCAATACTTACTAAATTCTCATACTGCTTAGCTGCCCTAAAAAAAGAAAGTATTTAATTTCTGTCCTTTTATGATTGAATTTTTTTTGAACTTGTGAAATTATTATCAGTGACCTGTCACCATTTCTTTATGTAAGTGGTGGAAACCCTGTCAAAGAAATAGACGTATGTATATAAAGTGTACCTCTTACCCATCATCATAGTGCATATTGAATAATGTCATTTTTCTAGTTTACTTAAATATTTCGCACTTCATTAGTGATATGTGGTGGTTGAAGATTTTTTTTTTTAAGCCGGTGCTTTCATGGACAGTGCAACAAATTATTCATCAATTAGAGTACCCTTTGTATTTAATTTTAGAGTGTTCTAATCGCTCTTAATTTTATATATACTTAAATTGTAAGGTTAAATACCCTTTGTATTTCTTATAATTCAAATTTTCTTACAAAAAAAATATTCATCAATTAATCAGTTGTTTTAACTTGCATTTGTAGGTTTAGTCATATATAAATTTCCATGAATATAACTCATGGTAGACACATCGATATTTTATATGTATGCTTGCTTAGATTGTGGTTTAAATTTTGTAAAATTTCCTATTTATCTGGTGAACAAAATTTCCCACTTGTTCATTCCAAAAAATAAATTTTTAGTCAAAAAAATATTTAACCAAAAAATATAAATATAAATACAATCAGTCTTATTAAAGGCACATATTAAAAAATCTAAAAGTAAAAAAAAACTCTTGCAAAACGAAATATTTTTATTTGTAAAAAGTTGTATGCACTATTTTTAAAACTAATATTTCTATATAATTAAATTTATTTTTATATTAAGGACATAGAATATACTATTTTAAACTCAATATATTTTTAAAGTAGCATTAATTATATTTTATCCCCTGTAAAATAGGCTAAAGTTATTTTACCCCCTATAAAAAAATTGTTGCTTTACTCCTCTGTAATATAAGATTTTGCGCTTTACCCCTGATCAAAGTAAACAAAATATAACTACCGCTAAATTTGTGTCGTTGACATGCCACGTGACTTTTTCTTTTATTTTTAATTTTTTTCGAAAAAAATTCTGCCAACTCAGTGTTTTTTAAATAAAAAAAATTATCTTTTTATAGATTTGTTATTTAGCGGTGATTTTTAGTATAATTTGTGGCGATTTTATTATATTTAACGGAGATTCTATTTAGCAAGGGTTTATAACTGCAGCTAAATTATACTAGAAACCGAAGCTAAATAAGAAAACTATATAAAAAAAGTGCACAGACTATTTAGCGAGGGTTTTAAACCGCCACAAAACAGAACTCTCACTAAATATAATAAAATTGTCGATAGCTATAATATATAACCCCCACAAATTATACTAAAAACCGCCGATAAATTACAAATAAAAAAAAAAGATTAGTTGGTAGAATATTTTTTTTTAAATGTCACGTGGCATGTCATGTGACAGATTTTGCCAAGTTAGATTTTATTGATTTTGACTAAGGGCTAAAACGTATTATCTTATATTACAGAGGGTAAAACAACTTTGACCTATTTTACAAGAGAGTAAAAGGTAATTAACCCTTAAAAAAAATTGCAAACAAAAAAATGTATTGAATATAATTGAAAATGTATTTTTTGATATATATCATATAATTTGTAAGTTACCAATGAGAATCAATTAAAAATGTGTAACAAAATATAATTAACATCAGTTTAACAAATTCATGAAGGAAAAACATGTCATAATACAAACTGTCACACTTTTGGAAATTAGAGTTTTTTTAACACCCATAAAGTATTTTAAAAAATAGGTATATATATGTTTTGGTCCTACAAATATCTGAATCTTCACCTTTTATATCAAATTTCTATAATTTTTATTAATAGACAATTAGAAATATATATTCGCAATCAAAATCATGTATTGACAAACAAACAGTGGTCAACAAAGTCTTATATTTTGAGACAGAAGTCGTATTTAAGATGCTTTCATCATGTACACCACAAATTGGAGGAAAGGAAATGAGGAAAAATGATGAAATAGAAAGGAATACATTTCATCATGTACCACTTTATTCCCATCATGTACCACTTTATTCCATTCACTTTTTAGTTATTCAAACAACGGAACTTTATTTTATACCACTTTATTTCATTTCACTCCATCTTATTTTATACCACTTTATTTTATATTAAAAATGTGTTTATAATTTGGGACCGAGGGAGTAATTAATCGGCAATCTATTTTCAATCTACTACTGGAGTTAGTATTACTATCTATTTTTTCCAAGACGTGACACGAGGAGCCTTCTTCATTTACAAAGGCAAACACCATTTATTATGATCATTAAAAGCCTTTTTTACACTTCACCGTTTCCTATATTCCATCTCCCACCTCAACATAGAAATGTAATTGCAATTTATTCCCCATTATGAAAACTTGGAATTTGAACCCTAAAATGTGGTGAAGAGCTTCATTTTCATAGCTGTCATATTTATTGTTTACTCCCTTCATATCAAAATATATATCATTTTAAGAAAAAAAATTGTATTATAATATAGGGTTAAATATGTTTTTAGTCCCTATAAACATCTGACTCTTCTACTTTTAGTCCCTCTAAAAATTTTTCCCATTTTTTGGTCCCTACAAAATTTTATAACATGAATTTTGGTCCCTACTTTTAAGTCAACTCATGTATACTAATTAAAATTTGGAATTATGTATTGCAGTAATGTTTAGTATATTAAAAATTGAATTGATTTGCAAAATTTAAATTTTTTTAATTAGTGATGAATTAAATATGAATTTTTGAAGTGTTTCCGCTTAAAAATTCATAGTTAATTCATCATTTGTTAAAAAATTATGAATTTTGGTTTGAGTAATTTTTATAATATTATAAACATGATCACTAAAACTCGTTAAAAAATTTGAATCGTACACATAGTTGAGTGAAAAGCAGGGACCAAAAATCATGATCTGAAATATTTGAAGGACCAAAAAGTGGGAAAATTTTTTAGAGGGACTAAAAGTAGAAGAGTCGGATATTTATAGGGACTAAAAACATATTTTACCCTATAATATATGTCGTTTTACATTACCAATAAAATATTTAATGTTTATTTTCCTCTTATACTCTTAATTAATTATTTCTCTTTCTTTTTTCTATTCTATAATTTATCTCTCACATATCAATAATGAAGGATAAATTTTGTTAATTAACTAATAATTTATCTTTTCCATACAACAATGATTACATTTCTTATTTTGTGTGATATGGTCAAAACTACATATATTTTGGTACGGAGGTAGTACAATGCATGACTTAAAAATTACTCCCTCCGTCACAAAATAAGTGTCATACTTACCAAAATTGTTTGTCACAAAATAAGTGTCATATACTATTTATAACATTAGTTTTTCCTATTTTCTCATTTAAAATAATCATTAAAAAAGAGAAAAAATACACTCAAATATTTACTTTTTAATATTCCAATGTTTACTACCAATAGAAAGAAGAGATACTCTAGTAAAAATCATATTCTCTCTCTTTCATTTACACAGTTTTTTTAAATTGTGTGATTTGGTCAACTGTGACACTTAAAATGAGACAGAGGGAGTAAAAGGGTTAATAAGTCAATACCTTTTGTAAAATACACGAGTTTTGCAATACTTCCTGAAAAAAAAAATTAGAATTCCCTTGTAATGTTTGATTTTTTGCAATACCCTTATGGATTCAGTCAACCATAATATAACATCTGCAAAAACCTGGCTAATTTTTTTTTGCGGCGGTTTAAAACCTTCGCTAAAATTATATTTTGCAGCGGTTTAAAATTTCTGCTAAAATTATGCAGCGATTTTTTTACGGCGGTTTTATGGGATATTGCAAAAAATCAAACATTACACGGAGGAATTCTCAAAAAAAAATTACAACGTATTAGAAAACTCGCGCATTTTACAGGGGATATTGACCTATTAATCCAATTAAAAACGTTTAACAATAACAAATTTTTATTTTCTCTATCAATACACATATGAAGTTCCTTACTCACTTTCTTTTTCTTTTCTTTGTTTTGATTTTCACTAAT
Source organism: Trifolium dubium (assembly GCA_951804385.1). Classification (NCBI taxonomy): domain Eukaryota; kingdom Viridiplantae; phylum Streptophyta; class Magnoliopsida; order Fabales; family Fabaceae; genus Trifolium; species Trifolium dubium. The sequence goes on from OX638067.1 coordinate 36,200,459, forward strand.
AGTTTAACTTAGTTCAGATGTCAGTAGTTCTGATATCAAATGATTTCAATCTTTTTTACTCGCTTTCATTTCAAATAAAATTTTGTTCTATAGGTCCATAAGTCATTTTTCAATTGCCAGAAAATGCCAAAATTTCTAGGCAAGACGTCCATGACTAGAGTTCGATCTCGATCTTACCACTCTATTTTAGTGTATGAGTTTATAATGGCTTTAACAATTCGTCTATGTACAAAAAACTAATTTTGTTCTACCGTAAAATTTATAAAATTCCGTCTTAATTGATCTATTCAAATGACTAAATTAATAATTTGTTAGTTTATAATTCTCAATCTTATACTCCCCCTGTTTCTTTTTATTTGTCGTTTTAGAAAAAATATTTGTTCCTTTTTATTGGTTGTTTTGACAATTTAGGTTTATATTTTGCCTACTATACCCCTTCCTATTTTATTTTATTGACTAAATTTTGTAATTTTTTTTTGAAACAATATAATCTTTTTATTGTATACAAAAAATAAAATTTAAATAAAGTTTGTTACAATTTTTGTAGAAATAGATCATGTTTATGAAAAAGTAGAAATTTATTGGTGGATTAAAAATATGATATATATATATATATATTTACTAAAAGTCATAATAGAAAACTAAGGTACAAAAATACACTTTCTTATTTTGGTCTTTTTTTCGTTCTAAAATAACAAATAAAAAGGAACAAAGGGAGTAATACTAAATTACTAGTGGATGTTTTATTTTATTTTATAATATTTCAATTTTTTAAGAAAATAATTAATTTGTTTATTTATATCATGAAATGAGTTTGTTTACTTGTAAAATCTATTTATTAAAGATAATTAGTGGAACCTGACCAAAAAAGAAAAAAAAAATTAGTGGAATAATGTAGTAAGTTTAAATATAATAAACAAGAATAATTTATTAAAAAAATAAAATATTTTCTTAATTTTCATAAAGGACAAATAATTTACGATAAAAGAAAAATTCAAAAGAGATAACTATTGTTTGTGAGATGGGAATAGTTTTTTTTGGTGAATTCTATGGTACAATGGTAAAATAGTCATGTACCAATACATTAAATGTGTTGTCCAATAGCCATTTAATATGTGTCATAAAATTTGACATGTTGGAACTATTATGTTTGACCAATTTGCTGATTTGGACAAATTTTTTTGCAATTTTATTGGTTAAAATCTCTATAGTACCAATACAATACTTTTAGCCAATAGTACCGTAGCACTTCACTTTTTTTTTATCTTGATTTTAATTCTTTTCATGAGAAAGAATTTATTTTTAGATTTATTATGAATAAATATATTTACTTTATAATATAAATATAAATTAAACACATATAACTTACTGTATTTAATAAATCTAAAATGTAAATAATCTCTTACAATAAAAAGAACGAATATAGAATTAATTTGGATTTAATTAATTTTGAATCAATTTAACCGCAATTGATTCAATATTTTTTATTTTATATATTTTTCTTAATATATATATTTATTTATTATCCGATTTAACTGAATTGAATCCATGAATTTAATTTATATGCACTGACAGTGTAAAATTATTTTACACGTGCATCCAATTAAATCACGCCATGTAAGCATTTATGGAGATTTTTTAGGAACTAACCTATAAAAGTGACAATTTCTTGTGTTTTGATTGGATGTATGTGTAAAAAAAAGTTTACACCGTCAGTGCATAACAATTAAACTCTTGAATCCATATACAAAATCATCAAAATTTATGCACGAATATATGTATACATGTTTGACACTCCTCCACCTTGGAATTGGAATTCAATTCGGTTACATACATACATACACATCTAGATTTTGACACAAAAAGTGCTTATACCAAAACTATTCTTTGCGTATCGTCGACATGCTTCTCTTTTCTTATGGTTGTATCTTTGGAAAATTCTATCCCTTTATCCAAAAGCTTCATAACTCTTCAATTATCTTGCTATTACTATTATCACTCACAAAATCAAATCAAGATTACGAATCACAATTTTTCCCAGAATGTACGATTAACGTAATTGTATTTTGGGTACAAAACACTATTTTGTAGTATTATTATCTCTCGTTACTCAAATTTTTGGCCCGGCTTATTTTTCTACATTTTTTCTTCTCTTTAAAAATAGTAAAGAAGGAAAAAATTGTGTTTGATTTTATTTCTCTGTATTTTTTATTTTCTTACTTTATTTCTCTAACAGTTTTAAAGAGAAATATGAGTAAATTCAATTTTATACTTCTCTATTTCGTTTAATAAAATAGAAAAGTAAAAAATAAATCAAGTCAAATGGGTACTTAAAAGTAAAAACTGTTTTTTTGTTTGTAAGGAAGCTAAAAAAAAGAAAAAGAAAAACTAAAAAAAAATACTATGCATGAGGGAAGAAAATTTCCTTTGCGTCATTCCTAAGAAGATTACGAAGGTTTTCTGGAGAGAGATATGAGTCAAAAAGTGATGAAACTCAATGTTTGGCAAAGAAGTCTGCACATTAGTTCCATCATTTGAGTGTGTGATAGAGAGAGACATTGATTTGAGCGAACAATTCCTTTATGTTCCGGATCAGCACAACATGAATATGATACTTAATACGTGGACCTTTGATGAGATTGACACTGTGTAAGAGTCAGAGTAGCAAACAAGTTTATTAATATTCATGTCTTTAGCTAGCTAGCAAGAAACCTCTGTAACTAGCAAAGTAAAAATTGTTTTAAGCTTAAAAGTAATAAAAAAAACTTTAGAAATAAAGTAAAAGTTATTTGGTAATTTTTTTATATTTAAAAATACTTATTGTCTTTTGTATTTTAAACTAAAATACTTTGCACTTATCTTTTTTTTTACATAGTATATTTTATTTTTTTGTCGAGATAAATCTATATTTTTTTTTATTAACATTAAGCCACTTTTTTTTAGTAAAAGCTTCATAAATATGTGTATGACCATACTTATGATTTAAAAGTGAAGTAAAATTAAAATAAAATCAGACCAAACACACAGAATTGGTTGAAGATCACATGGTGTTTTGAATAAGAACACTCTGTTTATTATTATTTTTTTATAATATTATATTATTCTCTATAGAAGTGATGAAATAAAAAAAAATATTCAAACAATAGAATGAAATCTTTATTTCATTCCACTCTATTTCACTCCATTTTATTATGCTCCGCTTCATTATATTTCTGAATTCAAACAAAGACTAAATTTCCGTTTTCCATCATAATATAAGTATAAATTTCATATGATATCCGTCATTTTGTCTACCTACAAATTAGGGATGTCAATTTGTATTTTTTGAATTGAGAGTTTTTTTACACACGGAGGCAAGAATGGAGGGAGAAATTCCCCATGGTCTTTCGAGGCGGGGATCAGGAAAGGTTTGTCTGCAATCGCGAATTCTCTGATTTTGACCATATTATTTAAGTTATATATGCAATATATAATTATATAACTTTATAGTTTTTTTTATAAAAAATAATAATTAATATACGTTTGAATGATTATGATTATGCATGATGACAACAAACACAATTGAATATTTATTTATTGACAAAAAGAAATACTATGAATTGCTTTTGCATTTTTTTTGTAATTGATACAAAATATACTTTTTTGATAGGCTATAGCAAAACAAATTAATGTCGTGTTTTTGATTGAAAATATGAAATGTTGATAATTTTTTTTGTTTACGGGGCTCTGTAGATATCGTAGAGATCTGTAAAAATAGGAATGGAAAAAAAACATTCCTCAATGGCAAAAATCAGAGACAGAAAACTTTGAAAAACGGGACGGAGATAGGAGAAACAACATCATTACATTTCTCACCCTAATACAAACATTTGTAATAAATAAAAGATCATGTTAATCTATATATACTTATGACATTAATTAAGAATCTAAAAATTTAAATTTTACATTAAAAATAGTAACACTTTAACTTTTAAAATTTAAATTCAAATCTTTTAAAATATCAATTTATATATTATATTCTTTAACATACTCCTATGCCCTCCATAAATAAAATCAGATTTTTTTTTAGTTTATGAACGAGACTCGAGTGTCTATCGTCAAATTCAATATTAATCTTTCGTTAGATTGAAGATACGGATAAAATTAAACAACTAACTTAATGATTTAAAAAATTTCTATTAATGAAAGTGAAAATCAAATTCTCAACTTTTAGTTTAAAAAAATAATCTCAACAACTAAACCACATTATTAAATTAATAAAATCAGATTTGTGTAACCGAAGGATTAAATAAAAGAAAATGATAATTTAACAACTGGAGTACTATATATAAAAACAAAACAATGAAAAAGAAAAAACAAAGTCTTAAGAGATTAGAGAGAGAGAGAGAGAGAGATTGATGATGAAATGAATGAATCTACTCTCATCTCATATAAGTACTAAGCAGTAGTAGGTCATACATTTCTCTCTAACTCCAGCTGCCTCTCTGGAACTTCTCTCTCTTCCAAAAACTTAAGTTCCAGAGAAACCCAAAACCGCGTTTTCTCTCTCTCTAAAATCACTTCTCCAAACAAAACCTTAAAAAAAATGCCAACACTTTGAAAACGTTCTTGTTTCCAGTAATCCGTTCTCAATGCTTCCCTTACGTTTAACCGTCGTCGTTTCATCTCTTTTCTTCTGTTGCCTTTTCCAACCATTCTGCCTCGGGATTCGTTCTATCCCGACCACCACCACCACCGACACAACAACCACCGTCACAACCACCGCCGTCAACCCATTTCACTTCTCCGAAGCACCCGATTATCGAAACGGAGCGGGTTGCCCCAAAAACCCGTTTTCTTCATCATCATGTGACCCATCATTAGTTCACATCGCAATGACACTCGATTCCGGTTACTTACGTGGCTCAATCGCCGCCGTTCATTCCGTTCTCCGACACTCTTCCTGCCCGGAAAACGTTTTCTTTCATTTCATCTCGGCCGAGTTCGACTCAGTGAGTCCACGAGTCTTGACTCGTTTGGTAAGATCCATTTTTCCATCACTGAACTTCAAAGTTTACATTTTTCGTGAAGATACAGTGATAAATCTCATCTCATCTTCGATTCGTTTAGCGCTTGAAAACCCATTAAACTATGCAAGAAACTATCTTGGTGACATGCTTGACTCGTGTGTTGAACGAGTTATCTATCTTGACTCAGATATTGTTGTTGTTGATGATATTTTCAAGCTATGGAGTGTAAAAATGAGTGATGAAAAAGTTATTGGTGCACCTGAATATTGTCATGCAAATTTCACAAAATATTTCACTGATGAATTTTGGGTTGACCCATTATTATCAAAAGTGTTTAATTCAAGAAAACCTTGTTATTTCAACACGGGTGTTATGGTAATGGATATGGTGAAATGGAGAAAAGGAAATTATCGAAAAAAGATCGAAACTTGGATGGAATTACAGAAGAAAAAAAGGATTTATGAATTGGGTTCATTGCCACCATTTTTACTTGTTTTTGCAGGAAATGTTGAAGCTATTGATCATAGATGGAATCAACATGGACTTGGTGGTGATAATTTGAATGGTGTTTGTAGATCTTTACATCCTGGTCCTGTTAGTTTGTTACATTGGAGTGGTAAAGGGAAACCATGGGTTAGACTTGATGAGAAAAAGCCTTGTCCTTTGGATTCATTGTGGGAGCCTTATGATCTTTATAAGCCAAGAAATCATTTGATTGTTCATGGTGGTAGTGGAAAAGATCATGAAATTATTCAACCTTGGAGTTTTTCATCTTCAATTTTGGTTGGTTATGCTCATGATTTGTTGTGATTATGATGCAGTCGGAAGCTCGCAAAATAATAAAATCTTATCAGTCGCGTCTGCCGCAGTTGCGTTGAATTGCTCCTGGATTATATTAGTATCATGATGATCATTATCATGATGTTGATGATGATGAAGATGATTCTTTTGGTACTTATGTTGTTGTTGTTGTTGATTAGAAATTTGTGATTCATTTTTTTTAGGTTATGTTGTACAGATTGGTTTTTCAATCTTTATCATTCTTTATGTAGAATGGTTTATTTTTTCTTTTTTAATTTTTGTGATTTACATGTGAAATTTTAGATTCTTTTTCTGATGGGGGTTCCATTATTTGGAACAATTTTGGTGGGTGGGTTAATTTCTTTTGTATGGGGTCACCATTGATTGTATGTGCCAAACATAATGCAGAATGATAGACAGCTATTTCATTGTTTTTTTATTCCTTTTCATCAACTTTTGTTTGTTTGTATTGATCATTGAGTTTTGTGTAAGTTTCTATGATGTGCATACATCGAATATGATACTGACATTAATATATCGATACTTGTAATAATTTGAGAAAATAGAAGTAATTGAATGTAATTATAAGTGTGATTGCGATATGTGTTAAACGTCAAACACACATTTAATTTAATGTGTTAGCTATATAGGTTTCCGTCTTTGAAGTACAGACAACGACCATGACATGAGTAATAATTTGAGAAATTCGTAATACGATTCAATTTAATCTATGAAGCATAGATAACAGACATGATATGAGTACTAATTGATTAGTATGCACATATACCATGTGTCAAACCCTGATACATATTGAACATTAGACACGCTATATGTTAAACAGCGATACATATTTGAACGTCGGACACACCTTTAATATAATGTGTCGACTATAGGGATTTCCATCAGCTTTTGTTTGTTTCCTTTTCTTATCTATAACCAATAGACAATGAATGGTGCTAATTTTGTGTCTTAGTATTTTGTTTTTATGTGTTCCTTCCACCAAAAGAATAAAGAGAAAACACTAAAGATACTTGCTTGTGATTACATTACATGTTGCCACTTAATAAGTTATGATTGGTAATTGTTCACGGATTCACTATGATTTTAGGTGTAAGGTAGAAACAAAAGAGAAAAGTGAAAAGTATAGAACTATACATTGCCAAAACTTGAAGTATTAAATTTGTATGTTAGGTAGGTACTAAGTCACGAATAGTTAGTTACCTTTGCCTTTAGGAAATTGATATATATACTATACACTAACATTACCTTTTATCAAGTGATTTTCATTTGTTAACTACTTTAAGACCCCACAAAATTCATGGTAAATGGAAAGTTCTAGGCGTATGGTTATATCATTGCAATTGCACCTTCATTATCAATTTCCTTCACACGTGTATACTTAGATGAAAATCAAAGAAAGGTATCAATAGCTACTATAATACGTAGAAGATTAGTAATAAGATGAGTAATGTTAACATTGTGTTTATATTATAGTCAATACTTAACAAATTGAATCCTAACGTTAGTGTTGGCGTGTTAATCGATTTTCTGCAACCGCTTTTGAGAGAATATTAAAATCATTTATTATTAGAATTCGTTTCGAACTGAAATAATTTATCTAATAAGACATCAAATCTGTGAGACATCTAAGTCATGGTTCATCAACCTTAAATTATAGAATTGCGATTAAAATGAAATAGTAAAGGTCGATTCAAAGTTCAACCAGTTAACGACCTAATTTCAATTTTTAAGACATTGATTATAATATCATAATATATATATATATATATGTACTACTATTAATATGGTAAAATTGTGCGTTGTTGTGCATGTTAATTAGGAGACATGTGTGCTATATGCCAAGTGTCCAATATGAAACATAGCTTGTTCTAGACATTTATATAAGTTGACTAGCTAGATAGATGAGAGGCACGGTTATGGTGTCTATTTCTATATGGAAATTTCTTAATTGCTTACGGAACCAAACTACATGATGAGTACAAAACATGATGCCATTTGTTAATTTCATTAATTTTATTTGTAAGAATAAAATGACAACAAAGCATTGACGTGGGAGCATAAAAGCAATACTAGTACTACCAATATTTAGTACTCAAATTGTAGACCATGAGCATATTAATTTATGAAATTAACCAAATTTTAAATGATTGTTTTTTTTTTCTTCTTTTGTAAATCATATACCTCTCATTGTAGTTGTGGAAGTTAATCTTTCAAATCAGGCAGAATCACATGAAATAATAAAATTTTCCTTCAAAAAATTGTGATGATTGTTAATTAATATCAATAATCATAGATAAATATTGGTTGTTTTGTGACGTTTTTGTTTTTTTGAATAAGCAAATTCAAACCACCAAGCATGTTAAAGTAGTAAGACTTAGTTTATTGACATTATTTGAAAGGCCTAATGTAATAGCTTTTTTTTTAATCACTAATGTAATAGCTAAATCACTACTATTATTTTAAATATCAATTTACAATTTGCTAACTTATGTGACTTAGTCAAAAAAATATAGAAGATGTGATAGATACAATTTTTAAAGACTCATTGTTATTTTGACGTGGTAAAAACTAATTATCACAAGGATTGAGTTAGGTAGAATTTCAAAATTACCAAAAGACATTGACTTTTTCATCATTCTAACAATGAAATGTACCTGCTATTTAAATTATGTCAATAGATTAAAACAAAAAACAATCCAACAAAAGAAAGAGAACAATAGAAAAGGTGGAGGAGGACAAGCTTAATTCTTCACTCCACAATAATAGCCAATACAATACAAGAGTTTGATCAACAATCTAATTTTACTTTTGATTAATAAGTTAAATGAAACGTGTATTTTGTTTTGTGGACTTAAATTAAGCATGTATAATACAACGGTTTAGATGTCTCTTTCTTTATAAAAAATTAAATATAACAATCTATAACATCATCATTCATCATGTACCGACCTAAGATTCCAAGCACAATATTATCTAGATCATATAGAGACAATATAAAAAGTTTTTTTTTTTTTTTTTTTTATAATCTAAAAAGGTTTAGATATGATTTTTATCTCTATAAATATACCATATTTTGCTTGTCATCTATTAAATATTGTTTTGTTTTTACTTAGCAAATATATTAGTTTTTAGTTTTGGTCATTGTTGTTTCATGTCACAGTATAATTTGTATATGTTGGAATTGATGATTATAATATGTTGTAATATCAATTTTAGTATTTATGTAGTTCATATTTGAGAGACTAAAATAAAATATCGTGCATATTATATGATTAATTCCAACACAAACACATATTTCATAGACTAATAAGTGAAATATTTACATAGACTAAAAATAAATGATGTTTTTACACGGACTAAAAACAAAAAAGTGGTATATTTGCTAGTATAAAAAGCACATTTAAGTCATAAAAATGAAGTATAAAGTTTTAGCCAAAAAAACAAAACAAAGTATAATATTGTAAACAATAATTGTAAAACCTCCACAAGCAGCCAAATCAACCACCAAGCTTCTTCCTAATAATTTCAACTTCTTGACCACTAATTTGAAAAGCCTTCTTAATAATTTCATCAGGAATTAAAGGTTTACTAACAAAATTTGCAATTGATGACATTTGTGCACCTGGATTTTGACTATTAAGCCCAGAAATTGCAATAGCTGGTTCCTTAGAATCACGGTTATACAAAAAATGCACAAGACCTTTTGGAAAAACAAATGATTCACCTGGGCTTAAATTTTGAGTAAAAGCCCTATTTGATGTATCAACAAAGCCCACAAGTAAAAGCCCTTTTAAACAAGTGGTAACTTCTGAGGCCCGTGGGTGAGAATGAGGTGGCACAATTCCATTACCAGCTATATCAATACGAACTAAAACTAGGCCCAATGTGTTAAGCCCAGGTAGGTTAATTGTGTTTGTTGGTGTGACACTAAAACCAAACATGTTTGTTGTGTTACCTGGCTTTGATAATGAAGATGTTACAAAATGAGATGAAGAAGCTTGTTTTGGATCAATGCATGGTAATCCATTTATGAAATAAGTGCTTTTGTTATCTGCAATGCAATAATCTTGAAGTGGGTCAGGGTCAGATATAGATTGGCCTAAAATTATGGATAGGGTGAAACAAAAGAGTGGTAGTGTGTGAAAATGAATTTTGGTTTTCATTTTTTTAGTTATCATAGGAGAAAATTAAACAAAAGAAGTATAGATATATAAAATATAAATGTGGTAGTGTTATAGTATGGATTTAGAAAGCATATGGTAAGTTATTTATATGTATGTATTGAAGAGAGAAAGAGAGATTAGGTTATGGATAGTGATGTTAATTCAACTTGTTAAGTTGATTTGTAGAGTGAGATGATTGAGTAGCTTTAGAGCATAGGATGAGGAATAAGTAAGGCAAGTTAAAGAAATTATGGTCAAGTTAGAATAAGCCACACCAAGGGGATGATGTTTACCTTCTATTCAACGGAAAATGATTCCTCATAAAATAATTATTGTGAGGTTAGAAAGATGAATTTTTACTAAAATAAAGATAATTTTCTAATTTATTCTTTTATTATGAAGTTCAAGTGGTTAACGAGGTTAAAAAATAGATTTATAAGTGTACTTTTTTATTTATTTAATAATTATTTTAAGGGATAAAATAGTAAAAACTAATGTTATAAATAGTATAGGACATTTATTTTAGGATAAACAATTTTGGCAAATATAACACTTTTTTTTTGAATCCAACAAATATAACACTTATTATGGAACGGATGGAGTAATTCATTAGCATTTTTTAAAGTTTGCTAACTTTAAAATCAAAATTGTGTAATTATATATATGTTTAAACATCATTTTAATTTTGGTTTTAGTCCTTGTATCGATTTTTTTTATAAATAAGTCCCTGAATCAACCAATTTTTTTTATTTTAGTCCCTAAACTGAAAATCTGCAGGAAAATTCGTAGGAAAATCTGCAGGAAACTTCCAAATTTTCCTGCGGATTTTCGCTTTAGGGACTAAAATCAAAAAATTTAATTGATTCAGGACTTATTTATAACAAAAATTGATACAGGGACTAAAACCAAAATTCTGTGTAACGAAAATGATGTTTAAGCCTTATATATATATATATATATATATATTTTAGTGATTACAAATTGAAGGAATTGAATGATGGTCCACATGTAACAAGTAGTACTATAATAAAGATTTGAGATCCGTCACATGGAACCTTTTACACACAACACCGTCTCAACTGCACAGTACACCTTTTCTTCATGTCTTGTGTTGTTTGTGGCCCTTCACTTCACTTGCATTTCTCAGTTCTCACTTAGGCTATGTGTGTCATATTCAACACCCATTTTTTCATTTTTTATACTCCACATCATCATTCAACACACATTCACAAAACCCTCTTTCCAATAGTTTTTTCATTCAACACTCTACCCCACCACTTTCTCTACCCCACCACTTTTTATTTTACATTCTTATTTAAATTTCAAGTTTTGTTTTTATGATTAAATAAAATTACAATTATCGATTAACATTAAATTAAAATAAACGAACACTTAACAAAAAAATTTAAATATTTTTTTTATATTTTCTTAACATTGAATGCAATACATCACACAAATAACGTAATTAGTACGATACAAATTAACTTAAATTAAATACAACACACAAGTAACATAATTAATACGATGCAAAATACTTAAAATGCACTACAACACACAAATAACATAATTAGTCGACATAAGTCATCTTCAGTCATGAATCATTCCAAACCTTGCCCATATGTTGGAATATTGGGTGTAAAAATAATTATTGGGATCCATTTCACTAAAAAAGAACCCTTAAACTTCAAAATTAACACTAATAATATGATTAAGAGAGTGAAAAATTTGGTTTTTTTTTCTGTGTCCAAATGAAATGAACCAAGTCTCTATTTATAGAGAAATTTTTTTTTACGAATTTTGGTGAAAAAATAAAAAATTAATTTGCAGTGAAATAATTGAGTTTAAAGATAAGGATGACTTAAAATCCGCCCAGCCAATCACATGTTGCCGCGTGTCAATCTCTATCTTATCTCTCTTCTCTTTCCGCGTCGTCTCTGCCCCACACGCGCGCTGTCTCCGCGTGTGGTGCACGCGCCAGATTTGGTCGAATGGCACAGCGCCGCGTGTCCTAAATATGGCAGAATAAAAATTGTGAATCTGATCAACAGAAGGTACACTTTGTGAATGCACAGATCTGATTTTTCCTGCCACAACAGTAATTCAACACTAAAAAAGTGCACCAATGCACATAGTCTTATCTCATCTCATATACTATAATCTAATCAAATCACCGCCTTAATATTATTGAATTTCTTTCTTTGCACTTTCATTTTTGTTCTTAATTAACCCTCTAAATCTCATCAAAATGAAAATTTGACATTTGAAGTTTCAACTTAGCTCAACTGAGAAATTCGAGGTGAAACTTTTCTACCGAAGCTTTTTTACTATTGTTTTTCATCAAATTTTGGCTTATGAAGCGACTTTTTAGTTATTGATGAGCCGGTCACTTTTGATTCGAGATTGGAAATTAGTATTTAGTAGTATTTTATTAGGTCAGATTGGTGTTTTATTGGTAGTTTGTAAATTGTGGAGTGTCTTTCAAAGAATGAGATTATAATTATATCTCTTTTAGGTGGATTTTACTCATTAATGTTCTGCTTATATACGGCATATTTGTCTGTGTAGTTCCTCTTTTTACCAGTCTTTACTCATTTTGTACGAGACTCGAATTTTATTAATAATATTTGCTGTTCAAAATAAAAAATGTAACTTAGCTGAGATCTAATGTTAAAAGGAGTTAGAGATTCCACATTCAATTTGAACCGAGAAAAATAATATTAACCTAACAAATTAATATCAAATATTGATCGTTTTAAGAAAGAATATGAGTGTATTTGAGAACATAATTAATAGAAATATTGTGTGTAATATGTAGAAATTAGACTTGATACACTTATTTATTTTAAAAGATTAAAATTCTAATCAGTATATGTTTCCTGACATAAAAAAATGAATATGATTAATATTCAGAAATGAAATTTATTGTTCAAATAAATACTTTGACTTGCAGTCATGATGAGCAATAAATGCTCATCTTCTCGATGTCGACTGTTATAATTCGTAGCGGCGACTCAGATGACTGTTGGATGTGTCGCGTTGGGCTTAGCGCGTTATGAGTCTGTTCGACCATATGGAACTATGGGTCTGATCGTTGCCAAGTCCAGTCCAATATAAGTTGAATATGAGAAATAAAATCTATGTCATGTTATACTTTAAATAAATTTTTTTTTTTTTTTGGTTACATACTTTAAATAAATTTAACTTATAGAATACTCGTATCAAATTAAACCGTAGTATATCTAAGAATTTGCCTAAAATTTATCAATTATGAAAGTTCAAATACTAATTTTTAATCGTCATTAATATACAATTTATCCCATATGTATATGTCTAAATTTAAATTTAAAATTCTACCCATCTCTGCATTTAAATTTAAATTATGTGTTAATCTCACCAATAAATATGAATACTGTGAGTTTGTTTGTAGTTTTATCTTTTTTGTTTTTAGCTATTTTGAATTTGTATTGCATCAATGTACTCTGTCAATTTGAATGAATGAATATCTTTATTTTTAGTCAAAAAAAAATCTCACCAATAAACCAAAATACAAAGGTCTCCTTGAATTATTATCAAATTGATATTATCCATTTTTTTCTAAATAGCCCTCCCCTGAGGTCTTCCTAAATAGCACTAACACCCCCTTTAATTTTCCACTAAACAGTGACCTCCCCTCCCATTAACCCTGTTAGTTCTCCGTTAAAAAATTTCTTTCGTTTCTCACTCACCCTCTTAGATTGAATTCTATAATTTTGTTGTTGCTCAAGATGCAAATAATTTTAGAGAACAATACTAAATCAAAGACATCAAGAAAAATGTCAAACATAGATTAAATAACACTGACCAAATTGAAAATAGAAAAAATTATAGAGTCAATAAAGTAAAAATCGGTTGAAATTGAGAAGAAGGAGCATTTGTTGGTAGATTTGCTTCTAAATCTAAACTTGTCAAGACATGGAAGAAGAAGTGGGAGGGGATAGAGAGAGAGTCAGAGAGAGCATAAAAAATTGAATTGGAATTACTCTAAATCTCTAACATCCCTGCTATTGTTTGTTAATGGTGTAAAATAATGTTAATGCCTATTTTTCTGCTCATGAGAGATAATAGTTCATTCCAGATGCTTCAAGGCATAATGTTTCCATGGAAGAAATTTTAGATCCAACCAAATAAGTTTCAAATCAGGAACAATTACTCTTTGTCTTTGCTATCCATAGTGAAGAAATTTCCTAATGAAACAAATTATTTCAGTTTAGGAGGAAAGAGGGTTTCTCCTAGTTGTATACAATTGCAATTGAGAAAATTGAGAAGAAAAGTGAGAGTTCGGAAGTTAATTTCAATAGAACATACGAACACAGAGAGGTTTTTTTGTTTTTTGGAGAAGTTAATATTTAACGGAGTACTTACGATCTATCTATGAAGCTCCGATACTTTAAAATTTATCAAATATCGTGTCAGATACCGTATCTGATATCGATATCGATACGCATTAGATACTTTCCGATACTTCCTTTACGTATTAGGGAAATATTCAATAATTAAAATTTATTTTTAAATAATAAAAAAAACGGACACTTTTGTGATACTTGTCAGATACTTCTCGATACGTATCAGAGAAGTATTCAATGTTTATATTTTATCCATTCTTTGAAAAGAAATAAAATGGATCTAAAAGAGTTAATTATTTGGTTAATGTGCATACAATTTTTCAACTTTTATCAAAGAAACATGAAGAATATATGAAAGGAGCGACAAAATTCTAGGACATTAGTGGAGATGCGCATGACTCGTTTTTTGGATAGTATTTTTTTTTTGACTAATCGTTTTTTGGATAGTATTTAAAATATATAATTTACTTGTTTTGATAATTTTAAATAATGTGAATGTTTCTTTATTATCAATTTTGGTTATGTTTATATATTTTGCATTTATATATTTAATTTTTAATTGAAGTATCCTATCCGTATCGTATCTTAAATTTTAAAATTTTCTCGTATCACCGTATCCGTATCGTATTGTATCCGTATCGTATCAAGTATTTGGGCTTCTTAACTTACGATAGAGGGGAGGTATTTGATCATTCAAATAAATAATAAGGGAGGTTAGTGCTTAGTTAAAAATTAGAGAGGGTGTTAGTGCTATTTAAGATTATATCAGGGGGAAGTGAGTGTAATTTACCCTTTATTTCTTTTGATAGTGTCTCCACACTTTGTTTTTTTTTTTTGACACAAGTGTCTCCACTTTGTTAAAACTCAATAATATGCATTTGTAAAAAAATAATAATTAAAAAGTACCAAATAATGAAAATATTTTCTATTATAAAAAAATCATCATTGACAAAAAATGGTCCATTTTCTTTCTCTTTATTTTCCATATTATAGTGTTATTTTCTCTTCATAATTCCTTGTACTTTCAATTCATTATATGATTATCTCTAAAGTCTCAAACTGCTACAATCTTGACCCTCACCAGAAAAAAAGAGGTACTCATTACCATTAAAAGTTAAATCACCTTTTAAGAAACACAATATGCAGTTGTGATCTCAACAACTACTGGTATTTTCCAATATTACATTTAATTTCTTTAATAATTGTTTTATTTTATTGTTTTCATCTTAGAATTTTCTTCAATTAGGACATCGCACATGAGTTTAATTCAATTAATAAAGATATTACACATTATATACAAGAATTGGAGTGAACTTAATTTAATTAATAAATATATCATAAGTTATAAATAGCGACCAAAATTTAAACTCGAGTATACCAACTTTTTAATCGTGAAATTCTAGTTGTTCGGTTATCTGGAAAAGAAATAAAAATCCCTCTAACTCTAAGTAGTACACAAGGAGACAAATGATGCTGTTACTGTAGAAAAGTGAATTGAAAATTATTGAAGTAAAGAAGAAAAAAAAAAGAGGGTATTTTTATTCTCTCAAATTTTCTCTCACTCATCAATCCACATGCACATGTTTTTTCTTTACTCATCATTTGCTGCAAAATTATTTTAGAGTTCTCTTTTTGTCTCATTGTGAAACTATTCTTCAATCTTTATCATATTAGATAGATCTCTTTGGAAAATGATTATATATTTTTCCAATTATTATTTGGGGTTGTAGCTTTGTGAATTTGTTCAAGATAAGGTAAACCCATTTTTCATTAATCATGTTTTAGTATGAAATTTAATTTTTTTATTTATTTATTTACTTTAATTTAGTTACTATGATTGTTTCTTGCAAATCTGTCTTGTTGTTCTAGGGTTGGATCATATTATTAATGTCTAAATTTATGTTTGTGAAAATGTTGTGTTTTTTTTTGTCTGTAAAGTGTTTGTGAAAATGTTTGTTTGATTGTGAAAAACTGAAAATGTTGTTTTTTTTTGTTGTTGTTTGTTGTTTGATTAGATGGGTGAGACAACTGCTTCAAATTCTGCTTTGCAAGTGTCTGTTTCTTTTGGTAGATTTGAGAATGATTCTTTGTCTTGGGAGAGATGGTCTTCATTCTCTCCCAATAAGTACTTAGAAGAAGTTGAAAAGTGTGCCACACCTGGATCAGTAGCACAGAAGAAAGCTTACTTTGAAGCTCATTACAAGAAGATTGCGGCCCGGAAAGCCGAATTGCTTGCTCAAGAGAAGGAAAGTGAGAGAAATTCTTTCAGATCAGAAGATCAAAATGGTATAGATCTGAGTGAAAACGGAGATGGTAACACTTGTGAGACTGATTCGGAATTCGGTATATCCAACACTCAAGTTAATACTACTGACGAACGCAATAGGAAAGAAATTGGAATCAGTTCGGTTGGTGAAATTGGTAGGAGCCATGTGGATGACTTGAAGGAGGAAGTTGCGGTTTCGGTAGATTGTGAAGTTTCAACGGTTGAGGTAGAGAACAAAGAGGTAGAAAGTGGATCACATGGTTCGTGCAAGATAGATGAGCCTGAAGAAGATGTGTGCATAAAACAGGAAGAAAGTCTTGATGTTGAAGCCGAAGATGTTAAGGAAATTTCACATGTTGTGTACAAGGAAACAGAAAAGGCTCTAGAAGTTGAAGAAAAAGATGCTAAATTGAATCGTCAAAAGGAATCTAAGGTTTGCTTTAATTCATATTTGGCAAATTCATAATGTTAAATTTCTTAAAGATTGAGTATTTGATTACCATTTATTTTGTGAATAGGTTATCTCTGCAAATAGGGAAAACAATACAGCCAAGACAAAAAAGAAATCAGCACTACCAAATACTAAGGCATCGCAAATTTCGACACCAAGAAGTTCAAAGCCTACATCAAATCCACCTAAAACATTGGCATCTGTCTCTTCAACCAAAAAGGGAAATTCGTCGTCTTTACCTAAACGGCAAGTTACTTCTAGTGTGGAGAACAAAAAAGTTGCTAACCGATCTTTGCACATGTCTATGAGCTTAGGTCCAAGTAATCCCGATCCAGTTCCTCATACTAGTGATACTAGTACTACTATGAGGAGATCTCTCATTATGGATAGTATGGGGGATAAGGACATAGTCAAACGAGCATTCAAGACATTCCAAAACCAGCCTAAAACTTCCGTTGAAGTCGACAAATCTTCTGTAAAAAGACAGGTAATTTTGTGGACTACTGTAGTTTATTGTTAATGATGATATATATCTATATGAGTATAACATTGATTTGAACATGGTTTTCTACATATAACATGGATAGGTTCCTTCAAGAGGGACTGCATCAAAGGTGCCGACAACATCTACAGCTTTGCGGAAAGAAAATGGACGGTAAAGTTTTGAATCTGCACTTTTATTGTCTTATTTGCGAGTTTTTTGCATAGCCTATTTTTTGCGCATAAATTCCATACTATTAAATATTAATGCATCTCAACAGCACAGTGAATAAGGTTTTTTGTTTGTAGCTTCCTTATAGAGAACTTCAACTTAGGAAACTATAGATAAATGTTGATCCAAACATATTTATAACTTTAATCCAACAATATCTGTCTTGACTTGAATTTCTCCTTTAATTGAAATTTTATTGTACTTCATAAACAGCACTATGAAAACAACCATCGTTATTTAATGAATGAAACTGCTTGCTAGGCTTGGATTTGATTGAATATATCAAACTCTTTTCCTTGACAAAGCATTTGATAAGATTTCTATATGAAACAAATCTAACAAGCTCTATTTTGATGAAAAGTATGGAATTAAATTTTTTGTATGATGACCCTCTTGGAAATTATTTTTGAATAGGCCAACTACGGTTGAGAGGATGGATAAAAGAAGTGGAAATGCTGTGCGTACTTTGGGCCCAAAAAGTGACACTAAATCAGAGAAGGGGAAAGAGGTAGGACTACCTCTTGATGCTTATAATTGAAATTACCCCTTATTCGTACTTTCCGTCTGATTAAATCATGTTCTTTCTTTCATCTTAATCAGTCCTTAAGAAAAGTAGAGGAAACTCCTATTGCAAAAGATGTGCCACGAACGCGTCTCCAAACAAAATTGAAGGTTCTCTTTCTCATTTCACAATGTTTCTCTTTAAATAACTGGCATTTCCTATATTCCTGGCCTGGTTTCACTTAAGTGTGTCTTCTTATATTTATAGTGTATTAGATTTGATAATTTAAAGATAACTATGGCAATGATGATACTTATTGTGTGTTTGGGTGAGCATTTAATAAAATGTGATTTATTTGTAATTGATTTTGTGAAGTTGATGCGGTTAAAACTGAGTTTAAAATGAAGTCATTTATATTTCAATGCTTTTATATAAAATGTTATGTAATGTTTGAATTCAATTTTAGGAAGGGACAAAAGTGATTGTAGAAGCATAGTATTGATTTTGACATGTTTGAGTATCTTTAAGTAGTATTGATTTTTCCTTCAGAATTGATTTTAACTTGAAGTTGAGATTTGGAGTTTTTGCCTATAGAATAGATTTTTTAGCCTTATATTTGGATCCATGATGGACTCATCTTTCTTACTTCTCAAGGCATAGTCATCGTTTTATAAAGCTTAAAACTGGAGCTTCTCGCTCAACTAACGGTCACATCATGATTTTTGCCTAATCCAAACACACTTGTTCAACTCACTTTTCATTAAATTAATTTTATAAAATCAATTCATTCAATATTAATTTTTTTCCACTAAGAGCCAAACCTAAACTAAACACGGGCTACTTTTATCACTTCTTGTCAAATTGAGGTTTGGTTACAAAATCATTTTTATGTAAAGTAACCGAACATGTACTTTTAGAAGGGCTGGTCTGGTTATGAATGGTCTTTCTATTTTCATGTATATGCACGACTAACATGTTTGAGCACAGGAGGAAAAAGAGGCAGATATGAGAAAGCCAAAACATGATTTCAAGGCCACACCCCTACCAACCTTTTACCGTGGTCAAAAAGTATCAAAAAGTCGTGCAGAAAAGGTATGTGTTATACATCTGAACTGATAAGAGATATCTACCATATTCATATCTGAACTGAAAAGTTTTGTGTTGCTTAATGCTATAAAGCAACATGAATCATAACTTTTTGGTAACAGCTGACTATTGATTGTATGCTTGAAACACATGTGAAAATGACTAATAATCTTAAACTTAACTTTTAATCGAAGTCGTCTAAACATTGTGTTTCACAAATGATAATTAGAGTCTGGTAATTGTAATTAAGTTAGGGAGACCTATGGGACATGGCTGTCTTGTTTTGCTTTTGAATATAAAATGTTTTCTTCCAAATGAGCATGTGGGGGGTTTGGTGGTCCATACTAGAGATAATGATGAAAGTTCTTTTTTACAGTCAAACAAGATTTCTAGGATTATTCATTATAGTACCCTAAAAAATGGGAATGGATCTGATCGTGTAAAAAATATCACATGAGAGGGAGAAATGTGATATCTCGCCGTTCAAATTTGGGAGGGGTGGACCCACTCATTTCTATCTCTTTTTTGAATGGAGAGATTACAGTTCTCCATCTCATGTGAAATTTCAAGTGAGAGGGCTCTATACTATTTCTCATCAAACCATCTAAGTAATTTCCTTAGAAATGTTAGTGGCACACCCTCTATTATTAAGTAAAATTCGCACGGGTCTTATTAGTTAAGGAGTGGGTCCCACTAAATAGAAAACGAGCTCACATGAATTTCACTCAATAAGAAAATATATACGTTGAATAAAGTATGTCAGAGAGTACTATATTGATATTGTTCCTTTAGCGTCCCTAAAAGCATATGTTGAATGTATTTTTTAATTTGCGCTGCATGTTTGGCAATTTTGTACATAATTTATTTTGAATCAAAACAATGATTTTGTTATTCAAATGCAAAAGCAATAAAATATTTCTTTTTGGCAAAGGAAAATCATGTTTGATATATATTGGCAAAATTACTTTCTTATTTTAGTACTATCTTATTACTTTAACGATAATTACATATCCATATTAATAACATTGCATCTAAAAGTGATTTTTTGTCGGCGTTATCCAAATAATGTTCATTATGTTGACTAAAATAAATTTTACAAAATCAAGTTCAACCTAGATCAAATTTATAAACTTTAATCTAAACATACATTAGGCTTCCTAAATTCAAAATCTAGGTGTTGTTGGCTTCTGGTTCATTTTCCTTTTGCATAATGGAGCAACTTTCTCACCCCCAAGATCACTTTGGATGTACACATCCGAAAAACCACAATTTTTGTACTGTCAGGAAGTGTAAAGCTATGAAGCCCAGACACGGACACGGACACTGACACTGACACGTCGACACGGATAATTTTTTTGAAAAAGTGATAAATTTCAATGTAATTGTAAGTGTCGGTGTCGTGTCGGTGTCGGACACGTACACCTAATCTAAGGAGTGTCGGAGCTTCATAGGTGTAAAGTACTTTTCTGGACAAACTATGTTGTCACAAAGTACACTTCTAGGATCATGTGTGTTTTTTAGAAATGTGGGATGGAGAAAGATGCTTCGTACACATATTGGTTGACAAATCAAATTGTGCTTCGCTCGAAAGCCTTTTTATGTTCCTTTGAGTTCTGAGTTTTGATTGTACGCTAGCAGCTGACAATGTCCTGTTTCCATGACTACTCATGCAGGGTGATGCTAAGACTGAGAACCGTCGTTAATAGCACAAGTAGTGAAGCAAAGGTAAAGAGACAGGTAAAGGAATAGAAGCTAAATACACCAGTGTGTATGGTAATGTGTTCAGGACAAATGTCAATGGAGACAAAACAAAACACTATGATATTCTAGTTTAGTACAGCGGAGCAATGTTCTTCTAGTTAAATAGGATCTTAATTATGACAAATATCTTCTTCACACCCCTTCAAGAAAAATTCGAATTAGAAAATAATATTGTATAATGTTTGTAATAATGCGCGAAATGCATATATTTCCTTGTAATTTGTTGCATAATTACTGTCTCTTCCTTCTATGGGTGATTGATATTCTTCTAACGTGGTGTAAATGACCGACATCTCATAAACTACGACAACGTACACTGTTGTCGAATAGTTAGTTCAGCAATCAGCGATATGCTATTTAGGGTAAAATGTTATAAAATAACGGCCGTTATAACTGTGTTATAACACGATAGTGTACCAGGATACAAGAAGATATGGAGCAAGTTCTGTTAATGCCTAAAGAATCCAACATCTATATACACCAGACTTCAAACATGCTCATGAACAATAATAGTTTTCTATACAAGTAACACTTACATTTTATAGTACCACAATGACAAGGAGGTGTTAGCTTCTTAATTTGCCAGACACAAATTGGCTCTCTCATAACAGAACTTCAGCTCCTTTCTTGAATTAGTTGGGCTAATCCTAGAATTGTTTGACATGCTATGTTCTAGTAGATTCAACACCTCAAAAATTCCTTTCTGCTAATTCAAGTTTGGTTTCCTCAAAAATTGGTTTATGCTAATTCAAGTTTACTTACAAGTTTTCCTTAAATGTAATCCAATGCATGGTGTATCCTTTTTTACCATAATTTTTCCCAACTCAACGTAGATATGAAAACATTAATTAAACAAAAGTTAAAAGGAAGGTGAATTCTTAGGTACCTATCTTAGGTGGATGGGTATCGGTACCATGGTGAGGTGGATAATATATTACGTGACACTATATTAAATGTTAGATTAATTTCTTTTTTAAATTTTTATATTAATCATTATTTTTAAATATTTGCAAATATATTCTTCCCATAAGAACCATAAATATTACAATTATTTAAGGATTATTGTTTTTGGGATATATGATCAATGCAGCCTCGTTTACTATAGGAATGGGGTAAATTATTTTTTTGTTGCCTTATGCCTCAATCTTTTGGTATAAAGATTTTACCTTTAAAATATTACATTTAAATTATGTTTATTAATTTATTCATATATTATATTAATAATTTTTTTAAAATGTGTATAAACTTTATTTTAATATTATTATTTTTTAGTGATTGATAATATTTTATAGAGTTAGTTAAACTTCTCTTATTTAAAAAATTATTATATTTTTTTTATTTTCCGTCTTATAAAAAATATTATGCTTTCATTCTTACAAAATTGTTATTCGCTCATGATGTCTACTTTCTGTCTTAAGCCGATGTCTATTTTTTTAATTATGCATATCTAGAACATTATAAAAAAATTCTTTCAAAAACTAAGAGTTCAAAATATAATTTATAGGTAAAGATTTTTGATACTTTTATCTTAAATTTTTGTAAATCAACTTTTTATATTATCCTAAACATACCTAGAAAAAATTATTGAATAATTTAATAGTGCAAAGATTATTACAAATTTCTGAAAATCAATAAGACTAAAATTATTAGAATTCCTTAGTCACACTTAATTTATAAAATTAGTTGGATATTTTAATAGGAATTAGGTTACTTAAATCACAATTAGTTCTACTAGGTGATATTGAACTATCTCATTGTCGAAATTCAAATTCATTAATTATTTTTAGTCCAATTAGGTGATATTAAACGATCTGTTTGAAAAAAAAATTAAATTTCATAATAAAGGTAAGTATAACTAGTTAGATTATATATCATACCGACTATATTTCAAGTTCAACAGTCTACCAAACGTTAGTTGGTCCAGTGGTGATTAACACTTGATTGCAGAACTCATCCCAAACTATGGACTATCAGAGAGTGAAAGCATAAAATTAAAAAAAACTTAGGGTATCTTAGGCATCTAACATATCTTCGTTTAGAAGTGTCGATGATGTCCGTATAACTTTTTACAGCTTTCTAAATACATCATGTTAGTTCAACCGAAATCCTTTATCAATTCAAATAAAATTCAACCAATAAAGTTCAACTGAATACCCTAATTCCTCTTGTATAAGTAATATATTAGTTTTAATTTTATGTTACCTTACAATATTGTAGCAAGAAAACAATACATTCAGATAGAAAATCTTTAAAACTAAAAAAAAACATAACAACAATAAGCAAAAGCTTAGGTACTCTCTTTAGCATACAAATATCCATGTATACAACTATATAACAGTAAACTTGCATCACGAAAAGTGCGTTTTATTGGAATTTAGCAATTGATTAAGATGAATTGATAGTAAATAAGCCTACCTAAGCGAGTGACGACGAAAGATGATATATATGTATACACAATAACAAACATAAAAATTACATTTATTTTCTTTTTTGACGCATAAAAATTACATTTATAAACTTTGATAAATAAAATCACATTTACAAAGAAAACTAGAAAAGCATGTCTATCGGTCGAGTAAATTCCCCGGAGGTGTTACTTGAAAGAAATCTTCCTCTTTTTGGACAGAAACCTTTTATGCTCGTCAACGATGAAGTAATTTTTACACATTATTCATTTACATTTATGCTAAAATCCAATCTCTTATGAAACAGAGAGATGCTTAATGGAAGGATTGAATAAAAAAACATAACTCACTTTTACGCTAGCAATTGGTAGAAACCTGTCTTGTTTTTTTGATGATGAACCGTGTAGAATAGTCCAAGAGACCGTTAGTAGATTTATTAGATACAGACCCATTTAAGTTATGAGTGATTAATTTCTAAAATGTTCTATATACTATTCTCTAGCTTATATATAAATTATAGAGATGTTATCAATGTAATAATCAAGCAAATGAAAAGAATGAAGTTTAATTTTATAATTTGTTAGTGTAATTTTAATCTCTTTTAGAAGTAGTTTCTTCCTTTTATGAACAACTAAAAAGTTTTTCATAACAATCTGAGATAAAGATTTGTTATAGGATCTTCTTCATTCTATAGGATCGATTTTTTTTGATTACACAATTGAAGAAAATTATCCAATCTGTGATAAAGATTTTCTTCATTCTAGAGGGATCGATTTGTTTTGGATACAATTGAAGAAAATAGAAATAGAGAGATGTTGTGGTGTGACCTTGTTGGCTTGTTCTTGATCCTTATTTTTTATTTTTTATATTTTTTTTGTTTGATTTGTTTTTAATTAATCAATGTATTACAACTTTATTTTATAGGTGTAATTTTGCAATTTTTAAAAAATCAAAAGAGTAATTTTTGTGTATTTAAAAAGTGTTATGATGACTTGGTAAATTATGATTACACATGGACCTATTAAAACAATCCACTTCAATGGGTACGGTATCTTGATAAAAAGAAGAGGTGTTAGAATGTTCATCGAATTATTTTGACTACAAAACTAGTAATAACAAACTTTAATTTTTTTAATACATCGAAAAGGTAAACGGCTCCCGACAAGAATTGACTCTGAATTTCCTCCTATTAAATCCGTATATTTATTTCTCAAAGTAAGTATGTTAGATAGAGAAGATGAGAAAGAACTTCAACAGCAAAAGATGAGAAAGAGGAAGATGTTGATCAAAGCCAATAGAGAAGTATGATTAGAAGCTTATTATATCTCACAACAAGCAGATCCGACATTACATTTGCAGTGAGAGTTTGTGCTAGATATCAAATAAAATCTAAAGCTAGTCATTTTTTACAAGTCAAGAGAATTATCAAGTATGTTAATCGTACATGTAACTACGGAATTCTCTATACACATGATACTAATTCTATCTTAGTAGACTATTGTGATGCTGACTGGACATGAAGTGCTGATGATTGAAAGAGCACATCTGGTGGATGCTTTTTCCTTGGAAACAATCTAGTTTCTTGGTTCTGAAAGAAACAAAATTGTGTCTCATTTTCTACTGCAGAAGCTTAATATATTGTTGCAGGTAGTAATTGTAGTTAGCTCTTATGGATGAATCAAATGTTAAAGGAGTGTGATATCAAGCAAGATGTCATGACAACTTGAGTGCTATCAACATTTCAAAGAATTTTGTTCAACACAGTAGAACAAAGCACATTGACATTAGACATCACTTCATCAAATAATTAGTAGAAGACAAAATTGTGAACTTGGAACATGTTGTCATTAAGAAACAACTAGCAGATACTTTCACCAAAGCTCTTGATATTGCTCAATTTAAAAAATTAAGAGGAGCACTTGGTGTGTGCCTACTTGAGGATCAATAACAATTAATGCTGAAATGGTGTGCATAGATAAAAGGGTAGCTCTTCTTATACAAGAACCATATTGCATGACATATTATTAAAACCACTGTTGTTTCTCTCGCCAACGCTATCAGTAAGAATATCAACTTATCCAACAAATGTAATGGTACCAATGAGTATAGGAGGGTGTATGATAGAGGAAAGTATCTGAAGCTTTCAATTCGAATTAACTGGGATGCATGGATTTTTCACTCTTAGGGTAAACGACATTATACTGTGGCTCTGATCAAGATGCTCAGTTACAGAAGACATCGTCTTGAAGTTGTTTGTGCTATCTCAGAAGAAAGATGCTATGATTATAGTCTATGAAGCCTCGATACTTTAAAATTGATCAAGTATCGTGTCAGATATGGTATCTGATACCGATACGCGTCATATACTTCTCGATACGTATCTGAGAAGTATCCAATAATTAATTTTTTTTTAAATAAAAAAATTTCGACACTTCTATGATACTTGTCTGATACTTCCTGATACCTATTTTGGTTCATTCTCGATACATATTAGAGAAGTATCCAATATTTATATTTATTTATTCTTTGAAAAGAAATAAAATGGATCTAAAAATGACTGAAAATTTGGTTTATGTGCATACAAATTTTTAACTCTTGTGAAAGAAAGATAAAGAATATATCCAATGAGTGGTAAAATTACAGGACATTAGTGCGCATGACTCGCTTTTTAGATAATACTTAAAATACGTAAATTCACTTGTTTTGATAATTTTAATAATATAAATATTTTTTATCATTAATTTTAGTTATTTTTATATATTTTACATTTATATATTTAATTTTTTTTATTAAAGTATCCTAGTCGTAATTTATCTTAAATTTTAAAATTTTCTCATATCGTCGTATTGTATCGTATCCGTGTCGTATTGAGTATCCGGGCTTTATAGATTATAGTGCTACCCCATGGTGTTTATCAGGTTTTCATTCTACATGTTTCTCAAAGTATGACATTAAAAGGAAGTAGGGACACGTCTGACATAGTAATTTGGGAGCTGTGATGTGAATAAAATAAACATGTCACATGAAACAAAATATTGTTTAGTACTGAAAAGTACTGATGTTGTGCTCTCATGTTGGAGCATCATGTGTGTATGACATCTTGACTTTGATCTTTGGATGTGTGAGATGTCCTAAGTTTTCTGTTAGTAGGTACAAGGCATACCCTATTTTTAACTACTTAACTGATTATATGTGCATGACTAAGTTGTGAATGAATGACGCTGTTATATATTAGTTGGTAAAATTGTACGCTATTAACTATGTGTTAATGTTCATGCATGACTTGTTAGAGAATAGGTATGATAATCCTGGATATCTTCGAAAATCGTGTTTGTTCACTTTCCGAACAAAGTATTTTGACCCTATTCTTGTCTAGGTTCACGAAATCTTTGCGGGGATAATTCTCGAAGAACAATTTGTTTCTGACAATAGAAAACAAATCAGAATGTAGAGAGGAAGTATATTTTCGTTCTATTTGAAACCAATGCCAAATGACTCCTTATAATAACAGAAAACGAACTGATGCCAAATAACACCTTTTCGTAAAAACCGGTCATGTCTGTTGGCAAGAGTTACGAATATTCAAACGAACTGATGCCAAATAACACCTTTTCGTAAAAACCCGGCAGCCCGTTTCAATTATTCGTATTCAATTACACGTTTGGCTTGACGAGCGTACACTCTGCACTACCCTGACTCGTTTCAAACTTAACACATAATTGCATTGGCCTAAAGTAAATCACATTATATCAAAATACATTGTTGATACTAAAATCACCAACAAACTCCCCCCATTTTAATATAATCCTTGATTTACTTAAAGATATAACGATCAAACAGATGCATAAATGAAAATGTCTTGCGATTGAATTTTCATCTTAGTACAAATACACGTTCCAAATATTCAAAAATCGGGGTGTCACAATGATTGAACCCGTCAATCCATTTGAATATCTGAAGATATAGTACACATATGTTTATTACAATACTCTACTATTCATACTTGACACTTTACAAGCCATGTGTCCTTATCCATTAATAAGCATATAGGAAGCCAAGTCCAAACTTCTTGAAGCGGCAAAATTTCATGCTTACATAGGTGATCCTTTTAATCTTGCACCTGCATTTGCAATTTTTCAAAAGAACCATTAAGAAGATATACTTCAACCTAACCATCACTTGCAGGTCTGAGCACATACCTTGGGAAGATAAACACAATTGCTCCAATCTTTAATTATGATTTTTCCACATTGAATTTTGCTTCTAATGTTGTGTTAGAAGGGAATTGGGTATACCATAGCTAATAGATTTAAATGGACTTTAATCCCATCCCAATTACCGACTTCTGCACTAAGTCTCTAGCTAACCCTTCGTCAAGTGGTCAGCTAAGTTTTGTTGCGACCGAACAAACTCAATAGATATCACCCCATTCATGATTAATTCCCTAATCATACTATGTCTAATACCCAAATGTCTAGACTTTCCATTGTATATTTGACTATATGCTTTAGCCAATGTGGCACTACTATCACAACGGATAGAAATTGGTGATATCGGTTTAGGCCATATCGGAATCTCATATACCAAGTTTCTTAGCCATTCTGCTTCTTTACCAGCAGCAGCTAATGCTACAAACTCAGATTCCATTGTGGAACTAGTTATAAAAGTTTGCTTCTTGGAAGCCCATGAGATGGCACCTCCCCCAAGCAAGAACACCCATCCACTTGTAGAGGATGAATCTTCAACATTATTTATCCAACTAGCATCCGAATAACCCTCTAACACCTAAGGAAATCCCATATATGACAATCCATAATTCATAGTACCCTTCAAGTATTTAAATACCCTAGTTATTGCATGCCAATGATGTCTACTAGGATTACTAGTAAATCTGCTCAACTTTCCAACCGCATATGCAATATCTGGTCTAGTGCTAATCATAGCATACATCAAGGAGCCAATAGCTCTTGAGTATTTGAGTTGATCCACAGGTTTACCTGTATTTGGCATGAGCTTTTCTCCTGGATCCATGGGAGTACTTACTGAAGAACAATTTCCATAATTGAACTTCTTGAGTATTTTCTCAATGTAATGAGATTGTGTAATTACAATCCCCTTATTCTCCCGTTTAATCTTAATACCAAGAATAACATCCGCTTCTCCCATATCTTTCATGTAGAACTTTGATGACAAGAAATTCTTTGTTTTATCAACTTGATTTTGGTCGGTGCCAAAAATCAACATGTCATCAACATAAAGACAAATGAAAACTCCTTTACCGGATGTATCAAATTTGCTATATACACATTTGTCAGCTTGGTTTAGAATGAAACCATTAGACAAAACAACCTCATCAAACTTTTGATGTCACTGCTTCGGAGCTTGTTTCAGCCCATACAACGACTTAACTAGCTTACACACTTTATGCTCATTTCCAGGCATTACAAATCCTTCAGATTGCTTCATATACACTTCTTCCAAATCACCATTCAGAAATGCTGTTTTGACATCCATTTGATGAATTACTAGATTATGAATGGCTGCCAAGGCAATCAACAATCTAATAGTAGTGATACGAGCAACTGAAGCATAGGTATCGAAGTAATCAATCCCTTCTTTTTGTCTAAAGCCTTGGATAACCAATCTAGCTTTAAACTTGTCAATTGTACCATCGACTTTCATCTTCCTTTTGAAGATCCATTTGCAACCTATTGGTTTGCAACCAGGTGGTAAATCAGATAATACCCAAGTATTATTTTCCATGATAGAACCAATCTCTTCATCAATTGCTTCTTTCCAAAACATAGAATCTCGAGATTTCACAGCTTCATCATACGTTCTTGGATCCTCTTCTATACTATAACAATAATAGTATTGTGTATCAATCTGGTCCTTTGATCCCTCAACTAAATATAGTTGAAAATCAGAGCCAAAAGATTTAGCTTTTCTAGCTCTTTTGCTTTTACGGGGTTCGAATGTCTCACTTGCTACTTCATTTGAATGATCATCCTTTAGAGATTCATCCAATTTTGGCATAAGGTCCTTTGGTCTAGGTGTAGAAGAGAAACAATTCTCATCAAATATTGCATCTCTCGATTCTATAATTGTGTTAATAGAGATCGAGTCATTAGGTTCTATAACATAAAATCTATAAGCCTTGGAATGCTCGGCATATCCAACAAAGATGCAACCAACACCCTTTTCACCCAAATTTTTCCTTTTAGGGTCCGGAAGTCTAACCACGACCCTACAACCCCAAACACGTAGAAAGTGTAAGTTGGGTCGTTTCTTATACCAAAGTTCATATGGGGTAGTCTTATTCCTTTTATTAGGAACCCTATTTAACAAATAGCATGCCGTTAACATGGCTTCTCCCCAAAACCCTTCACTTAAACCAGAGTAAGATAACATGGCATTCACCGTTTCTTTAAAAGCTCTATTTTTCCTTTCAGCCACACCATTTTGTTGAGGTGTATAAGGTGCCATAGTCTCATGAATGATTCCTACGGATCGGAAAAATACAGGATCATAATATTCACCACCTCTATCCGTACGTAATGTTTTAATCATCACATTCTGTTGCAATTCAACTTCAGTTTTATATATTCTAAATTTATCTAAAGCTTCATCCTTAGTATGCAATAAATAAACATAGCAGAATCTAGATGCATCATCTATGAAAGTGATAAGATACTTTTTATGCCCTAGTGATGGAGTAGCATGCAAATCACATAAATCACTATGTATTAATTCAAGTATAACAGATTTTCTTGTTATATTTTTAAAAGGTTGCCTAGTGATCTTTGTTAACATGCAAGTTTTACACTTTTCATTATTTTCATTAAAAACGGGAATTAATCGTCTTTAGACATTTCATGCATTCGTTTATAATGTACATGTCCTAACGAGCATGCCATAATTCAAAATTGATAACATTCGAAGAAGTCATAAATATAGAACCAGAATCTTTAGGAAGTCCATTCAAATTCATCATAAACATACCATTATTATAATATCCAAATCCTACAAACACACCAGACTTTGATAATACATATTTATTAGATTCACACACTTGCTTGTATCCAAGCTTATTTAATATAGGACCAGAAATTAAATTCTTACTTAACTTAGGAACATACAATACATTAAACAAAGTAATAGTTTTTCCAGAACTGAATTCTAGCACCACGTTTCCTTTGCCTTCAATGGGAGCGAAGTGATCATCTCCCATGTATAGGACAGAACCGTCTTCCACTAGAACGAAAGTCTTGAACCAGAAACGATCCTTGCAAACATGTGTTGTAGCGCCAGAATCAATCCACCACGCAATAGCATCATCTTGCACATAAAATGCCTCAGAAGTTATTGAAACTGAATGTTTAATTAAACTATTCAAATCACAAATTGATTTCTGACCTTGATTTTCGGATTGGTCCTTAGACCCCTTTCCTGAACCACTTGCATTCGCGTTATCGTGCTTTTTGCCGAAGCGGCAATCCTTCTTGAAGTGTCCTGTTTTGCCACACTTCCAGCATTCTAGTTTCGGTTTCTTGTGAACACCGAAGTTGCCCTTTTTGTTATTGAAAGCACGCTTCTTTCCTTTGTTTTTGTTGTTATCATTTTTACCACCCTCTTCGATCATATTAACCGAGGGTCCAACAATTTCTTTGCCTTTTCCTTTGTTATCCTCATGCGCTCGTAGAGATTCCTCTATGCGCAAGTGACTTCCAAGTTGGATCAAAGACAATTCGTCTTTTCCATGTTTCAGATTGTGTTTGAAATCCTTCCATGAAGGAGGCAACTTATCTATGATACTTGAAACAGATATTGTTTCATCCATCTTCAATCCATGTTGTGTGAACTGTCCAAGGATTCGGAGGAGTTCATTGTATTGTTCCATGACAGACCTCGATTCAACCATTTTGTAATTGTTGAAATCGGTCACCAGGAACTTTTTACTGGATGAGTCCTCTGTCATGTACTTGGCTTCAAGACAATCCCACAATTCCTTTGCAGATTCCACTTTTTGGTAAATATCAAATAAGGGATCAGACATACCGTTAAGAATGTGTCCTCTGCATATGTAGTCGTCGTTCTCCCACTTTGATCGGCGTCTCAGATTTTCGACCGTTTCATCCTCTCCAATTTCTGGAATCGGTGTAGACAGAACGTACACCACCTTCAATGTCGTCAACATGAAGTGCATCTTCTTCTGCCAACGCCTGAAGTCTTGTCCAATACTTTTGTCCAATTTTCCGAAACTTTTAGTTATCTCCTTGATGGTGTTTCCTCCTCCAGCCATGATTATCAGAAAAATTACTTTGTTCGTTTGTTAGAGAATAGGTATGATAATCCTAGATATCTTCGAAAATCGTGTTTGTTCACTTTCCGAACAAAGTATTTTGACCCTATTCTTGTCTGGGTTCACGAAATCTTTGCGGGGCTAATTCTCGAAGAACAATTAGTTTCTGACAATAGAAAACAAATCAGAATGTAGAGAGGAAGTATATTTTCGTTCTATTTGAAACCAAGGCCAAATGACTCCTTATAATAACAGAAAACAAACTGATGCCAAATAACACCTTTTCGTAAAAACCGGTCATGTCTGTTGGCAAGAGTTACGAATATTCAAACGAACTGATGCCAAATAACACCTTTTCGTAAAAACTCGGCAGCCCATTTCAATTATTCGTATTCAATTACACGTTTGGCTTGACGAGCGTGCACTCCGCACTACCCTGACTCGTTTCAAACTTAACACATAATTGCATTGGCCTAAAGTAAATCACATTATATCAAAATACATTGTTGATACTAAAATCACCAACATGACTAAATATGTAAATGATTGCATGATTGATTTTGTGTGGCTCGGTTATGCTACAAGTTACCTATTGAGCGGGAGTAATGATTGTTTATGGGGCAGCGGGTCAAAGACATCAATGTGCAAAAGGGTTAAGCTATTTGCATCATGACTGTTGTCCGCCTGTAATTCATCGAGATATTAAATCTAGCAACATTTTACTAGATGAAAATTATGAGGCCAAAATTGCTGATTTTGGTATTGCAAGGTTTGTAGAAAATTCTCGGATGGGTTATAGCTTTGCTGGCACACCTGGCTATATTGCTCCAGGTATATTTTGATCATGCTAGCTTTTAGTAGGAAATTACAACATATTGTTTCTTGTTATATAAGTAACTCATTTTCCACAAAAATATTACTATATTTGTGACTTTTGATATATGTCTTGTTTCATATGGTTAACTTATATATTTTGATGACATGTTTGCAGAACTGGCTCATACAACTAGAATAACAGAAAGGATTGATGTATATAGTTTTGGAGTTGTTCTATTAGAACTAGTTTCTGGTCGCAAAGCCATCGAAGAAGAATTTGGAGAAGCTAACATCGTTAGTTGGGCTGTGAATAATCTTGGTGAGCGTGTACTTCATATTCTTGATCATAGAGTTGCATCAACACATTCTACTGAAGATATGATTAAAGTGTTAAAGATTGCAATTAAGTGCACTAAAAATCTCCCAAGTTTACGGCCCACTATGAGAGATGTTGTAAAGAAGCTTATTGAGTCTAAACCTTGCACAATATGAATGTGGTTTTGAGAAAGATGATAGTGGTTTTTGTTTCCAAATGCAGATAAATTTTGTTTACTTGATGAGAAATTTTGGTATCATATAATCAATGATTTAAATCTAACTGTTATTAATTTTTTCCTCTAAATAAAAAATGTATAACATCTATTTAGTCTTACACATCTAAAACCAATTTTGTTATTGTCACGAAACGCTGCATTCTGTCTCAAACTGTTATACACTGCTCACCTGCTGCCAGCATCAAACACTAGTGTCGCTATCCCTGCATACATGACACTCATTTAGCTTAGACGTGTTGGTAAACAATTCTCCGTCCAAGATTATTAAAATGATGTGATGTGATCATCATATGCACTTAACTTGCAGTACAAGTTACTAGGCTCTTTGTATCTCTAGCTTTCTCGCCAAATCTAACATCTTTGTAACTAACTCTCAAGTAAGCTACAGTGTATACTGGCCGGTATAGGATAGCTATGATACATCTTCCACTTCACTAGCTATAAATAGAATCCATTTAACTAACTTTCATTTTTCATAGTGAATAATAATGGTTTCACTTTCATTCTCTTAGCTCAACACTATATACTTAAACACACATTCCTCCAATCATTTCTCTGCATAATTGGGATTTTAGCCACTTCCCAATTTGTATTATTTGGAATCATCAAATCCCTTACTAGCATATTACGAGAATCTTGGTATGAGTTGAGTACCTAAACACCTCCAATGAGGATTTCAAAACACTGAAAGCCAAATTTGATGTCATGTTTGTTGGTTTTTGTATGTTGGCTACAATTTGCAAAAACAACTACTAGCCAATGCTGAGACAAATGCTGTAGCAAGTGGAACAGCATTGTGTTGTCTGATTTTTACGCACCAGCTCGCGTTATATTTCTGTGCAAGATCTTCTGAAGATTCTCTGAAGTTTTATGTTTAACCTAGCGTGCTGATCAAGACGCGCAAGCTTAATAAGCTGTAGAAGGCTGTCTTGCCTTGGTGTATTTCCATAATTAATATTGATATATTTTTGGAAACAATATTCTTGCTCATGAAGAATTATTTGCTAGACCTGACAACGTCCAAGCTGTGTGCTGAAGCCCAAACCAATGACTGCTCAGTATTATATATATGTAAACACAAACCCTAGTTTTGTGTGTGGAAAACCGTGTGTGTACTAAAGCGTGTGTCTTAAGGTTTTAGGTTTTCTTGTTAGTTGTGAGTATTGCTTGTATCTCCCTGATTCAAGTCAAGTACTCTATGTTTGAGTTGTAATGGTGTACTGCTCCTAAGCTTTGAAGTACGGAGTTAGTTGTGTCTTTAGAGTGTGTCTCTTATACAAACAAAAGAACAAGTGTGTGTTTAGCAGTGCTGTCTGTACTGTTAGTAGGAATTGAGACAGGGTCTCATACCTAGGAGTTCCTAGGTAGAGCAGCCATTGGTAGGGTCATGGTGCAAAGACAAGTAGTGAGGCTACGTTGTGCTTTTCACTAGAACTATAATAGTGGAGTTCATTCCTGGATTGGTATCCCCCAGACTAGGGCAAGTTGCGCCGAACTGGGTTAACAAACCTACTGTGTTCTTTATTATTCTGTCACGCTTATTTTACTTTGCTACGCTGCGTTTTATTATTACTGTGTGACAAGTGCTCGAACAAGTGCTCTAACGTTGTTCACAGCATTTGTCTGTCTGGTTGCCAGAATTTCAATTGGCATTAGAGCAGGCACCCTGCCTGATTGGGTGAGCTCCAGGGAAGATATTTCTGGCTAAGATGGACAACGTAGGAGGACAGATGAATAGACCACCACTCTTGGTTGGTGAGGCTAACTATGACAACTGGAAGTCTAAATTGACTACCTTCTTGAAATCCATGGATCACAAAACATGGAAAGCTGTTATTAAAGGATGGGAACATCCTGTAGTTACTACTGGTAAGGAAGGGGAGACTACCACTATGCTGAAACCTGAGGAGGAATGGAGCAAGGAGGAAGAAGCATTAGCCAATGCAAATTCAAGGGCTCTAAATTCTTTAATCAATGGAGTTGATGCACATATTTTCAAATTGATAAAAAAATGTACTATTGCAAAGGATGCATGGAAGATACTCCAAACTGTTCATGAGGGTACCTCAAAGGTGAAAAGCTCAAGGCTGCAACTCTTGACTAGTAAGTTTGAGAAATTAAGAATGAAGGATTATGAAAGCATTCAAGAGTTTCACACGACAATTCTTGATTATGACAATCAATTTGATGCCTTGGGTGAGAAGATATCTGAAGAAACTCTAGTAAGAAAAATGCTTAGGTCCCTGCCTAAGAAGTTTGACATGAAGGTCACTGCAATAGAGGAAGCCAAGGACATTTCGGAATTGAAAATGGATGAATTAGTTGGTTCTCTACAAACTTTTGAGATGTCAGCAAATGGAGGATCTGAAAAGAAGACGAAAAACATTGCTTTTGTCTCTAATGCCGAGGAGACTGATCGACAGAGTGATATGGAGGCTGATGAAAGCATCTCTGAAGCTATTGCTTTGTTAAGAAAACAATTTAATAAGGTCTTGAAATTGATGGACAGACGCCCTGACAACAGTCGCAACATCAATAGGAATGTCAACAATCAAAGGAAACAGCAGACTGATGAAGATGAATCAGAAGAAGATTCCGAAACTACTAATCATGTGATTTGTTTAACTGGAGTATGTACATCTGATGTTGAATCACACGATGGTGAAATGACTTATGATGAATTAGTTGATTGTTATAATGGATTATGGCTTAAAAGCGTAGAAGTTGGTAACACAGTGATAAGGCAAAAGAAGACCATTGCTATATTGCAAGCTGAGAAAAACAAACTTCTAGAAGAAAATTCAAGACTAGATGGTGATGTTACTCTATATAAATCCAAGATTGACAACATGAACAAGCAATTGAGGATGCTAAATACAGGAACTGATAAGCTAGAAGAAATCCTAGAGTTAGGACAAAATTATAATGATACTAAAGGTATTGGGTTCAACTACAGTTCACTATATCATCAGAAATTTGTGCCTGTAAAGAATTTTGTTCCTTCTGGTAGTACTTATGATCCAACTATGCCAAGACAGATGCCCCAACATCCGGTGAGACAACAGACAACCAGAAACAATATCAAATTAAAGAAAAGATATTCTGGTTGGGTATGTTACCACTGTGGAAGAAAGGGACACATTAGACCTTACTGCTTCAAATTGTATGGGTATCCAAACAAAACTCATTCATCAAAAACTGAGCCTATTATGAAGAACATCAAGAAAGAGTGGAAGCAAAAGAATGACAAATCCACAATGCAAGATCAATCATCCACTCCTCCGTCTGATTCTGTTTCCGATCCTATCACTCAACAAGTGAATCCAGCGATGGTTATTACTGATGCTCAACCGCTTGCCACTATTTCTAGTATCGGAGTAACCACACGGCACTCTAAGGTGCTAGTATCAAGGAAGAAGAGTTCAAGAAAGGTCTCTCCGTCCTCTAAGGATTCTAAATCTAAAGGTAAGAAATCAAAACCCTCCCATGCTAAGCGTGTAGGATTAAGCATGCACGATCTCTGCTGTAAAGAGAATCCGTTTGTTTCGACTGTTGTGGAACCAAGTGCTGACACGTCTGTCAGTAAATCTGAGGATACCCCCGGTGAGGGTAATGTTATTGTTGATACTACTAAAACCCTAGGTACTGATAATCCTAAGGTAGATGACTGTGTAGAGGATATTAAGTCAAATTCCTCTGTTGAAAAATTTGTTGATCATGAGAAAACTGGTGGTTTTGTTGCTGAACAAGATGTTAATGTTGCTGAGAAATCAGCTGATTTTACTAATAAGCAGACAGATGCTATGTCAGATGCTCACGCATCTTTGGCACAAGCCAATGTTGAGACCATTGTGGTCCTAGACACTCGTGCTGCTGAAAGTGTTCATGAAGAAGGTTCCCCTGAGCCTCAGTCTGAAAAATTTGAGACTCAGCAAGCTGTGAGTCCTGATAATATGTTACAAAATAATGTGGTTCTGGTAGAAGATGATGGACCAGAAGATATGTCTGTGGAGGAAACTCTTGTGACAGGTGTTGCTCGTAGAACAAGGATCAAATCCATGAAAAGTACACCTGCTGTGAGTGAAAGTGCTCAAGAGCTTGTTGATGTGTTGGAGTATGCTGGGTTGATGAAGACTGTGAAGAATCTGGGTCAATGTTATGACAAGCTGGTGTGTAAACTTCTCTCCTCAAGTTATTAATACTTATCTTGGAAGATCGGTTGAAGACATTCCTATGTTGGAAGTGACCGATGACACCATCTGCAAGACTATCACAGGTAACAAGCTTAGACATTGGCCTGGACATTTGTCCTCTGCAAAATTGTCTCCACTTTATGCTGCCCTAAACAAAATTGCTGCTAATAACTGGTCCCCCACTACTCACTCTAATTCTGTTGCAACTGGCTTAGCTAAGCTTATCTATGCAGTTGGTACTAAATCTGCATTTGATTTTGGTTCTTACATTTATTATCAATTTTTGGAGCAAGCTAAATCTTTTGCTGTTAAGTTCCCTATTGCCTTTCCCACTCTTTTGTGTGGTATTATTCTTCAGCAACATCCAGATATTTCGACGAGTCCTGTAAGAGGCCTAGTCCTTTGTCCTTAGATTACAGGTCACTTTGTGATTCACATGCTGTTTACTTAGCTGGCACTTCTGTCCAGCCAACATTCAGTAGAAAACAAATGAAAGTTGATCTTATTGAGACTAGTATGGCTCTTGGTGTTAGAAAAATGAAAATTGACAGGATTATTGTAGCCTTGAAGGTTGAAAGTGAAGTTAAGGGTGAAGATATTGAGGGAGCGCAGGAAGAAGAAGAAGGAGGAAATAAATGCTTCTGCTGCTGGTGATACTGAGGAATTGTCAATTGACTCTGATGAGACTGCCTCTTTCTGATCTTGATGTTTCCCTATTTCTTATGGACTTGTGTGTGGCTTATGGCTTGTAATAAGTACTCTATTTGTGGCTTCTCTGTGACTCTTTGGTACTCTGTGACCTTCTTTTATGCATGAATGTTGTTTGTCAGAATTTGTGGCTAAATTGGGAGAGTAGAAGTTGTTGTGTTATTTTATATGCGTATGATGCATAAAGCTCTGACAAATGATCTAACATATGTCTTGTACTAGTAGCTTAATATTGTGTGTAAGTGAGTATGATGCATGAAGCATTGACAGTGGCATCTGACCTATTGTAGTAGGTGAGTTTATGAAATACGCATGCATGTTTTGAGGGGGAGAAATTATATTTGATTATCTCCTATTATCTACCTGTTGATTATCTAAGGGAGAGTAGTATGTGCCTCCTGCCTATCTATCCGTGAGTAGAGTGTTTATGCTTGTTTTGACGGGGATCAAATGCATCTTGTGTGATGATGTATGTTGTGTGATGATGACTACGTAGAATAATTTTCTACTATACTCTAGTGATTGCATGAATTAAGGGGGAGGAATTTATTTTTCCTAGTCCTTAAGGGGGAGTAGTAGTAATTACTTCATGATCGTGCTAGTTGTTACTTGTTAGGATGTTAGTTGTATGATGTGCTTGATGATGATGCAGCATGTTACATATGAACAATTGTGGTTACTTGTTTGGCAATTTTTGTGGCTAAAAAGGGGGAGAAGTTAGCTGATATTGGTTGATATGCCTGATGCTCTACATAATGCTCTAATATGTCGGATGCTCTACTTAATGTTGACACATCTGTCTATATGGTGATATGAAGTACTTTATGTTGCTCTGCCATGACAAATATGCATGAGTTGTTTCTTTACTCTTTATGATATGCATGAGATATTGTTCTTAAGGGGAGTGCTGATGTTTGCTGATGTTGAAGGAGAATGTTATGCTTATGCTTGCATGAGAATGCTGTATCAAATGTTGAAGCATTCACTTTTGTGTGAAGCACTATTTGTGATGAAGCGTATTTTCTCTGATGTTTTTATGTGTGAGGCTATCTTATGTTATCTGCTGTTGGTGTCACTGAGGAAGTGTCTGCTGCCTCTAATGAGACTGCCTCTGATTAATGACTGTGTAATCTTTTTTTTTCTTCTTTTATTCATGCACCTGAGTGTGCTTTATGGTCTGTAATAACTATATTTGTGGCCTCTCTGTGCCTTTGTGACTCTGTGACCGATGTGAACTGATGTGCTACTCTGGATTTCTCTTATGCGATATTGCTGTTTGTCAGAATTTATGGCTAAAAAGGGGGAGTAGAATATATGGATATGGTAGTATAATTATTTTTTTCTGATTGAAGATTGCTCTGACAAATGCTCCTACATGTGTCATATTGAAGTACGTTCTATATTATGTTTCATAGGAGCATTATGATATGTAGTTGTGATGTGCATATGTTGAGGGGGAGCGCGTATATCTGATGATCTTTCATATGTTGTGGAATTATCTTTCAAGAGTATGTTTTCATCTCTTTATATGAACTCACTATATATATGTTCTCTTTATCTGGCTATTCCTGTGAGGTTAAGCGTATTATGATTATTTGCCTCCGATACTATTTACAAGTTATCTTTAGTCAAAGAGTTCCCTTGGAAGTAGTTTCAGTATATGCCAAGATTATGTTTAGTTGATTTGAGAAGACGTGTGCTGATGTGAATTGAAGAAATTCTGTGTATCTCTCCAAAGAACTGACTATAGATTGTTTTAGCCAAAATTTTGCCAAAGGGGGAGATTGTTGGGTTTTTGTATGTTGGCTACAATTTGCAAAAACAACTACTAGCCAATGCTGAGACAAATGCTGTAGCAAGTGGAACAGCATTGTGTTGTCTGATTTTTACGCGCCAGCTCGCGTTATATTTCTGTGCAAGATCTTCTGAAGATTCTCTGAAGTTTTATGTTTAACTTAGCGTGCTGATCAAGACGCGCAGGCTTAATAAACTGTAGAAGGCTGTCTTGCCTTGGTGTATTTCCATAATTAATATTGATATATTTTTGGAAACAATATTCTTGCTCATGAAGAATTATTTGCTAGACCTGACAACGTCCAAGCTGTGTGCTGAAGCCCAAACCAATGACTGCTCAGTATTATATATATGTAAACACAAACCCTAGTTTTGTGTGTGGAAAACCGTGTGTGTACTAAAGCGTGTGTCTTAAGGTTTTAGGTTTTCTTGTTAGTTGTGAGTATTGCTTGTATCTCCCTGATTCAAGTCAAGTACTCTGTGTTTGAGTTGTAATGGTGTACTGCTCCTAAGCTTTGAAGTACGGAGTTAGTTGTGTCTTTAGAGTGTGTCTCTTATACAAACAAAAGAACAAGTGTGTGTTTAGCAGTGCTGTCTGTACTGTTAGTAGGAATTGAGACAGGGTCTCATACCTAGGAGTTCCTAGGTAGAGCAGTCATTGGTAGGGTCATGGTGCAAAGACAAGTAGTGAGGCTACGTTGTGCTTTTCACTAGAACTATAATAGTGGAGTTCATTCCTGGATTGGTATCCCCCAAACTAGGGCAAGTTGCGCCGAACTGGGTTAACAAACCTACTGTGTTCTTTATTATTCTGTCACGCTTATTTTACTTTGCTACGCTGCGTTTTATTATTACTGTGTGACAAGTGCTCAAACAAGTGCTCTAACGTTGTTCATAGCATTTGTCTATCTGGTTGCCAGAATTTATATAAATCATTGCAAGATATTTCCCAATTGAAGAGAAATTTTATTTACTTGATGAGAACTATATGATTACAATTATCTTTTGGAGAGGTGTTAGTGTTACATACATATATATAAATAAGTTTTGGTATCATAGTTTCAACATGGAAAAGATGTACAGAATTTCAGTGGCATGTGTGCTGTCACTAGTTAGACAAAATATTCTTGATGTCTTACTATGAATTTTTTGTACATCGGAATAAGTGACTGCACTTTAAAGATATATTTTTTTTATTTTTTAAGTATAAATAAAAAAATAGGAGAATAGTTAGTCCAGATAGAAAAATATATGTTTATTGAAATGCACAAATCACTTGGTATCTGTTTAAAAATTTGATTTAACTTTTTTTTTTTGAATCGATTTAACTTTTTTTTTTAAAACTTGGTATCTGTTTAAAAATTGACTAACTCTAGAGGTCAAATCCCAACTGCACATTATATATATTTAAGCTAGAGTTTTTAATCGGTATGAAATAATCCATCGAAATTTGTATTTTTCAAAATAATTGTTGCTAACACATATTAATGTATAATTTTAATCATTTATATCTTCAATTTTCTTTTATTAAAAGTTATAAAAACGTAATATTGTAAAAATACTCATTGAGACAATCATAAATAAGATCCATATGTTATTATTACCTCCGTCCTTAAATATAAGACTTTGTTTGACCACTGCACGTACGTCAAATGCACAATTTTGACCACTAATATCTTTAATTATCTAGTAGTCAAAATTATTAAAATCTGAGATTTTGAAAATACTCATCAAAATAAATCAAACGAGATCTTATTTGCTAATATTTACATCTATATATTATTAAAAAAATACGGTGGAAACATGATAGATGAATATTAGTACAATATAGTCAAACAAAATCTTATATTTAGAGATGGAGGTAGTAATATTTCTCTTTATATATTAATAAAAAAAAATACAATCTCTATTTTTTTACGTACTATTGATCAACAATTTTAATTTAGAAGTAATCAGAATAACAATTTTAATGTAGGAATTATATTATTACTTTAAAAAGTAGTAACAACTATTAAAATGATGAAAATTGAAATTGTCATAATAATAACCTCATACACTTCTTCCCTACAACATTGGTAGGTATTGGCATATTTGAATCTAAAACAAACAATCCTCAATCACTCATTACTCCTTATTACCTAAATTTTTCTTATTTAAAAAAAGAAAGAAAGAGTAGTCGACATTTGTTTAGACTACCAAAATAGTTAATAATTTTTGGCTTATATTTAAAATCATTACACTTGAATGTTTACTTCAAAAAATTTATTTCAATTGACAGATAATGTTCAATTTATTAGGCCTGATATCCATGACTGACGGTGCTGGTTCCAACATTTTGGAGGTCCCAAACAAATAATTAAAATGGACCCCTGATAAAAAAATATTGTACAAAAAAATTTACTATCTTTTTGAAAAGAACATATGATCTATTTAAATTATAAATAATATCAACAACTTTAAAATTAATCATTTATCTGTGTATGTAACTAATATAAGCAAAATATTATATTTTAATCAATATCATCAAAATACATTTTAACTATTTAAAAAAAGTCTCTCTCCTAACATTTTGTTAGGTATTTTTACTTTATTTGGACAAAATATGGATTGAACCAAATTATATAAATAACTACCTAAATTTTTTTTGAAGCCGTTATTTTTTGGAGATTCAAAGTTAAAACACAAACCTGCTTTGGTCCAAAGCCAGGACTAATGACCGATGTTCGAATCTCAATCACTCCACCATACAATTATTGTTTTATGGCATCAATAACTGTTTCGTAGATCATGGTGTTTCTAAATCATGATAAGATTTTGTAAAATGATATGATCTAACGATTGAAAATAGTGGTCCAAGCTAGTAATATCATAGACCAATTGTTTCATGGCATCCATAATTCATCTGTTTTCACACCTCTTGTTGACTAATTGACTTCATATATATTTTGAGTTATCTCTATTTGGAAACTTGAAACTTATTTTAATTTCCAATCACAATACAATAACTATATATGGTATGTCAACTTAGATTAATTATGCATCACTAGTTCAACTTTAATTTTTTCACACTTCCAGCAAATTAAAGTTCACTTGTATTTCGTTGAAAGCCAGCCAATTAATATTCTGTATTTTCTTGAAGATATTGACGTGTGAAGTATGCAAATGATGCCTTAGTATTAGAGTCACACAAATGCAAGATCACTCACACTAATCTTGAGTATTATTTCCTTGTACAAACCAGCAAATCTTAGAGTTAAACATGATATGTCGTACTAAATATATCAATTATGCGAATATAACACTTGATGCATCCAAAATTACTAACCTTCCACGAGACAAATCCAAGTGTCAGATGACCAATTATCCCAAAAGTTTAAGCTGTTAGGAAAAACCACATCAACGGTTTTATATTATTTCTAACACGCCCCCTCACGCAAGAACCCATTGAGCTTAAAGCGTGGATAATGCATAGGCCCACCTACTATATGCTTAAAATTCCACTTTTTTTAATTAGAAAGTGAGGAGAGCAGGAATCGAACTCTAGACCACTTAGTCATAGAGACTCTGATACCATGTCAGATGACCGATTATCCCAAAAAGTCCCGTAAAATTTATTCTAAAAACTATTTTTTATTATAATAAATAAATACACAAAATTCTTTGTATATTTTAAAAATCTTAAAACAGATCATCTCTAAATTATTAAAAAATTAAAATTACTTGTCCTATAATTTGTAATTAAGAAACAAACATTACTTGTCCTATAATTTCAGACCGGGATTTCCTTGTTTGGGACCCGAAGACAAAAAAAAGTCCCATTGAAGGAGGTTTATATATGGGGATGACATTTTGTCTTCCGTTCCGCAGAGATTCCGTCTACTTTGAACACTTTATTAAAATAACTTTTTTATGTGTTTAATTTAAGTATTTATTTATTAGTTTATATTTCTACATACGTTAACCTAATGTGTATCTTATTAGGATAAAAAAATGACAAATTTTTATTTCTTACCTTATTTCGGCACCACTCTATTTGAATTTAGTAGTCCTTGTATTCTAGGATACAAGTATCATACGAAATCATAATTTTATCTTATTACGATATGCAGATTCAAAACGTTCAATTTGTAACATTTTGTATCAAAAGATACATAATGACTATTTTTTATTTCCGAACACCCTCCATTTGAATGTGTGTGGTAATGAAAGTACTCCCTCCGTCCTAAAATATAAGGGAAAAAACATATTTTCTTTGTCCCAAAATATAAGGAAAAAAATAAACATTTATCTTTTCCAAATATTAATTTTACTTATTCTCATAAAATTAAATACAAATTGCATTTAATTTTTCTTCTCTCTCCTTTTATCAATAAACAACAACCAATAGAAAATGTTTTTACATCTTCCTATGTAACTTATTTTAAGAAAAATCACACAAAATCATGTTTCAAATTTTCATGTTTTGGTTTTCTTAATAAGTGTGATTTTTTTATTTTCCCTTATATTTCGGGACGGAGGGAGTACAATTTTGTAATAGCTGTCATATATAGTATTTCGAAATTTACATTATGAAATTGAGCGTTTTTTTTTGTTG
Organism: Trifolium dubium; assembly: GCA_951804385.1. Lineage (NCBI taxonomy): Eukaryota > Viridiplantae > Streptophyta > Magnoliopsida > Fabales > Fabaceae > Trifolium > Trifolium dubium. The sequence continues at coordinate 36,244,979 of OX638067.1, forward strand.
ACAAAAATAAATTATATTTCTTCATTTAAATTGATAAAGTACATCGATACAATGTATATTCGCTAAAAACCAAAAGGATGAATCTACAAAAAAACTCACAGCATCCATGTTAATAGCATAAAACGGCAAAGTACAAAAGCCTACACATATAACTATCTTTAAGTCTCCGGAATACCTTGTCTCCGGATCTGCATACATGGATAACGCCAAAGTCGTTGATTGGATCTGCACTGAAATTGAGCGTGTTTAAAACCTGCCGTTCGAATTAAATAAAAATTTGTGATTTCATATCCTAAGATATACAAAGTGTTGTATTATTTTATATCCTAGGATACAAACGCTTCTAAATTTAAATTGTGGGCATATTTTTGAATTTTTGTGGGCAGCAACATAGGGAGCTAGAAGAACAGTTTTCTTACTATTTTATTTACTTTTCACTTTTATTTGCTTTAAGGTCATTTAAGAAAAATATAAAAAAAAAAGTCAGTTCACCAATTAAGTAAGGTAAATTATTTATTTATGTCATCGTAAACAAATTTGTACGTTCTAATATAATAAAATTTTTTGGTCAAAAAAAATATATAATAAAATTTTAAAAATTCTAAGTATATATATTTTTAAAAATACCATCATTAATGTATTATTCCTATAGTATCAGTTTATATTATATGTAAAAATAAGTCAAAAATCCATAATTTTTATTCACTGCGCTCGTTGAGGAAACAAATTTGTCTTGATTTAATAATTTTTTTGAAATACAATAATATTTTCAAAATATCAACATCAATATAGTATATAGTTCAATTTTGTTCAATGTATTTGAAAGGAGCACTAATTTTACATGTCTAAATATTGTTCCATGTTTGCATTTGGATATACTCATTCACATTCCTCCACAAAATAAAGCTCGGTTCGGACTATAAGCAAGGATAGAAAAGAACAACAAATGCATCAGAAGCCATAAAGTATCCTTATTTTCCACTTACCTATATCACTTGAAGAATGTAAACTTGTGTAAATATTGATTTTGAATGAGTTAACTCGTATGAGTTAATTCGTAGTAAAATTGGCAACATTGAGGTAAAATTGAGTTAATTTATTTTGATTTATCCAATTTTAAAAAAAATATTTCTTGTATTTTTTAGTCTGTTTTGATTTTTAGTAACTTTATAAATTTATTAAACTCTTGCTTTTTTGGATAATATAATTTGATGAGATGGAGCTCCGTTGCATGTGAAGTACGGTCGTCTGTTTGATTTGGTCGAGACCAAACACCACACAGTAGTTGAGATGTTTGCGTTAGGATGGGGGCCAGGTGGGAGGACGTGGGAGTGGCGGAGACCGTTATGGGTGTGGGAGGAGGAGTTGTTGGGGGAGTGTCAGACTTTACTTGAAGACTTTCAGTTACAGGAGCAGGAGGCCGATGTTTGGAGGTGGCGTTTAGATCCAGAGCACGGATACACAGTTAGCGGAGCATATCAGTTATTGACTACTCAGGATGCAGTTACTTTAGATACATTAGTAGATCTTATTTGGCATAGACAGGTTCCCTTAAAAGTCTCGGTTTTTGCATGGAGACTTTTGCGAGACAGGCTACCGAAGAAGACTAATTTGGTGCGGCGAGGTATTCTCTTACAGGAGGTTCAGCAGTGTGTCTCAGGATGTGGCGGCGCCGAGTCAGCTCAGCATCTTTTTCTTTCATGTGGCGTTTTTGGTTCTTTATGGTTACTAGTTCGAGCTTGGATTGGTTTTGCGATGGTGGACCCTTCGACTACATCTGATCATTTTTCACAGCTTGTATATGCAGCGGGAGGTGGTCGGGAGCGGCGATCATTTATGCAGCTCATCTGACTGGTTTGTGTATGGGTTATTTGGACAGAGAGGAATCAATGTCTCTTCAACAATTCAGCGCGATCGATCTCACTTCTGATGGACTTGGTCAACGGCACTCCTTTTGGTGGTTGAGGACACAATATCCAGGGATAGGGGTTAACCTACATAGTTGGTGGGTGAACCCTTTGTTGTGTTTGGGTTTGTGATTGTTCCAGAGTGTTTGTATTGGTTTTTTGACTCTTGATGTAAGTACTTTGTGACACTTGGGACTTCTTCTAGCACACCTTGTGCTGGGGGTGGTTTTCCTTATATATATATATATATATTTGATGGGATAATATAAGTTGTTTGGATTACAAATTTATATTTATAAGCATTACACTTTATTAAGACAAATTGGTATATTTTTGTTTTATAATTAAGTTGAAATTTGGAATTATTGATGCATTTGTATAAGTATATATATCATGTATATTATAATATTCATTCGATTTTATGAGTCGATTACACATAAACAAAATGAGTCGAGGTAAAAACTTGAGTTTGACAATCTTAGTGGTGTGGTATTTTCAAAGTAAGTTAAGAATTCAAGCATAATTCTTGCACAGGAATGCTACAAGAATAGATAGAATACAAGAAGATATGGAGCAATTACTGTTAATGCCAAAAGAATAGAATCCAACATATATATATACACTAGACTTCAAAAATGCTCATGAACAATAGTTCTCTATACAAGTAACACTTACATTTTAGCCTCTTAATTTTCCAGACACAAGTTGGCCATATCATGACAGAACTTCAGCTCCAATGGTTAAATAGTCCCATTGAAAAAAGTTGAATCAGTTGGGCCAATCCTAGAAATTGTTTGACATGCTATGTTCCAGCAGGTTCTACACCTCGAAAATTCATTTCTGCTAGCCCCTCTGCTGACTTCCATTCTTAACTTGTCGTACAAGGTTTTAAATTGCAAAGGGTCGCTTCGCAATTCTTGCTATTGTGATAAGTTGTAGTCAAATACGACTTATACGGCCTCAATTGCTATTGCATTGAAGTAGCGGAGACATGAAAAATCTCGATGTCATGCACAAACTGCGGACATACACTTTTTTCATGACTTTGCCTTAGGTGTCTTCTTTTTCTGCATGTTTCGAGTGATCTCTATGCAGGCTTGATCAACCATTCCCAGAAAATCCTTGACTATAACAAATAGATAAAGAGCATGTTCTCCTGCAATGTCCTTTGAAGCTCCACCTTGATAATAATCTGTTGTTCTCTTCACAAGCTGCATTATCCTTATTTGTTCTTCACTCACCAATTGCAATTCCTTCTCAGCATTTTCAAGAAAATGGTTCATCTCTCTCACAAACTTTCCTTTATCATTATTTCCACACTGCGAAACAAGTTGTCGGATTTCAACTATCCTTGACAAGAGTGCTGAGATAGAACCAACAAAACTATTGTAATCTGTTTGAGCAACTTTCTTTACATTGGAAAATTCAGCACTGACCCCTCCTACAATTGGTAATCCTAGTGTTGTATATTCCTTTTGTTTTTGTTCATTTGAAGTAGCAGATTTCTTAGAATCTCCAATACTACTGCTGCTGCTACTGCTCCTACTGAAACTACGACTCAAACTGTGATTGCGGTTAAGAACCGCGCGTTTTCCTTCAGAACGGACTACTTCTTCAACCACAAAGTGAAGCAATGTGGTTTTTCCATCAACACTCTTAACATCAGAGAGTTTCCTTAGAGAAACCAAGTTGAAAGCTTGAGCATTACCTCTATTAGTACCTGCATTCATACGGTTTCCGGCCTTAAGAACTGCTTCAAGAAGCTTCACAAAAACTCCTTGGTTTCGAAGCTCCTTACACGCGAGCTCAAGGGTCTGTAGAAACTCCTTGATTTCTACGATCTCCGAGTCATAATTCAACCTGAATAGAATCGCATTCAAGCGCTTAAATGCCGAAGGAACAGCTTTGAGGATGTGGTACAAGAAAGATTCAGCTGCTGCAAGTTTTGCTGTGTCTCCTTCATATTCAAGTATTTGGGATTGTTCTTCTTCTGTTGGAGCTATTCTTGAAAGCTTTTCAATTGTATCTGCATTAAGGCCTTGACCATCAATGAGTGCTTCTACGATTTCTTTTCGTGAGATTGCAAGAGATTTCAAAACTATAGCAGTGTTTTGTGATTTTCTAGGGTCAAGAATGAAAGCATTCGCCGATGCATCCCTGTTTGGACTTGTTGATTCCTTTCCTTTTGAAGTTTCACCCTTTGGCTTGGCTGCGACAATCCCGAAGAGAGCTTCCATAAGATCATCATCAACCCTGAAATTTTTATAAAAAAAAAATCATCAATGAATGTTTTTTCATCTTAATCCTCCGACCAAAATTTGAACTCAGGATCGCCTGAACGATTTGACCTTAACTGTAACTCATTAACCACTTGAGTTCAACAACTTGGTTAGTCATCAAGAAATGTTTATAGAGGACCAAAATTTACATATTAACTTTCAAAAATTTAGTATATATTATAATTACCTGAATGAACCGCGGTCGATTTTGTCCCACACCATAGAGTGATCAAGATTAGTATTCACTTTATCCCAATGCAATGGTTTCATTTTTACTTCACTTGAAGATGTTTCAATAGGGGTAGGTGGTGGTTTTGACGATGACTTCAACTTCAATCCACTTGTCTTCGGTGGCAGTGGTGGCGGTGGTGCAGGACTCTTTCTAGTACTTACTGGAGGAGGTGGTGGTGGCGGCGGTGTTGCAGAACTCTTTCTATCTGGAATTGGTGGAGGAGGAGGCGGCGGTTCTAAGCTTTTTCTATCGGGTATCGGTGGAGGAGGAGGCGGTGGTGACTGTTTTTGACTCTTTCTATCATCATATATGATTGGTGTTTCATGATTTGGCATATTTGGAATTGATGAGAAAAAAGTAGAGAGTGGTTTTGGACCTTTTGGTGATGAAGGAAGAAGGTTTAAAGAAAATGGTTGAGTAGGAACAATAGGAGGAGGAGCAGGAGGTGTAATTTTCATAATTGTATATGATGATTCTTGTGGAAATATATTCATATGTGAAGATGAAGATTTTCCTCTAAGCAAATGAATTTCTTGATTATTAGTCTCTAAATTTTTCCCTTGATTTTCTTCTTCATGATGTTGATGATGATGATCATAATCTTGTTTGTTTTTAGGACTATCTAAAACAACACCCTTTTGTAAATTCTTATTAAAGTTTTGATCTTGATCAAGCTTTCTCCAATAAACAACATCTAAACCATCTTCATCAACAATAAGTCCTTTGATTTTACCTTCCATTTTCTCAATCACTTTCACTTGAGGCACAACATTTCTATGATCTAAAGAAGTGTTGTTATTGTTATTGTTAGTGTTTCTGTTTACTATCACATTTCTTTTCTTTGCTCTAAAGCACTTAACAACAAAGAAGAAAATTAGAGCAGAGAGAACTAATGTTCCTGTTGCAGTAGCAGCTACAGCAGTTACTATCTTACTATTAGAAGATGATTTTGTAGCTGATGTTGTAGCAATTGGTGCTTCTGATGGTGGTGATGGTGATGATTCTTGTGGCTTAGGAGGTTGTGTTGGATTTGGTTGTTCTATAGTTTCAATTGGATACAAAGTTTCAATGTTTTGATTTTGTGGTGAATTGGTTTGGCAATAGAAAGTTGGTGTTAGAAAACTTTGTAACACAAGGATTAGAAGAAGAAACATCATGTTGAAAACTATGATGAATGAAGAGGAACAAAGATTGCAATTACAATTACAATGAGGTTTTTAAAACAAAATATGCTTTTTGTGTCTTTTTTCTATGTTATGATTAATGTATGTTTTGTCGTCTTCTTTGTTTGTGCTATTGGTTTTGTTAGTTGACAATTTCCATAAAAGAAACAAAAGTAGTTGTATTAATTTAATTTTTTTGAAACAAAAGTAGTTATATTAATATTAATTTGGGGGCTACATTTTACCATCACGTTTCTGAAAGAATTAAATTTTGAAAAGTATATATTTTCAAACAACAAGTTTTTCTTTTTTTGGGTTTCCATTATATTGGTGTGAATTGAACATCTGACCACATACTTAAGCAGACTACATATTATTTGTTTTATTGAAATTAGTGTAAATAGTACTCTCTCTGTCACTATATATAAGTTCTTCTGACTTATTTCACACATATTAAAAAAATGGAGAATTCTATGGTACTTTTGACAAAATCCATTGTATTGGTACTATAAGAATTTTAACCAATAAAAATGTAATCCAAGTTAGCATTTATATTTTATATTTTAATAATTTTAATAATAATAATATGACACGTGTCAAATAATTATTGGTCATCGTGATTAATGTACCGGTACATGAGAATTTTTCCATTGTACCGTAGCATCTCCCTAAAAAATTGGTAGTATAGTTATTGTGTCTAATTTGCAAAGAGACTTCTATTTAGATATTATATTTATTTTTTTTAAAGAGTGTTTATAATTATAGATGGAGGGAGTAATAATTAAATGGTAGAATTGAAAATTATAAACGGACATTCATTTTATAACAATTTTTTGGCTAAAACAATATCCATTTTAAAACAAATGGAGAAAGATACTCCCTCCGTCCTTTTTTATAAGACTCTGTTTTGCAAAATTGCACTATTCACTTATTTTTTATTGACCGTATTTTTTTAATAATACATAGATGTAAATATTAGCATATAAAATTTTGTTTGATATGTTTTGATGAGTACTTTCAAAATATCAAGTTTTTATAATTTTTACTATTAGATAATTAAAGATATTTATAATTAAATTATGCATTGGCGTAAGTGCACTGGTCAAAGTCTTATATTTAGGGATATAGAGAGTATTTAGTTTAAGGGTGAGCCTGAGCCACTAATTTAATGACAAGATTTTGTAAAACTGGACATGTAAATGCAAAATGGTTGAAAGTGACCCTACTCTTTATACTATGTCAAACATGCTTAGGTACACGTTTGAACTTTGAAGTGGTACGATTATCAAAAGATTCAAAGGTCCTTTACAAGTGCCATAAAAGTGTTGACCTAAAAAGAAGGTGCCATAAAAGTTATCCAAATTCTGACTTAGTTTTGGTTTATAATAATGATAATATGAAATAGTATTAGCCACCTTTAATAAAATTTAGAGAGCTTAAAATAAGAAGAATTTCAACCAATTCATATATTTGTAGTACTCTTTCCGTTCTATTTTAAATGTTACAGTTGATTAAATCATTAAAAAAAGTATGTAAATGAAAGAGAGATAATATGATTTTTATAAAAATATCTTTTTTTTATTGGTAATAAACATTAGAATATTAAAAAATATTTTTTCTCTTACTTAAATATTACTTTAAGAGATAAAATTATAAAATTCAATATTATAAATAGTATAGGATATTTATTTTAGGATAAACAATTTTGATAAGTAAAATACTTTATTATGAGACAGAATGAGTAAAACTTTTAGCTTATTAATGTTTTCGCTGACTTAATGATCTTGTTAGGGACTACCCCACAATTAAAGTCAATATTGGGTATTCGGTGTTAAAGAGAGTGGCTTACCTAATTAATTAGGGAGTCAATCACCATTTGTATTTGGAAATTTTGGGTGAATTAAGTGTATGGTTTGGTTTAGGTGAATAAAATTCTGATTAAAATTAAATCTAAGATAAAGTGATTTGTAATAAAGATTTAGATGAATACATATAAAAAGTAAACTGAATAATAAATTTAAAAATAAAAAATAATCAATAAACCATAAAATTTGTTTTTAGATTTGTAGTACGTTTTTAGGTAGCTCCATAATTATATGAATAATTCAAAAAAGTCTATGATTTTGCCAAATTATAGTCCTTCAAAGTATGTAAGATATTATTTTTTGTATATCGAAAAGATAAATTGATTCCGTCAAGAATTAGTCATTGAACCTCCCTCTATCCAACTAAAATGTCTCCAACTCTTACCACTTGAGTTATTCTATAGAGACAAAGTATGCATGTTAGAGATTAAATTAATTTGTAACTTTTGTTTAAAATGGAAAATATATTAATAATTATATCTTTGCAAAAGATAAATTGATTCGTAAGTGGATATAGTTAGATTTTTTTGACAGTAAATTATTAAAATATATGGATTTAATTTCTTTGGTTGAGACCGGGGTATCCACCACCGAACTCAATGACCAATCTTTCGCTAGATTGGAGACACCTCGATTGGTGGGATAACTGGCCCAAAAATTTAAAATTGTTTCATACTCAAGATGAAGATCGAACCCTAGACTTTTAGTTAAGGGAAGATGAACCTAACCGCTCAACTACACCCCTTAAATTAAAATATATGGATTTAAGTGATAGTAAGTGATTAAATACATAGATTATTTTGATCAATTAATAAAGTTGACGACTTTTTTGAGATATTCACTTATCTTGATATTCATAAAGGTATTTAAAAGTAATACTATTTTTTTTGTTGAAGAAATCAACACTAATAAATTTTGTTTGAGATATGAAATGTTGGGCAGCCCAATAGACAAGTTATGAAATGAAAATTTCTCTCTTCACCTCTCTTAGTGCTCTCTCCCCTCCGACTAATTTTGTCCTTATTTGCGCATCTGAGGGATTCGGATAAATTATCTGAATTTTTCATAAAAGATCGGATTATAAAATTTGAACCTGACAAAGTTAGGGGATAGGAAAAAATAATTCAAACTGGATAGAGAAAAATAACCTAAATTGCTTTAACTACATGAATTAGGTACAAAAATTGTTGTAGCTAATTCACAAATCCACAAACTAACGAAACAATCAAAAAACTAAATAAATAAACACATAAGTTCAAATTAGCTAGAAATTAGCTACGAAAGTACGGATTTTATAATCCTAACCTGCTAAAACCCCCACCAAGTTTGGATTGTATAATTCGAACCTACTAAAACCCCCCACAAAGTTTGGATTATATAATCCGAACTATATTTTCATATAAAAATGAAGGGTAATTTTAGATTTTAGGGGGATTAAAGAGAAGCTTAGGGTGGAAAGAGAAATTTTCATATGAAATCATTTTCATTTTTGAATTGAGTCTGGTTCATTTTTAGAAAACCAATCACACTCCACTAATATATATATTCGTTGATAAAATCCGCATTAAATTGAATATGAGTCTGGTTCAACTACAACTACATTTTAACCCAAGGGGTGTGGTTGAGCGGCATGGGGCTCATCCTCCCTTAACTAAGGGTCGAGGGTTCGATCCTCACCTTGGGTATGGAGCAGCTTTAAATCCTTGGGCCAGCTATCCCACCCTTCGAGGTGCCTCCAATCTAGCGAGGGAATAGTCACTGTATTCGGCGGTGGATACCTCGGTCTCGACAAAAAAAACTACAACTACATTTTTAGAGTATTTGGCGCAGCCATAATATATTGTATTCGGATCTGAAAAATCTTATTGTCACTTGTGCAAGACATCATTCTTGTGTAAAAATTAATAAAAATAGAGATTAAAAGTGAACGAAGTTTGTTTCTATAAGTTTAGCATAATTGATAAGAACATTACACATAATAGTTAGGGATTGAGGATCACATTTTAGTATGTTCGTTTTTTCACTTTTAAAAAGTAGGATTTTAACCATTAATTAAATTATTTGACAAAAAAACTTAAACGAAGATTTTGTAAGGACTAAATTCAAAAGTCAAAATTTTAAAAGAATTATTTATTCTTCTTTTTATTGTGCTACTCGGATATTTTAAATGTCTACCGTATGTACTTGTACGAGTTCAACAATGAATATTTCTCTTAATTTGGGCTGCAACCTAAAAGTTTGAAGAAAGCCACAAAAGCACAACTCAACAAATTTGAGTTATGCCTAACTATTCTCCTGTTGTTAGAAAATGAGTTTGGTGATTCAACACTTGGGCGTGAGTTCTTGTTTAACTGTTTTGTTTTAGTGTCAAACTTGATTTCCAATGCTACCATGCACATATCTAAGCTTGTTGTGCAAGGTGCACAATTGGTTAAATATATTATAGTGAATATGAAATTTACAAAATCGACCGTTAGATTGAAAGTTTGTATTATATATAAATCATTTATGCAAAATTTTATAGAAATTGAAAATTATTTTATATGTTATTAGAATCTACCAAAATTAACGGTTTATGAGTTTCAATTACATATTAAATGATTTTCAATTTTTTTTTTTAAATTTTGCATGGATACTTTATATGATATAAATGTCCAATCATAATGTGAAACAAATCACTTTTTCTGCTTTTTTTTTACACCAGAAAAATAAACTACTCACGTCAAGAATTAATTCATAGACATCTTTTTACCCAACCAAAATGTCCCTCAGTCATTATGTGAAACTCATCACTTTTTCTATGAGAACAAAACATAGATAGGAAAAAGTTACTACCTCCGTCCCAAAACTATTGTCTTTACGCATACCAATGCATAATTTGAATCATTAATATCTTTAATTTTCTTTGATGAAAAATTATAAAAATTTAATATTATTAAAATATTCATTAAGACGAATCAAACAAAATCTTATTTGATAATATTTTTCTTTATACATTAGTAAAAAAATGCGGTCAATATAAATTTCAAAAGTCAACAAGGACAATAGTTTTGGGACGGAGAGAGTATTATAAAATTGTACTATAATTATAAAATAATAATAATAATATAAGCAATATATTTATAAATTTAAGTATCAAACAAATACTAACTAGGAAGTAGGAAGAGTAAAATAGAATGAAGATTAAAGAAACTTGTCTTTCTTATAACATTGATGTCGACCACGTTGAAGTAAACAACCACCAAACTATAGACAATGGATGATCTTTAAATCAACCAAACGGTGAAGTAGTCTGAGATGTGATGATTGCATTGTCCTCAAGGATTTTCTGCGTATTACGTTAACATTCCTGTTCTGGACTGGCCTGACGACCAGCTCAATCCATTACGCTCGACAGATCCACGATGCTCGACAAAAACACGCTGGATCGCGAGCAATATGCCCCTCGAACATGATGCTATCATGTCGAGCATTCGCATGCTCGCCATTCAAACACTTCGCGTCGTTACACAAAAGCGTAACAGACGATATCGGGATAATAGGCATTCGCTGCTCATTATGACCGCAAGTCAAAATCCCGACAGCCATTAATGGCAGAGACGGAATCTTTGCCTCCTCATTAATGGTCTTGGCCCAGCGCTGGGGGTATATATATGCCATTCCACTCAATGGCTCAGGGATCTATTTCTCTAACTTTGTACTCGTTGCTCCCACTCTTGCTGACTTGAGCGTCGGAGTCCCTGTAGGTACAAACCCCCCCCCCCCCCCCCTTCTCCTCCTTCAGCAATACTCTTACGGCGGAACCAGTGGTGGCCATTCTTTCTGATCAGGTGAGATCAGTGGCGCCGTCTGTGGGAATTCACTAGTTTCCCCGTCTTTTCTCAAAGCTTAAGACCAAAACTACCAAACAAAAAATCACTTACACGATGGTTATCGAGAGTTCCTCTAAAGCTGCTACCGGCGCCAAGGTGACTACCGACACCGGCGCGCTGGACCAACAGGAGCATCCATTCTACGAAGTCATGGAGGATGGAAGAATGACCCCCGTGTCAGAAGAAGAACAGATTCAGGAGAAAGTGCCTGAACCGAACATTTCGGTCGTTCAACCTCCACCCCAAGCTGACGCCTTAACACTAAAGCTAATTGATATCCTGAACCAGCAAACCAAACTGCTAAGGAATCAAGACAGGAGACTCGTCGCACAAGACAGGAGACTCGCCGTCGTTGAGTACTCTAGATCATCCCGTTCCATTCGGCCTACTGCCGTTGATGCTAGCAGCAACAGGAGATCGCCGGCTCGATCGCAATCGAGGACAAGGTCTCCCCGACCATCCCAGAGGACTGTTCCCCCACCCCGACCTAGGAATCACTCCCTGAGGCGTCCTAGGTCTCCGAGGAGTCCTCGACAGAACGAAAACCGTCCTCGAGAGCATCGCCCCAGGCCTGATGACGAACAGCCAAAAAATCCTCTGTCTAGGAGGATCCGAGAAATGAGGCTCCCACATGCGTTGGAGAAAGTTCCAACCATGGACTTATATGATGGGGAAGGTGACCCAGACGACCACATCGAGCACGTTGATGCCGTGCTCGATTGCCGAGGAGCTTCAGGCTCCTTAAAATCCAAGTTGTTTCTTACCACCCTGAAAAGAAGGGCAATGACATGGTTTAGGAGCCTTCCCCCTAACTCCATCGACTCATGGACCGACCTTTGCAAAAGGTTCACCACCAACTTCGCTGCTTCAAAGCAGCACCCAAAAACGCCAACATCATTGGAAGCCGTTGTTCAGAAAGAAGGAGAACCTTTAAGGGAATATCTGACAAGGTTCAACAAAGAGGCTGTTCAGGTTGAGACCCTGACTCAATGAAACTCTACCTCCTGGAAAGGGGTCTGTTGGAGGGTAGTGACTTCAAAAGGGCAGTAGGAATCGAGGAAATTTCGACACTGGAAGAATTCCTTGAGAAAGCGAAGAAGTATATTCGCTATGAAGAAAAAACATCCGCTGTGAAACTCGCAAAGTCGGGTTCAACCAGCACCAAACCAAGCTCGGGAGGCGAGCAAAAGAAGCATGGAGATCCCAGGAAAGGGGATAAAGGGAAAAGGGAGTTTAAACCTCCCTCTGGACGATTCGCGAGCTACACCCCCCTGAATGCCCCCATGGATCGCATCTTTGCTGAATGTGCGAACACTGACTTCCGAAAGGGTCAGGTTCTGTATCAAAAACAAGGAATCAACAAACCGGGGATGGACAAAAGCAAGTACTGCCGTTTCCATCGCAGCCATGGACATGTGACCGAGGACTGCGTCCATCTGAAGGACGCTATTGAGATACTGATCGGGCAAGGATACTTAAAATAGTATACCACCAGGGGGGAAAAAAGGCAGAAGAAGGAAGAACGTCCGAAAGAGGACAAAGTTCGCGAAGTTAACGAGGTGGACGATGATATTCCATCTACTGACGAGTCTAAAAGGACCGATCGTCTACCAATCGCCATGTGCATCTCTAGACCAGAAGATTTCCTTGCTCGACCTGGGAAGGGGAAGAACTCTTGGACCATTTCATCAAACACATGGATGGATCCTGGGAAAACTTCCCGAAAGCAATGGTCATTTCCGGTGGCGGTTTTAACAAAGTCACCATCGGCTCCGTAAAAAGGAAATTCCAAGAACTGATGAGCGTGTCCCCGACTGAACATGTCACTTTGTCGGAGGAAGGGGAAGATCTCCCTTTGGCATTTTACAAAAATGAAGTGCCCGGGGGTACTCCAAATTACCAAATCCCTCTACTCATTAGAGCCAACATGGCTAACTTCAACGTCAGAAGAATCTTGGTCGACACTGGCGCATCATGCGATGTCATGTTCACCGAGCTGTTCAGAACCCTCCAGCTGACGAAGAAAAACTTGTCTCCCTATGTTGGATCCGATTTGCAAGGATTCAACGGGTCGACCACCAAACCCTGGGGATTCACCGATTTGATTGTCACCGTCGGTGAAGGCGAAGCTGCCAAATCCGTGAAAGCGCAATTCCTGGTCGTCGACTGCCCATCGCTGTACAACTGCATCATTGGTCGACCCACAATTGCTGAGCTGTTCGCCTTACCTTCAACTGTCCATTTGAAGATGAAATACTACGCCCCAAATGGCAAAGTAGCAACCGTGAACAGCGACATTGATGCTGCTCGTAGATGTTTCGAGGCTGCTGCCCGAAATCAAGCTTCTGTCAAGACTCCGAAGAAGGACAAAAATCCAATGAAGACAGAAGTTGTTAATGCCATCAACAATCCTGTCGACCTCGATGCTCGATTCAACGAAGATACTCAGGATGCTGATGAAAATACTGCTCTTCGTGTTGCGGGGAATTTGGGATTTCCACCACTAACATTGATCTTTCATTTCCAAAGAGGGGAAAGTATCAAAAACCGTTTAAAAGAAATTCTAAGTTCGGGGGTTGATTACACCTAGGGAAGGGATTAGCATCCTAAGCGTCTATAGTATCCTATAGTAACCTCTAGTTTATTGCTTTTTTACTTATTTTTAATGTGAAGAAATGAGAGAGAAATAGTAAGAATTTGGAGGGAGAAGTAGTATAGAGAGAGTTTTGTGTGTGCAAGTGGAGATTGGATTGAGAAGAGAAGGTTAAAGCAAAATTTAAAGTGTTTTGAAAAGTAAACTTAAAATCTAATCGTGCGACTAATTTTTGGTTTAATGGACTAAAAGAAGTTTTATTTGAGAGAGAGAAGATGTTTGTTTGTTTTCTATTTTTCTAAGGAAGTTACTATTCGTACCCCTTTGGAAATGAAAGTTCGCGCTTAGTTTGGTTTTTAGCGTTTGCGGAAAGCGATAAAAATAAAATGCATGCAATGCAATTTCTACATCCACTTTGGGGTTACATTTTCCACCTAATTACATTCTAAAAGTTTTGCGGAAATTTAAACATGAATGAATGCAACATTTGAATGAAAATGCAAGAAATAAACTAATCTAAATTACAAGTCCGATGGAATTAAAAAAGTGAACTAATACTATTATACTAAACTTCTAACTATTATTTTTTAGATTCTAACACTATTTTTCCTTGGTCCGTCTCCAATTAAGTTTGAGTTTAATTTTAGTCCAAAAAAATATAATCCACTCATAATGAACAATATACCATAATATAATAACAAGAAATAAAAATGCAAAAAAAGAAGTACAAATAAAATAAATGGCATGAAAAAAATAATGCATAAAATAAATAACTAACAAAAGGAAAATAAATATCATAAAAGGAAAAAAAGACTAATAGACAAATAATAATATAAAATAAACTGAGATAAATATATAAAGAAGACAAGAAAAATAAACGTGAAGAAAAGAAATGAAAAAAAAGGAAGAAAAATAAATGACTGGCAGGGGGGTGCAAAAGTAATAGGGGAACATACTGAAGTAAAAAAAAAGAAAAAAGAAAAGAAGGCCCAAAGAGGCCCAACGCGCCTGAACTGGACCATTTGCCTTGGACCGGACCGGTTCAGGCGGTTCAATCCCAGGATTGAACCGAACCAGATCCAGGATCCAATGCAGCACAGGCGCGCGTGACCATCATAGAACCAAAGTTCATCATTCTTTGATCTAGATCTGATGAGTCAGAATGGATCAGCGAATCATACGAACCATATTAAATAAGAAGATCAGACGAGCCCGATTAAAAGTTGCAAAATAAAACCTACTCGTTTCTACTCGTTTTTTCACGTAGATCTCAAATCTATGCTTAGTTTTCGAAAAGGAACCCTATATTTTCAAAACCGAACAAGTGAAGTTTAGATCTAAAATTTTGAAATTGTTTTGTGCGCAAAATTGATGGAAACTTATACATACATCAGCTTCCTTGTGATTTTGCGGTTTTAATGAGCCAAAGAACAGTGCAAACGGAGCAGTATAGAGTGAGAAATCTTCACCTCAAGATTGTGTGTGTTTTGGCTCGGTGATGTGTTTTTTTATGGCGTTTCTGGGTTCGTTTTGATGCGTTTCTGATTGCAATAATATGTGTTTATGTTGATTTGTTATTGGTTTTGGATTTAGAGTGATTTAGTGTTGATTTGGTTTGAAAAAAAAATGAAGGAAGGGTTCGGTTTTTCTTTACTAGGAGATGAAGAAATTAAGTGTTCTTCATTTTTCTATATTTTTTTTATTTTTGATTTTTGTTTGTATAAATTTGAGGAGAGAATGGTTGGAAATTGTGTGAATGATGTGTCCCTATGAGTGTGATGTGAGGTTTCTTTTATAGAGGGAAAATTAGGGTTAGTGGTAGGAATGTAATAATGATAAAAGGTGAGATAATTGGGTAAAAATGATAGAAAATGGTAAAAGGGTGAGGTGGAGCAATTTGATTGGTTAAGGTAGAAAATAGTTTTTTTGACTTTTTTAGGAAAATGACAAGAGATAAGAATGAGATGAAATGGTGAGTCATAGAGATAGAGCAACTTGTGCTCTACTCTTTCCTCCTCTTGGCATATTTTTAAAATAAAATATAAATGATAATAAAATAAAATAAGATGTGTATAAGTGAAATAAAAATGTACTTTTTCATATTTTTGAAATATATGGAAATGAAATATAAAACGAACGTGAAAAATAGAAAACGCTAATTTTTCATATTTTTAAACTTTTACGCTAATTAAAATAAAATTAACATCATGAGCTGAAAAAACTATTATTTTGACATTTTTAGAATAAAGCGTAAAATAAAACCAAAAAACTATTTTTTATATTATTTTGACTTTTTGGAAAATATGAGAAAAATATGAAAATGTGCAAAACAAATGCAATTGAAACATGTATAATAAAAAAGTATATATTTTTATATTTTTTTATGAAAATGTAATGCGAATCGGATTTGTAGGTCCAAAATTGGGGTACAACACTTCGCCCAATTCCCGATGGCAAATTCGAGATCGTCCCTCTCGGAGAAGATCCCAAGGGCGTGAAGATCGGTACTGGTCTCCCCGACTTGGCGAAGAAACAACTGATTGCATGTCTCCTCCAGAACGCCGATCTCTTTGGTTGGAGTGCAGCTGACATGCCCGACATTGATCCTAATGTCGCTTGCCACCAGCTGGCCATAGATGAAAAGGCTAGTGCTATAGTTCAGCGTCGTAGGAAGCAGTCTCCCGAAAAAGCGGAGGCTGCTGAAAAAGCTGTAAAAGACCTCCTACAGGCAAATTTTATTTCTGAAGCTAAGTATGTAACATGGCTATCAAATGTTGTACTTGTTAAAAAATCTAATGGAAAATGGCGCATGTGTGTTGACTATACCGATCTCAATAGGGCTTGTCCCAAAGATGCTTATCCATTGCCTAACATAGACAAATTAGTTGATAATTCCTCTGGTTTTAAATTATTGTCTTTTATGGATGCATATTCAGGGTATAATCAAATCCCAATGGTCGAATCTGACAAAGAAAGTACAGCCTTCATGACCGAATCCGGTAATTACTACTATAACGTATTGTCATTCGGCTTGAAAAACGCAGGCGCCACATACCAAAGAATGATGAACAAAGTGTTCAAAAATGAAATCGGAGACATGCTCGAAGTTTATATGGACGACATGATCGTCAAATCCGAAAAAGAAATCGATCATACTCGTCACCTCGACAAAGTATTCTCTCAAGCGAGGAAATACAACATGAGACTTAATCCTGAGAAATGTACCTTCGGAGTACGAGCAGGAAAATTCCTCGGTTTCTATCTAACCGAACGAGGAATCGAGGCCAACCCCGACAAATGTCGAGCGTTTGCCGCTCTACCCACTCCTGATTCAAAGAAATCAATACAAGTGTTAAATGGCATGCTCACTTCACTCTCTCGTTTCGTGGCAAAATCCGCGCAACACGCCCTTCCCTTATTCAAATTACTGAGAAAAGAATCAAAATTCGAGTGGACTGATGAGTGCGAGCAAGCAGTGCAGAACCTCAAAAAAGCACTATCCGAACCTCCCGTATTGTCGAGACCAAATCATGGCGAGGAACTATACCTTTATCTCGCAATATTAGAGGAAGCCTTGAGCGCGGTTCTCATCCGAAAAACAAGTGAAGGACAGAAACCTGTTTATTTCACAAGCAAAGCGTTACAAGGACCGGAAACAAGATACCAGCAAATAGAAAAAATTGCACTGGCCGTAGTAATCGCCGCCCGCAGACTCCAGCAATACTTCCTCGCACATACCATCGTTGTTCGAACAGAACAACCGATCAAATTTGTGCTCAGGCGACCTGATATGTCTGAGAGAATGTTAAAATGGTCGTTGGAGCTATCCGAATTCGACATTCGGTTCGAAGGACGGCAAGCCTTGAAAGCCCAAGTATTAG
Source organism: Trifolium dubium (assembly GCA_951804385.1). Classification (NCBI taxonomy): domain Eukaryota; kingdom Viridiplantae; phylum Streptophyta; class Magnoliopsida; order Fabales; family Fabaceae; genus Trifolium; species Trifolium dubium. Next base: position 36,262,771 of record OX638067.1, read on the forward strand.
CGGATTTCATAGCCGAAATGTTCCCAACGACCAACAATTCTTCCCTATGGACTATTTTCGTTGACGGATCTTCAACCCAAGGGAGCGGAGCCGGAATCATTCTAGAAAATGAAGAAGGAATACTCATAGAAGTATCACTAGGAGTCTCATTCCCGACGACCAACAACCAAGTAGAATATGAAGCGTTCCTCGCCGGGCTGAGGTTGGCAAAGGATCTCGATGCACGAAAAATCAAGATATGTACCGACTCCCAGCTCGTGGCTTCACAGGTGACAGGAGTTTATCAGGCGAAAGATGAGAACCTAGCCGAGTATTTGGCAATAATCAAAGACAAGTTAGCCCAATTCGAGAGTGCGGACATCCAACACGTTCCCTGCGAACACAACAGCCGCGCAGACATACTCTCGAAACTGGCCAGCACTAGAAGAAAGAAGGGAGGCAACAAATCCGTCATTCAGGAAACTTTGTTAAAGCCGAGCATAATAAAAAATAAACCTTTGGTCGACGTCCTCAGTATCAGAGAGGCGAACAGCTGGATGACCCCCGTATTCAGGTTTTTATCCAACGGTGAGCTACCATCTGACCCTAAAGAGGCGGCCAAAATCAAGAAGAGAGCATGCATGTACACCATCTTCGACAACAAACTTTATCGGAGAGGATTCTCCATTCCCCTCCTCAAGTGTGTCGAGGAAAGCAAAGTGGAGTACATCCTGCTCGAGATACATGAGGGATTGAATGGTCAACATTTAGGCGGACGTTCACTCGCAAGGAAGGCCCTCAGAGCAGGGTACTATTGGCCAACAATGCAAGATGACGCGAAGGAACATGTGAAGAAATGCCCAAAGTGTCAGATACACGGAGATATGTTGCATGCTCCACCAAGTGAGTTAAAAACGCTATCCTCCCCGTGGCCCTTCGCACAGTGGGGACTAGACCTACTAGGACCTTTTCCCCTCGCCCCAGGGCAGAACAAATACTTGATCGTATGAGTGGATTACTTCACCAAGTGGATCGAGGCAGAACCTCTCGCTAAGATCACCGCCCAAAACGTGCTACGCTTTTTCAAGCGCAATATTATGGCCTGCTTTGGAATCCCCCAAGCGATAATAACTGACAACGGCACGCAATTCACAGATAAAAAGTTTCAAGAATTTATGGCGAAATTAAACATAAAACAACATTTTGCATCTGTCGAACACCCACAAACAAACGGGCAAGCAGAAGCAGCCAATAGAGTTATTTTGCGAGGATTAAGAAGAAGGCTCGACGACGCCAAAGGCTCGTGGGTCGAGGAACTCTATTACGTCTTGTGGGCTTATCGAACTACACCACACTCGACGACTGGAGAAACCCCTTTCCGCCTAACCGATGGCGCCGAGGTGGTAATCCCAGTGGAAATCGGGGAACCATCGAGGCGAACAGAAGTACCATTCGATGAGGAAATGAACGACGAACTCCTACAAGAAGAGCTCGACCTCATCGACGAAGTACGAACAAAGGCCGCCATTCGAGAGGCCACTATGAAGCAAAAAATAGTTTTTCGCCATAACAAAAAAGTCATCGAGAGATCATTCGAGATAGGCGACCTCATCCTTCGCCGCAACCAAAAGGACTCGACGGAAGGAAAATTGGCTCAAAATTGGGAAGGACCATACAGAATTCAAGGGAAAACTGAAAACGGAGCATATCAATTGGAAACCCTCGCTGGAGGCGAAATCCCAAGAACATAGAATGGCGATAAGCTAAAACACTATTATAGTTAAAGTTGAGACTATTATCTTTAACGAAGGTGATGTCGAAATCAAGCAATGGTCAGGCAAACCTATACAACGGGAAGCTGCTTAGGTACGAGCACCTGCCTTAAAACCTGTGCGACAAATGAGTCCCCGCGATTCATCCTTGTCGGGTACCCTGGCGAAACACCCAGCTCGCAATGGGAAGTTTTCGCCGCGAAGGTAGGTCTATAAATTCTCGACCCTCCTCCACTTTAGCTCGAGATCACTAATCGAGCGACCATGAGGTTCCCCACACTTCATGAGAATTATCTCTCGACAGTAAAGACTTGTCGAGCGTACAAAAGGATATTCTCCTTCGACAAATAAATTGTGCAAGCAAATAAAACAAAGGCACAAGTAAATCATATAACAAACAATGAGGCAAAATATTTGTTAAAATTAACATAAATCTTGTCATAATATTACAACAAAAGGCACGCAGGCCAAAGGGCACGCAGGCCACAATCAAATACGTTTCAAATAAATCAAGAGGCATCTTCAGGGCGGGGGAAGTGATCGTCAACATTCTGCGCCTCCGGGGAGTAGGAAACGATGTCGACCAGCTGACCATTTTGCACGATCTTGGAGTTACTAACACCTTCCAGGTTCAGCTTGACGTCGGGATTTTTCAGTTTGATTTGGGCCAAGGCATTGGCAAAGGCCTCGTCGACGCCTGTTATGAACTCCTCGTCCTGCTTCCGAAGTCTAGCAATAAGGGCTGCTCTGGTCATTGTCTGGAATTCAGGATCATCCTCGACATCCGGGACTTTAGACTTCTGTCGCTCGGCAACCAAGTCCTCCATCAACCTTTTCCTCTCCTCAGCAAACTTGGACGCTTCCCCCTCCAATTCCTCAATCCTCACCTTTGCCGCCTCAAGTTCACTCGTTATGGTCACCTGAACCTCATACTTTCCCTTGTAATCCTCGAAATCATTCTCAGCCTTCGTCAACTTCGCCTTCAAAGTCAACACTTTACCTCGGAGCCTCTCCAGCTCCTTGAGATGGGACGACTCCATGTCATGCAAAATACGCAGCATGGACATTGCGCCTCCCAAAGAATGGGCGAGCGTCTCTATCTTCCCTAGACGATCCCCGTCATCCAGGCTGCGCACAACAGCAACATCGCCAGGAGCAACTTTGACCCCAAGGCGGCCAGGGTTGAGAAGTAATTCGGGAAGAGAAATATCCTCGACAGAACCTTGGGCCTCGTCCTCGACACCCTCAGCATGTTTGCCTTTCTTAGCAGCAGGCCCCGGGGTGGAGAGCTGTGAGGACCGCTTCTCTCCAGTAGAGGTGCTCGGCACCAGGTGTTTCTCAGTACTAGCCGCAATCCTCTGTTGCTCGAGGATTGCATTCGCCGCTCCCCCCAGCTTCGCCGCTTTAGTTGCAGCCATTCTCCTCATCCGTTCCTTCAAAGTCGACATATTTCCTGAAACAAAAAAGGGAAACATCAGATAACCATAGCGAAAACATAAAGAACTGAAAGAAGAGCGACAAACATCAAGCAAGAAAAGAGTAAATTGACGGCATACTTAACAAAACCCTCGCCTCCTCTTTTGTCGAGCAAGCCAAAAGAGCCCTGGTGTTGATATAACGAATTTCTCGCAGCTGCTTCCCATTTTGGTCGACCATAGGATTCCCATCCTTGTCGATCACGTAACCAAGCTCGAAGTTGGTTACGTAGTCTTTCAAAAGCTGATAAGCCAGCTGCTCATCTGCCGTCAGTTGCTCCTGAGAAAATGAGAAGCTAGATGGTCGACCAGCATAATGGTCGTGAGCCCATACAAAAGGGAAGAAATGATGTATTTCTCCCAACGGCTGCCCATCTTCCCCGAGCAAAGGTCGACCATCCTCCCCGAGAACATTTTTTGGCTTTACGAGGAAGAACTTCTTCTTGAAATCCCTCACTGAATCTAAAAACATATTGAAGAAACGGGTTCCCTGCTTAAAAGAAACCCAACTACAACCCCCGGCTTTCTTCGGTGCCCGTTGCACAGTGAAAATATAGAAGAACAAAGGAACGGTCGGGGAAAAGCCCAGATAATCAATAACCAACTCGAATGCGCGAATAAAGGCCATCGAATTGGGATGAATCTGGGAGGGAGCAAGGACTACATGTCTAAAGACATTCTTCTGAAAATCAGTAAAGGGCATCCTATAACCCATCTTCTCGAAACAGATCTCATACATGGGAACTCTCCACTTAGGAAACTCCATACAAATGGTGTGACGAGCAGAGGGAAGAAAGATTCCCCACTCTTGCCCTGTCGAGGGTGAAGCTATTTCTCGAAAGCACGGAGGATCGTCGGGATCAGTGTCAGCATACACGGAACCCGTCATCCTAGGCTCGTCGGCCACCCATGAGTAATCCCTCTCATGAAAGGGAACTCCTTGTTCCACCACATCCTCGTCTTCAGGTGTAGCAGAAACTGTGTGCTCGCTGTCGACAGAATGCTCGACAGCGTTTCGGTCGGCGGCAGAACGCTCGCCTTCACTATGCTCAAAATCAGAATGATCGCTGTTCGACATTAGGACCTGAAAGTCGAACAAAAAGACGATAAATCCAACGATCAAAATCATCCCCGACATCAAAGCAGGGGAACTGAAAACGCGATCACTTATTCCTAAAGGAATGTCGAACAGAGTCTGCCACAAAGACACATCCTCGACAGTTACTAAGCGCTCGCCATATTCCTCACTCAATTTTACATGTTCTTCACACTCACAATTTTCTCACTCAGAACCTAGAAACGCATCAAGTTACATATACTGAAGACCATAAAATTTCATATTATCCAAACTATATGATCTGCTAACCTATGGTTCACTATCCTAGAAACAGTTTATGGGTCCTAAAACATAAACACAGGCATATACATATACATACAGAGAAGCAGAACCATAAAAGTTCAAAGTAACTACAACAGAGCAACAACAATAATAGCGTAAACCAGATGCAACGAAACGTGGTTAAAAACGTGAAGAATCAAGAAAAAGGGTACTTACTGTTGATTAAGAGAAACTGATGATGAAGATCTTAAATGGAGTAAAATCCCTCTGGAGTGTGATAGAACGAAAAATAAACGATGGAAGTTGGGAAGTTGGGAGAAGAAGAAAGAAGAACGAACGGAGGAAGGTGGAAAAGTGGGACGAAAACCCACTCAAACTGTATTTATAGCAGTTTAAATTTGAGTGGGAAAACCCAAAAGACTAACGTTTGGGCCTCACGCGTAAGAAACGAAAAGACGTGACTGACTCACGCGCCCCCACACTCCTGCACGCGCCTCAAAAATCGCGAAAAAACAGAAAGGCACTCAAGTGCGTCAAATCGCAGCTGACGCGTGGCAGAAATCTGAAAAAGTAGACGCCAAAACGTCGCTTCTTTCAGTTCGAAATCTGCGCACGTCACTAGAATCTCGCAACGTTCGAGATCACCAGATTTGTGGAATCCCAACGCAAAAGGAAAGAAAATATCCTCGACGTAATGAATGCAACGTGAATATCCGCATCAAAAGATTCGCGAGTTAAAACACTTACTCGACACCCAAAAACATTCGCGAGCATAAACGCGTGTTCGACGACAGGAAAACATACGAGCATAATGCCTTTCCTCGACTTTTAAACTCACCACTCTCGAACTAGAGAATGGCGACTTGGGGGCTTCTGTTCTGGACTGGCCTGACGACCAGCTCAATCCATTACGCTCGACAGATCCACGATGCTCGACAAAAACACGCTGGATCGCGAGCAATATGCCCCTCGAACATGATGCTATCATGTCGAGCATTCGCATGCTCGCCATTCAAACACTTCGCGTCGTTACACAAAAGCGTAACGGACGATATCGGGATAATGGGCATTCACTGCTTATTATGACCGCAAGTCAAGATCCCGATAGCCATTAATGGCAGGGACGGAATCTTTGCCTCCTCATTAATGGCCTTGGCCCAGCGCTGGGGGTATATATATGTCATTCCACTCAATGGCTCAGGGATCTATTTCTCTAACTTTGTACTCGCTACTCCCACTCTTGCTGACTTAAGCGTCGGAGTCCCTGCAGGTACAAACCCACCCTTCTCCTCCTTCAGCAATACTCTTACGGTGGAACCAGTGGTAGCCATTCTTTCTGATCAGGTGAGATCACTTCTAGAATTTAACAGACTCTTCTCAGTAAAACTGAGGATCAGAACTAACTAACAAGAATAATATTTTATCAAAAAGATGAAACCTAAATTTATGTGTGAAAAATATATGCATGCTCAAAATAATTTTTCGTGTGTTTTCCCTCTGTATATATCTTATTTAATGTGCATCATTGTATATTTATATACACTCCATCATTAGTCAAAAAAAAAATCTATATACACTCCATCCAACTATGCATATGTATCCGTTGTCCGGAGTTCTTTCTACCGTTACTCAAATAATTATGTTATGTCAATGAAGGGTAGTAAAGATGAAGATGTTTAACGTGTGGTTGACTGGTTGGGGCTCATCCTCTTTTAATCAAGAGTCGAGGGTTTGATTCTCACCTTAGGTATGGAGAAGCTTTAAATTATTGGGCCAACTATCTCACCTATCGAGGTGCCTCTAATCTAATGAGTGATTAGTCACTACGTTCGGCGGTGGATACCCCAGTTTCAAAAAAAAAATAGATGAGGATGTTTTTATATATAGAAACAATGAGGAACGGGGATGTTTTTATATTTGATCCCCAAGCACTAGTGCGGATGATGAATATTATTATGAAAATTGTTGAATCATCTGAGAAAAATAATACTACCTCCGTTCCTTTTTACTTGTCGTTTTAGAAAAAAAGACGAAAATAGGAGGGGCTATTTGTCCATCTTATTTTCCTATTATGCCCTTTTTCAAAATATGTATCATATTTTTAATCCACCAATAAATTCCTACTTTATCTATTTCCAAAATAATTGTAACAAACTTTATTTAAAAACAAAAATTTGTATACAAAAAAAAAAAGATTATATTGCTTCAAGAAAAAAATTATACAAAATTTAGTCAATAAAATAAAATAGGAAAGAGGGTATAATAGGCAAAACATAACCTAAATTACCAAAACGACAAGTAAAAAAGAACAAATATATTTTTCTAAAACGACAAGTAAAAAGGAACGGAGGTAGTACTAAGAAAATTGTCGAGCCAAACAAACAGATAGATCAGGTGTGGAACTATGTCAATGTATTTTCCTTTTTATTTGATTGTGTGTGTTTGTTAGGATATTTCAATTAATATCTTTCTAAATTTTTATATTGCAGGCAAAACACATTTTCTCAAAGAAAGGAAGGAAATTTGTCTTTCCTATTGTCAAGGATGCTTGGAAAAATTTTAGCTTTACAAAACCTTGAATGTGAAGAGATGTAGAATTTTCGATTGAAGAAGAGATGTAGGTGTTAGTTTTCTTTTGGTACACTAATTTGGTATAGCAGGCTCATGAATTCACTTTCATGTCACTCTAGTCTCACTTGTATTCCTTACACTTGTTTGTGCTGTGTTGTGTTTTGTTGCGCTTTGCGTTTGTATGTTATGCTTGATGCTTGATATATTATTCATAGAAATTGAACCATTGGATTGATTTGAGGCCAAGTTTAGATAATTTATCAAGAAAGAACTGAAGCTAAAGATTCAAGACTACATAGAATTATATTATCATGGAAGTGTATATATATATATATATAAATGACAAACGTCACCATCCGGTGGTGTGAAAAATAACACAAGAAACATAAATCTCACAACATTCTAGCAAATTAAATATACCATCTGCATCTACATAATACACAAACACCATAATTTTTATACTATGCCCAAAAGTCTCTCCAAGCTCGCTTTCAACATGTTTTTCTTTCTAACACCGCCAAAACCAACCTGTAGTGGACATGATTCACTGCAAAAGGAATAAATGAATATATGATTTTCATTCACAAAGGTAAATTTATAGGTTACATATGTAACTACAAGCCATGAATTGCATTGCCAAAATTAAGATTCCAAAACAAAAAAAAAAAACGGAGATACAAAAAACTAACAAGCCTTATCCTATTAAGTGGGTCTGAAAATTATGAAACTAGAATAATTAAAAATGACTAAACTTGTACTGTTCATTTTGAACTGTGAACCAAACCGAACCATAAAAAATGAATCAATGCATCAGTTCTCGAACCGAACCAATTTATGAAACACGGTTCTCAAACCAAACCGAACCGTTCACGAACTGTAGTGAACCGAACCTAATCAAACCTCAAAACTAAAAAAATGGTAATCTCATTGACTCAGGTACTAATCGTTAGCCTTCTTGATAATCTGTATATTCTGTCCTATATTACTTTCTGGTTTATTAGTTTCCATTGTTTGTTGTTGCATACAATTTCTGCTGATCTGATTTATTTTTAAACAAGAAAAATTAACAAACCTTATGATAAACAAGGCATAAACATGAAGCATAAACCCAAAAAATAATGAAATGAGCAAACAATTCAAACAACAATCAACAAAAATCATAGCAATTCCCTTCCTATTTCAGGTGATTTTCAGGTTTTCTCTAAATCAATAAACCAAAGCTTCATAAAAAAATTAGACAAAAACAGAATGTTAATGAGATTAGGATTTTCTAATTGTTTCATGTACTAATGATACTAAAATATAGTATTATAAACTTCTGAAGTGTATACAGAATTTGTATAAAAACTGTTCTGTTAAGATAATTATAGTACTAATGGGTGCTAATTGTTCATAGCTAATTTAAGTAGTAACATAGTATTAATGTTTTGGAGTTTTAATGTTTTGACTGTGATGGTGTTGATTTCTATCTTATAGTTGTTAATAGTTCAATAATGGTTTCGACGTGTATCCAAATATATACTTAGTTCGAGCTGTATAACAATTTAGTAAAATATAAAAACAAGAAAAATGCAGGAAAAAAACCAAAAAAGATGAAACAGTTCAGTTCACCGTAAAAACAGTTTGGTTCGCTAAAATTTTGCAAAAATGGTTTGGTTTGGTATGAACCAGTTCACCAAACAAATGTGATGGTTCGGTTCGGTTCTGATCAATAAACAAGAACCATGATAATGGTTTGGTTCGGTTTTTGTGAACTGCTTGCATAGTTCTATACGGTTCAGTTCAGTCCTAGACTAAACTATCTGGTGGCATGTAAAGGTGGTGAGGCACCCATTAAATGTTTCACCGGTGGATCAAACAAAAATACCATTAGATTTGGTGGGTGGTCACTAGATTTCTTGAAAAGAAAGGAAAAAGAAGAAATGAGAACATGTACACATTCTCACATCTAATGCTTCTTCACTAAACTGTTTTCCCAACTATCCTACTGAAACCATTCAAAGTAGTTATTTGGGGACAAAGGCAAGCCAAGGATGTAACTACTCCAAAGTAGTAAAATGAATTAAATTGGCAGAATCAATAACTAATTAGAGGTACAAATTCTAAATGCGAAATCTTAATATTGTAAGTAAGCAATGAGATTACCTTGGTGAAACACTCTTCGACAACAGGTGGTTTATCTTTATCAACTGCATCTACCAGTACTTTGGCTCGGAAAATTGTTGTAAAATTATGTGCTTTTGATTTTGCTTGAAAGGTAATGTAATACCTGGTAGGACGAAGAGGAGGAGGATTACGAGCAAAAGCATTTTGACGAAAATCAAACCAATGGGTACACTTGACAAGGTCATCAAACTCAAAACTTGCATGTGAAACCTAATAATAATAATAATAATTAAGAAGGAACAATTAATTACATAGAATAATATTGATTTATATAATAATAAAAATAAGTATTACCGAACGAACGAAACGAACCTTATTGTAATCGTTCAATGCAAGGTGCGAGAATTCTATGAGCATAGGGCGATTAGTTTCTGTTATGACCAAGGGTTGAATAGGGAAACCGCCGCCTAATTGTCTTGGAGGGCGGGTAGCATCGTAAGGCTGCATTGTGTTTTTGTTGAGAATCAAGAATCAATCAATCAAGAGAAATTGAAGGAAAACGCAAAATTGCAAAACAAACAAACAAAAAAAAGTAGATCGATTGATGCTTGCATACACTTAGCTTGGCATAGTCTCCTAGATCTTCCTCACACCCACGGAGGAAGGCATTCAAGGATTGTTTCGACCTCCGTACCCATTTAATTTTGAATATACCGTCATCTTTATCTTTATCTTCATCTTCATCGTAATAGTCATCGATTTCGTCCAGCGGTGGATCACAATCCATCGGATCATAAGTATCATAGGTCGGTAATTTGGTCGACATCGACATTCTGCATGCAACACGGAAATTACAATTCACGTTCTCTTTACACAATAACACACTTCTCTTTCGGTTTTGGTTTAGGCTGCTCTTCTTTGGTTTAGTAATTTATAACAATTCATGTTTTCCTAACCTAATCATAACAAACCTCCTCTCTTTATAGTAACACTTCTCTTTCAGTTTTGTTAAATTTTTTTAAAATCTTTTAAAATATTATAATAACTAAATACTACCGTTTCTTTTTACTTGTCGTTTTCGAAAAAAATATTTGTTCCTTTTTATTTGTTGTTTTAGCAATAGGTTATATTTTGCCTATTATATCCTCTTCTTATTTTATTTTATTGACTAAATTTTGTATAATTGTTTTTGTTGTAACAATAAAATCTTTTTTATTGTATACAAATTTTGTTTATTTTTAAATAAAGTTTGTTACAATTTTTTTTGAAATAGATAATGTTTGTGAAAAAGAAAGAATTTATTGGTGGATTAAAAATATGATATATTTAAAAAAGGGCATACTAGGAATATAAGGTGCAAAAATATAACCCTCCTATTTTGATCTTTTTGTCTAAAACGACAAGTAAAAAGGAACGGAGATAGTATCATTCATTAAAATTGTCAAAAAAATAAATTTTGATTTTTTTTATTGTTTTTAAATTTTTATTATTCATAATATTAAATATTGAATTTTCTTATAAAAAAATTAGTATAATATTTATAAAAAATGAAATTGTGATTTTTTTTTTATGAAATTATGTTCTATAAAATATACTGTAATAGTCAATAAATAACTTTTTAATTTATAAAAATAGTTATTTATTTATTATTTTGAATACCAAGTGCACCGGTACAATAGAATTTACATATTATACCGTAAAAGTTCCCATCATTTTTATATTATATTAGTATACGTTATTTGTGCAAAACACAGGTTAATTTTTACTTATAAAAATATAAATTGTTTTTCCTTTCAAACAAAAATTATATAAATTGTTTTTGATTGTGATATTCCGCTCTCCGTTCTCAGTAATATAGTATTTTCTTTTTCATCCTCATAAAAAAAAAATAGGTTCATATTTTAATATATAAGTATAAATATTATACCTATGTAAATTACAATAAAAAGCAGGGCCGGCCCAGAGACTGGGCAAGCTGGGTCACAGTCTTGGATCTCAAAAATTGAAGTGTCTCAATTTTTTTTCAAGTCCATCATAGGAAAATTTCTCTCTGCCCCCCTGACACTTCTCTCCCCCCCCCCCCACCCAACTACCACTTTTGCCCTTGGGGGGTTATCAGGAAAATCGAATTTTAGAATCTGAACATGTGGAAAGGTCGGATCGTAGAATCCAATTTGGCGTTGAAAGAATCTAGATTTGGCGATTAAAAGCGTAACTTCGTTGTTGATCGAGAGTCTCCGATTGGAAGTTGTGACGGTGCCGTACTGATCGGGGAGAAGAGGAGGAGAGAGAGAGATCGCATCAGAGAAAGAAGCAAGCGGAGGCGGTGAGTGCGGTGGTGGTCGTGTGCCGGCAATGGCGGCGGCCGCATCGTTTCTTGTTATGTTTTGTTATGTCTCTTCGTTTGATAGTTGTTCTGTGTGGTGGTTATGGTGGCTACGATGTTGTTGTTAATAATTCTATTTCCATGCTTGGCTGTGATGGTAGAATTGATTGGAAACAGTGGTTTTGATAGAATAGTAGAAGTTGGATTTCAAAATTGTTGAATGTTTGTTCTGAAGATGCTAAAGTTGTGCTCATTCATGTTGTTACTGTTAATTTATTGTTTAAATCAATTTTGGCTAAACCTTAATTTGTTCCTTCTTCTATATATATATATATATATCCAACTCTTGTAGTTGGTTTCAAATTGCAACAATTTGTTTCATGTGTTCAATTTTCATTCGTGTATATATATTTGTTTTGAACTAATGAATTAAGGTTGTTGATTTTTCTAATTAATCACATGGTCTTTAATTTATGCCGATGTTAGCACCGAAAGGGAAAGATCTGATTTTACTAAAGATTAGGTGGTAAGACCCTAGCAGAGTTCCCCAACAACAGAGCTCGGGAAGCTCGGACCCGGTCAAGATCCGAACAACAAAGAGCACTCCACTATTAATCTAGTCGTTTTTTTTTCTACTATGAATTGCCTACAAATACCGTCGTAGCTAACCCATGTTACCTACAAAATTCGGATCACATCAAAAGCGCAATGTGTTAAATTGATAACCTTCCAGGGGCATGTCTAAGAAAGAACAATCACAAACCGCATTACGAAAGCCATTGTAGAGCCAAGATGGGAGCTCAAAACCCCCTCCTTTGTCTTCACTTGAGAGAAGATCATTAAAGTCCATATAATACACCAATCCCCCGCTCATGCTATCATGGATTTGGAGAGTAAACCAAGAAGAAGAAAAAAACTAGAAAAAGGTGAGAATAATAAATGACAATTAGATGGTACACTAATGTGAAATTCAATATTCAGACATGAAACGGTGACAAATCTAATTCAGTCTTAACTTCAACTATGTAAAAAATTAGAGAGCTATATGGTGTCAAGCCACAGATACAAGATCACATTTTCTTATAATATTAGCATAAGATCAAATGCATTGTTTCATTATCTACCATAAATATCACAACATTCTAGCAAATCTACCATCTACATAATATACCATATCTACATAATACATAAACACCATATTTATATTATACTATGCCCAAAAGTCTCTCCAGGCTCGCTTTCAACATGTTTTTCTTTCTAACACCGCCAACACCAACTTGGTAATGAACATAATTCACAGCAAATGAATAATGAATCAATATATGGTTGTCATTCACAAAGGTAAATTTAAAAGTTACATGTCACTAAACTGTATTCCCAATTTGATGGTTGCTTAATAGAAAACTAGATTTGTAACATTGACTGAAACTACCACTACATGCATAGATCCACTTCCATCTTTCTTTGAAGTAACAAAGTAAATAATTAAAAACACAATCCATCGGATCATCATAAGTCGACAACATTCTGCAACACTGGAAATCACAATTCACGTTCTCTGTTTATAGTAACCTTTCTCTTTCAGTTTTGGTTTAGGCCCATTTACAAGCAAAATACCATTGAATTTATAAGTTTAACTTTATTATTTATTTTCAATATATACTACTAATTTTAAATCTAGATATGTTTAAAATTATCATAAATAATTTATTAAAAGTAAATAAAGGTATTGAATTTTAAATTTATTTATGATAATTTTAAACATATCTAGATTTTGCTTGGTAAAAAAGGAAAAAATTGTCTATAAAAAAAAAGAGAAAAATTGTGTTTCATTTCAGTTCTCTTTATTTTTTACTTCTTTACTTTATTTCTCTAATATTTTTAAGGAGAAATATGGTTAAATTCAATTTTATACAATACTTCTCTATTTCATTTAAAAAAATACAAAAGTAGAAAATAAGTCGAGTCAAACCAGACCTAAAAGTGATTATTTTTGAAAGCTATAACAAACGTATGTTATTTTCTTAAAAGTGATTATTTTTATAAAAAAAGTTATAACAAACGGGCACATAACTAACCCAATGGATGTGGTTGAGCGGCATGGGGCTCATCCTCCCTTAACCAATGGTCGAGGGTTCGATCCTCACTTTGGGTATGGAGCAGCTTTAAATCCTTGGGCCAGTTATCCCACCCTTCGAGGTGCCTCCAATCTAGCGAGGGATTAGTCACTGCGTTCGGCGGTAGATATCCCGGTCTCGACCAAAAAACGTTTTAAGTGGCCGTTTGTTATAGCCTTTTTTACAAAATAATCACTTGTTTTTAAAAAATAATCACTTTTTAGAAAATAACATTCGTTTCATACCAAAAAAAGAAAATAACATTCGTTTGTTATAGCTTTTAAAAATAATCAGAATCTGAAAATAATCTAAAAAATGCTAAAAATCTGAAGCAGATATTGGTAGCTTTTTTTTATAGATTATTTTTAGAGGAAAGAGAAAATAAGCGTCAATAGTTTTCGGACAAAAATATCCTTAATATTATTTTAATATTCCAATAATATCCTATTTAGAATTTATTGGATTAGTTTGTTATTTTTAGAAGATAAGATTTAAAAATTTGTTTATTTGTAGCTACATATATAAAGTTATATGACCATAATAAAAAACAAGAACTTGAGTATTTTTTCATATATTTATTTTATATGATATATTATATTTAGATAATTGTACTTTATGGTAATTTTGTGATGAAAAATCACTTTTATATGGTTGCATCCAAACAAGTTAAAGATTATTTTTTTATAAAAAGTAATTTTTTAATGGTTAACAAACACAAAATAGCTTCTGATTTTTTATAAAATCTCTAAAAAATAATCTCTAAATTATTTAATGTCAAAATCACTTATTTTTTAATCTGTAACAAACGGGCCTTAATTCTTTTTATTGATATTAAAAAATAAGTTATTTTGACATTAAATAATTTAGAGATTATTTTTTGAGATTTTGGGCCCGTTTGTTACAGATTAAAAAATAAGTGATTTTGACACTAAATAATTTAGAGATTATATTTTAGAGATTTTACAAAAAATCAAAAGCTATTTTGTGTTTGTTTACCTAAAAAAAAATTACTTTTTATAAAAAAATAATCTTTAATTTGTTTGGATGCAACTATATAAAGTAATTTTGTATCATAAAATTACTATAAAGGACAAATATTAGAATAAAGTGATTTTTAAATATGTTGTTATATGAATAATACTCAAGTTATTGTTTTTCATTATAACCATATAACTATATATATAGAGCTACAAAGAAAACAAATTTTTAAATCTTATCTTCTTTTTCTTTTTGGTAAAGAAACTAATCCTATAAATCTTATCTTCTATAATTAACAAATTAATCCTATAAATTTTAAACTAGATATTATTGGAATATTAGAATAAATTTAGGGATATTTTTGTCTAAAAATTTTTGACACTTGTTTTCTCTTTCCTCTAAAAAAAATCTATAAAAATAAGCTACTAATATCAGCTTTAGATTTTTAGCAGTTTTTAGATTATTTTTAGATTCTGATTATTTTTAGCAGTTTTTAAAAGCTAAAACAAACATATGTTATTTTCTTAAAAGTGATTATTTTTTTAAAATAAGTGATTATTTTTAAAAAAAAGCTATAACAAAATAGCTTTTTTTTTAAAAAAAAATCACTTATTTTAAAAAATAATCACTTTTTAAAAAATAACATACGTTTGTTATAACTTTTAAAAATAATCAGAATCTGAAAATAATCTTAAAACTGTTAAAAATCTGAAGCTGATATTACTAGCTTTTTTATAGATTTTTTTAGAGGAAAGAGAAAACAAGTGTAAAATATTTTCAGAAAAAAATATCCTTAATATTATTCTAATATTCCAATAATATCCTGTTTAAAATTTATAGGATTAGTTTGTTATTTTTAGAAGATAAGATTTAGAAATTAATTTTATTTTTAACTATATATATAAAGTCATATGACCATAATGAAAATAAAAAGAACTTGAGTATTTTTCATATATTTATTTTATATGATTTATTATATTTGAAAATTTGTACTTTATGGTAATTTTATGATGCAAAATCATTTTTCTATTGTTGCATCCAAACAAGTTAAAGATTATTTTTTTTTTATAAAAAGTAATTTTTTTTAATGGTAAACAAACACAAAATAGCTTCTGGTTTTTTGTAAAATCTAGAAAAAATTATATCTAAATTATTTAATGTCAAAATCACTGCCTTAATTATGCAACTGGCCTACGATAATTCCCACCTTAGCCCAAACTAGGCAATAGATGTTTAACTTCACTCCAACACTTTTTAACCAATGCTCATATTGAGAGTAAGCTTGAAGTTGAAGCTGTTCCAAAATTCTAAGTGTTCTAGAAATTTAATTAAATCAACACTTTAGTCAAGTAGGGGTGAAGTGAATGTTGGAGTTGAGTGCAATGTAAGTTCCATATTGGTAATAAAAGAAAAAAGAGGTGAAGAAAATTATATTGAAAAAGTCTCACATTACTTAGAATAGTGAAGAGTGTGAGAGCTGAATACTATATAAAGAGACATTAAGTTCCTTGTTTCAATACACTAAGATGTGACACTATAGAGAATCACTTGTAAACATTTTAAGTTTATATTTGTGTCTTTGTTTTTCTCTTATGTTCTTGCTTTAGAGTATTATAAGATCTAGTTCAAATATTTACTTTGGAGATTGTGGTTGAGAGTGGGTCTATGTGTTGTAACAATTTTCACATAGTGATTATTCTGTGGTTGTCGGTTTAGACAACGACCGTAGTTTTTTCTCCAGTTTTAGAGTTTTCACGTTATATTCTTGTATTGTTGATTGTGCTCTGTTTTATTTTAATTCTTCGGCACCTGGTTTTACCCAACAATGAATTAATATAAGAGCGTGTTTAAATGGAGAAATTCAAAATATAAGAGATTTAGAGATTCCATATAGAATTCAAATGCTTTAATTTGAATTCTCTTCCATTCAAATTCTTACAGAAAAAAATTTCTGAACTTTTATCTTTATTGATATCAACAAATATCATATGGCTCATATTATCATGACGAGATCAAACAAAATATAACATGTTTTACGTATCAAAGTATAACCAAACATGGTGTCCACATAATTAAAATCAAATTGTGCACATTATTTAGAAGATAGTGGATTATCAGATTATGTAGCCACTAGGATTCAGATACAATAATGTCGAGAAAGTTTGTCTACTTTTTTTCTTCTATTATACCTCTAATTTGGGTTTCATGGACCCCTCAATAAAACCATGCATCAATGATAATCTAGATAGGCCCAACCAACGAATGGGTTAATTATAGGATAAAATATGTGCTTTTACTTTTGACGTAGAAATGCTAGAAATACACTCTCTAACACTTTTTTAACACATTCTAATTAAAATTTGTCACATTATTTCTTTTTCTTATTCATTTATTTATTAATAAAAAAAGAATTAAAATAAAATGAGAAATGAGGTGATATGACAAATTTTAATTGGAGTGTATTGAAAAAATGTGTTAGAGAGTGTGTTCTTAGCATTTCTTTTAACTTTTTCTATTGTTTTTCACATAAAATTTAAATTTCGTGATTTTTCACATAATTTAATTTGTAAAACATTACACATATATGTTTATGTTTAAAGATCAAAATTCTAATTCTAATTCACTTTAATTAATAATCCCCTCATATTATCACCTTTTTAGTGTATTTTTCTATTTTATTTATTTCTGAAAATAAATTATATTGTATGTTACTTGTTTTTGACTTAACTCTCCATATTATAAAAAGGTAAATTAGAAAGAAAAGAGAGTGCAAAAAGATAGGAGTGTCATCTCACTCTTATCAACTACCATCTGGAGCACTCTAGAAATGTACTAAAAAGAAGAACAAAAACGTTGAAGAGAGTAGAAAAAAATAGAAAAAATGGGCAAGAGGCAATGCTCAACATTTGTCTCATTAAGAACTTCGCCCAAAAAATCTTAAAAATAAATTTTGATTGAACCTAAACTCAACTCTTACATACTTAACCTAAAGGGTGTGATGGGGCTCATCTTCCATTAACTAAAGGTCGAGGGTTTGATCCTTACCTTGAGAATGAAGCAGCTTTAAATTTTTGGGCCAGCTATCCCACCCTTCAAAGTGTCTCCAATCTAGCGAGGGAATAGTCATTGCGTTCGGCGGTGGATATCCCGATCTTGACAAAAAAACTCTTACATACTTCGGATTGAACATACACCCCAAATATTTAGTTCCGGTATGAGGGGTATTAATAATGCCAGAGATATGACTTAAAAATAAATGGAATATTCGAATATGTTAAAAGAGTGTATTTTTTAAGTTTCTTAACTAGTAAATTTTTATGAAAAAAAATTAAAATATATAAAATCAACACATTGGAAATCGTATTCTTTAACTTTTTAATTAAATAATTTATTTAAATAATACGTTGCAATACTCAAAATAAATTTATACTATACTAGTCAATTTTGTAATAAATTGAATCAAACCCAAATTTTAAGAAAATGATATGCCACCAAAACCACCTTAGGCATTTTGTTTTCCCTATATTGTTCCCTCTTCCCTCAGTTTTTCCACACCATCGTCAGACACCTCACTGGTTCACCTCTCTTCACAGTCTTACCTCTCTTCACTGCATCTCTGTTTGTCGTGGTTTAGAATCTCCATTTGCCATTTGTTGTTATTTATTGTCGACTATTTTAGTATAATTTAGATTTTTTAACAAGATATAAATTAAATATTCCTGTAAAATAGTTCAACTAGTTAAAGTTAAGAGACATGAGTTGGGTAAGAGACTCTAACAATCAAATCTTAGTGGAAGTAATTTATTTTTTGATGTACAAAAAAAATATGAATTAAATATAAAAAATTTAAACAGAAAAAGTTCAAGATAAAAATAACGAAAATCATAATCTAAAAATAGAATTTTGAGTGCATTTTTTATAGAGAAAATTTTTATGATGTTGTAAACATAATTACATAAGTATAAATTTTGTCAAAATAAAAAACATACTTAAAAATACATTTTAATTTAACAGTAATGATCGCATCATAATTTTATAAGAACTAAAAATTTAATAAAAACTAAACAAGTACTAAACTTTGAAAGTCACCATTTGTATAAATTAAAAACATATTTAACCTTTAATAAGCTCGACAACTATCATTTTTAATGCAATGCTCAAGTGTAAAAGTTCTTTTTTACACTTTTGAATAAAATTGTTACTCCCTCCATACTAAAATATATATCTTAATAGTTCTGACATTTTTACGTATATTAAAATATTTATAACTTTTATGAATCTTGTCAAAATTATACACGTTTTTCCTCTTTTACCTTTGACAAAATATAATTTCTCTGTTTCTCTCTCTTTATTGGTATATAGAAAAATAATAAAGTTTGAGAGAAAGTAGTGACTTTTGTTAGTAAAAAGAATATTAATGTATGGGTAATTTAGAAATTAAGATCAAAACTAATTTTACATTAGTATTCTAAAACGATATATATTGTGATACAAAGATTTTTTGTGACAACTTGTGTACACCTTCATGATTTAGAGTTATTTACCCCCACCCACTATAAAAAGTTTATATCATATAGATCATTTGTGTAAAATTTTAAATAAATTTGAAATCATTTGATATTTTATTGAGACATCTGAAGATTAACTGTGTTTGAGAAATCACAAACACTGTTGATTTTGATGCGTCTCAATAACATATCTAATGATTTTATATTTGTCTGAAATTTTACACAAATAATCTATATGATATAAACTTTTTATTCGACGATGTATTTTATCAAAATTTATATCGGTTAAATTTTTTTAAATAATTAGAGGTAAATACTTCCAAAAATCTTGAGAGAATAGACAAAAATTCACCAATTTTTTTTCTAAAACAACATATTATAATACGGAAGGAGTAACACTTACCAGTTATCACCACTACCATAACCACACAAAAATAAACCTATTGTGTGTCTGTGTATACTCTGTACAATAAGATATAGAACAGCTGAACAGGTGACAGATTTCAAAAAAGATAAGAAAAAAAAGTAAAGAAGCCACAACCAAATATTCTGGTTCCATTTCCACATGACACAAGCAATGTTTTCAGCACAAGTTTAATGGAGTACTGTATTGTGTATAGTAGTAATAATTGTAAGGAAGGACACATACTTCATACTAGTACCTCATTTGAGACAAGTAGACAATTACAACAGTTCTATTGACCCTACAACACTTTCCTAGACTCTTTCTTATAAGGGAACAAAACACATTAAATTATAAACGTGTCCAATTCACAACCCCATTCCTTCTTTATTCTCTTTAGCAGGCAAGATCTTGCAACCCTATATTCCATCTGTTTCACATATCATTTACTAACACAATTATTTGAATATTTCATTAGTAGTATTTGATTCCTTTCAACCATTTTTGTTGTTTGCAAACTATATTAAACAAAAAATTAGAGACTAATCTTTTGAGATTGTAACTTTTATTTAATACATTGACTAATTGATATTTTCAATGTATATTTTTACTAATCGTGTCGCACAATATCAGTATTACAACATCATGATATAAATAACTATAGTAATGTTTCTCAATATGCACAATTTCTATTTACACTTATGACAAGTGGTTTTATATTAAGATTAAATACATCAATAATCAAATTTACCTAAAAAGTTAAATTTATTTATAATAATGATCAGAAATATATACTTAAGACATTCAATTAACTACATATATATACATACTTGTACCAAAAATCTCGACAAGAATTTAAATTTTTTACCATCAAGTGATCAAGGTTTACACAGTCATAACATCAGTGAAGTTCAATTAATTAAGATTGAACATCCTATAAGAATATGAAATTTTCTTTCATATATACAAATTATTATATGATAAATTGCTTACCATATACCTAGTGTGTCACTCAAGTTGGTCTTACAACTCCAATCATATATATTGACTCAAAATAAACTCCCATCATATAAAAAATAACTCTCATCATATCAAAGGGCATAATCTTTATATTTCATCTTTAGTAAAGAAAAAAGGAAAACTAAAGTATATTATAGTTTGGTGAAACAATAAAGTACTAATTGGACCTTTGGCCCTCTTGTAACAAAAAAAGTACTAATACTATTATACTTTAGTAACTTTAACCCACTTTTCATACTAAGAAACAAAATATATTAACCCATAGATAAAAGAAAAGATAATTAAGAACAGAGCAATGCAACAAAAACCGTTACAAACAACGGGTAACTAAATTGCATTTTAATCACAAAAGAGGTAAACAAATAAAAGTGTTTTAAAAAAAAAAAAAATCATGAAGATTTTCAAGATGACAATCCAAAGAGTCATTCGGTGGTGCCGGTCATTTTAAGCCGTCTGATTGGAGAATCAAGCACGCCTGGTGAAGACAAAGGCGATGATGAAGGTGACGGTGAGGATGAAATGGACGATGGTGATGAAGATGATGAATCAAACGGTGGTGATGATGACAGATCAGACGTTTCTTCTAACTTTCTTTTGTTATTATTGATGATCCCTATTCCAACACCGATTTCACCGTTACCATTACCGTTATCATTATCGTTGCCGTTAGGTTCACCGTCTTGGCTTACCAATTTAACATCCCTAGTTGTCATGTAACCCTTTAAACGTTTCACGTCGGAGAGTTTAACTGGCTTCACTATAAAATCCTCTGCTCCTTCCTCCAAACATCTACATATTTTCATAATTTGCAATTCACTACATTTTCTTAACAAAAATGTAATCTTATACCAAACAATAACAAATCTTAACATAAAGTTCATTTATTTTGTAGTATCAATAATCATTTAATTGTAATGTACACATACATTTGATCAAATCACATCATAATGTCATTTTTATAACTCCGTTTCTAAAATATATTCTTAAATATTTACATGACATGATTTGATTGGATTCGTGCGTAAATTTTTTTACCAGTGTATATAAATTAAATTCAAAACATGTTGTAAAATATATTAGAAAAATTAAAATAATAATTATACCTGTCTATGCGTGGCAAGATGTTTTCAGAAGACATAATCACTACTGGAATTTCTCTAAAAGTGGATGATTCCTGCTTGAAATTGAAACTTTTTCAATCAAATTTAACTAACATTATAATCAAAAGCGTGGGAAATTGAATTATGATAAAAAATTTGAACCTTGATTTTCTTAAGCAACTCATAACCAGTCATTCCTGGCATGCAATAATCTGTAATAACTAGATCCACCTTCAAACCAGGCTAAGGCAACAAAATAAAAATAAATATCAGATATTCAGATAATAATTAATTAAAATTTAAACTCTCATTAAATGTAAAAATTAAATAAAAAAATACCGCTAAAATGAAAATTTTCAATTTACACATACAACAAAATCATCTGATTCAGAACTCTTTCTCTGCTCATGATCCAATCCCAGAAATTGTAGTGCTCTGATTCCACTATCCACTGCAGTAACTAAAATTTCCCACAAAAATAAAATAAATAAATAATATTTATTTTTTTCATAACCCATTAGAAATGAGAATTAAAAAAAAAACTTAAATTTTTAATATTTGAAAAAAATAAATTACAAAGTTACCTTTACAAGCTGAAATTTTGAGCAACCTTTCAATAACTTTCCTATCAACAAGACTATCATCAACAGCCAAAACATGAACTTCATGAGAATCAACACCAATAGAAACAACACCTTTTGAATCCATAAGAAAAATAAAAAGAAAAAGTGAGAAAATGAAAGAGTGAAAAAAAGAGAAAGAGGGATTCTTTAACGTAGGAGTTGAAACCTTAAATATAGTGTGTGTGACAATGTGACATGTTATAATGTTTGTTGTATCTGTCACTCACACACCGTTTTTTTCTCTCTCTCTTTAAAGTGACTTTTTTTAAAATTTTATTTTTAGAATAAAATGATTAATCAAATCTTTCTCTCTCTAAGAAATCTGAAAATCTTTTTAATTTATTTATAGTTGGAAGATGTTGATGGTGTTGGAGATGAGATTCTTAAAATCCACTTTGGGATGTGATCTCAAAGACTTTCTTTTCTTATCCCTACGCTACATTTTTCATTTCTAAGTTAAAGTTATTTTTAATGAAATTAACATAAACATGATTTTCTTTTTTTGTGATATTTTGGTCAATCTTGGGAATTTGTGTAAATATTATGTGGCAATGTGATTGGTGGAGAAATAAGGTTCGGTTGACTAGCGGTCAATTTGTTGAACCAAACCAAGCCATAAATTTTATGAATCGGTGGCAAGAGACAAGAGTAATGTACTGTTAAGTTTTTATTGTTCAGAGAGAATTAAAAAGAAGAATTTTAAAAATCTTCAAGACAGTAAAAATTAGTATAAGGTTCATATTGAAAAAGATAACGAAATGAGTATACTTAGGGTTGATTGTGATGTGTTTGAACATAAAAAAAAGTCATTTTAACTGCAAGATAAAAATTCATATATGGTTCGGTTTGATTTGGTTGATTTTTAAAAAGTTATCTAAATCAAATCAAATTAATGTGATTTTGATTTGATCGGATACAATTACTCCTAAGACTCTAAGAGTATCTCCAATGATAGAATTTTAAGATACTCATTTTATCATTTTATGTGGGTTCATGTATGATACTCATAATTTTTTTACTTCAATAAATTATTTCACCCCTAAGTTTCTTAACTCACAAATATCATTTCTCTCTCTATATATTCCATAGTATTTTCTTTTTTATTTTTACATTCTTAATTACATGTAATTAATGTATTAATTGTATGAAATTCATTTTTGAGTATCTTAAATAAACAACTTTGACTAAAACTATGGAACTCAAAATCTTATGTGGTAAGACAAGTCAACATTTTATTGTTAAGAAACTTTTATGATACTTCTATTAGAGATGCTCTAAGTATAATATTGAATGAGTCAAAGTTCAAGCTTTAAACACTTTAGTTACTTATATTTAAAGGTGAAATTATATCCATTTGATTAATTGACAAACAAAATGTACGTATTTAATTGAATTCCTATAGGAGATAGGATCTCCATCTCTATTACTGCAAGAGAAATGATATCAACACACTATTTAATGGACACACTCAAACACATCCTTCATGTTTAACATATTGTTTAAAAAATCAACACATCCCTTCATTTTTATTTACCCTTTTTTACTCTATTTTTATTTTTTTAGTAAAGAGGCTTATATATGTTTTTTATGGTGTCTCTAATTCAGCGAAGAAAATAGTCATTGTGTTTGGTTGTGAATATTATAATCTCGACCAAATATATATATTATTGTGACATTTTTTGGCAATTTCTTATTTAGTAGCAAAAAAAACTCAGAAAAATGAGATTAGTAACACACTTTAAACCAACTAGTGAGATTTTGTGTTAGGAGTGAGATTTTGAGATTACAATGGATTAGGAGTATAATATCTTTACTAATTTTGTTTCTACGAGATATCATACAGGTGCTGCCTCGTGTGAGGATATTTTTCTCTTTCCCTTTTACCTCTTTTTGTTTTGATTTTTTTGTTGATTCTGTTTTTGTGGTAAAATTTTCTATTTTCTAATGTGTAGAAGATATTCTGATAAGCAAAATTCGAAAAATAAAAGTAACGTGTTCAAAAAGTGGTTTTATTAGAAGAAAAAAAAGTACTAATTGCTTTTGCATGTGTTGGCAGTAGTTTTTTTAATCTTAATTTTAAACTTATGTTTATCTAAGTAATATTTTAAAGAGATTTCTTATTTCTTATATGATGAATAATCGATGGCATTTTGTCAAGACTCTGGAAAATGATAGCTCAGAATCAAATAAAAAAGATTTGTCCATGTCAATTATTCATTTTTTTATGTACACTACTAGTATAAGTGTATATATATATATATATATATATATATATATATAATGGTCCAATAATACTAATAATAATTAGTAAGAGATAATATCGTGTCTCTAATATTCTCCAATAATCTCCAATTGCATGGAAAGATCAGAACTTGTACGGTCGGAGGACACGGAATAATTTTAATTTTCATAAAATATAGAACAATATAATAATTTTAATTTTCATAAAATGGCTTTTAAATAAGATAGTTGTACTTGCATTGTACATACACTATAAGTAAATAGTAATAATAATTTTTTTATACCTATCTTTTGATGTAACTTAACTTTTTCTTGTTAGTTCTTGACATTTCATGTGATAAATATTCGGTTGTCTCGGTAGTATATTTCATTTTAACTTCTTTAAAAATAATATAATAAAAAATATATTAAGAAAGAAGAAGCTAATTAACACTTGATAAAAAAAAATTGATTTAAGTATCTGCCCTATTTAGGGACCATAGATAAGTTGGTGAGAGATATCAAAGCTCACATGCAGTACTTCAATGTTCAAGCATATAACCATAATGTTTAACTACTATAGCTTAATGCACTTGAACCAATAATCTCATGTAGTAGACATGACAAAAAATACAATTACTGCAAGCTTAACTAAGTTTTCTATTTAGTGTCAAAAATTGAAAACCTAAGTTTTCTTTGTACCTTCCAAAGTTCCAAATCCTATATACCACAGTAATATGATTGACCTTTCTACACAAGATTTATTCACATACACACACAACACAACACAAGACATATTATGTACGCAATCAAAATGTCATTTAAGTTTAGGTCCACTAAGATATTGGTCAAATAGAATCTCACACCCAACAAAAAGGAATGGCCCCATCTTGTTGCGGGGTTGTAAGGTCAAGTTTATATGCTTTAATTTGTCTCTTAGAATTTAATTTTGTTAGAGAGGGTTGTTGGTAAATAATGAGGTGGGGGTTAACTACTTAACTGGCTACTTGGTAAGTTGGTATTGGTAACATTAGCTTTTTTATTTTAATTTATGAAGTAACATTAGTTTATTTTTATTTTTTGCTATGAATCAAGTAGTATTAGTTTATTTACGTGTTTTATCGAATCCGTCTTAAAATATAAGAGAAAATTAGCTAAAGAAAATTGATATACTAGTTAATAATTTGGATCAGATAATACTTCAATTTTGTTTAACCAATTTTTTTTTTATATTTTAGAACAGAGATCAAATATATATTTCTTAGATAAATTAACAGCGTCTAGGCATCAAGTAATGAATAAACATACCAATTAATTGGCACCTCTAAACACTCCCGTCTTCTACTTATAGCTCATAATAATATATTAATAAAATAATAAAAAATATATACAAAAGAGGGGGGTAGACCAAACCCCAAGAAAAAGAAAGAAAAAAAAAGCAACACAATTAAATAAAGCGGCATATGGTATCAAACTTATTTGTGGAACACAAATTCTGCAAAGCAACACGTGATTTGGGATTACCAAATCTGAACGTTCCAATAGAGGATCATTAGAAGGTATTTAGATGAAACACACCGTTATAATGAGTTTTATACGGCTGACCCGCACTATGGGCAGCTTTCAAATGTTTTTTACGTTGCTTCTTCGAAACAACCGGCGTGTACCCGTGATCGTCTTGTCTCCCAGCCAATGCACTTTGTACCAGCGCAATATCTCTTTGTGCGACTTCATCAAAATCATCATTATTAGCCACCAAATTTTGAAGGAACCAATTGAGAATTAGGTAGTTGTTTGTCGAAAACCAATTGATTGGTAATAAACTGTTGTTCTTCCGACCTAGCCGCCCAAGCTTGTTGCACCAAAACAATATCACAACGTACAATCTCATCAAAATTTTGAGTTTCCGGAACCACTTGAGAATCTGCAACGTTGGAGTGTGTTATGATTGGAGAGGATGCAATAACAATTGGAGACTCAACAACATCAGGATTGTTAAGCACTTGCTCTACTTGTTGCATAATTCCTTCCCCCTGTTCAAATCTCCTTGCCCTATCTCATCTACCACATTATGTAAAGCCATATGAAACGACCTTGTTTCCACCAAAGTTGTTGGAGCAATAGCTACTGTAATAACATCGGCAACATCAGTCTGCGCGCAGGTAATTTCCTTTGCCACTGCGGCATAGCGGTTGTAGTGTTAGAGGGACCGAAGACATCACTAGTGGTGTTCACAACATATTTCTGAGTGATTTTTTGGCGTGGAATTTCAATATGTTGTTTACCATGATCTTGCTTCTCTGGCGGTGGGTGCAACCAAGAGCAATTTGCAATAAAATGTCCAATAATCTGACAGTGTGTGCAAAACGATGGTAGTTTTTCATATTGCACAGCTAGCTTAAACGTATAACCCTCACGTTCAACCACAATATCATCGAACAAACGGCGAGAGAGATCAACGTTCACCAACAGACGCGCATAGTGACAAAATGTCCGGTTACGAGTAGAATCATCAATCAACAGAGGAGTCCCGATTGCGCTAGCAATTTCAAACAAAGTACGGCGCCTTCAATATTCCTGCGGTAATTCCATTAATCGAATCCAAACCTGTGCATGGGTCTGACGCTGAGTATAAATATTGAAATCGTTAGTCCATTTGGAGAGTCTCAAAAGCCCCGGCTGGAAGTTTATGGATCCCATCGACCATGCCAAATGCATGTCCTCATAAGAGACAAACTGAAATTCATAAAACCCCCGCCCTAAGGAGACCAAGTGCCACAGTTTCTGTTTTTCCATGTTAACGACAGTTTAACTTTAAGATCCTTCGCGGTCAGTGGCTTATCGCCCTTATTGAGGAGCAATCGTCCATGGAGATGTTTCCTGCATTCCTCTAAACCTTTTTCATACTCAGATTGAGTTATTTTGATATGCACATCGTCTCCCTTAATCGCTGGAGATGGAAGTTGACTGATTTGCACAACGCAAGAATCTTGAAGAACGTGAGCAAAGAAGCGCGCGATCAACATGCTTAGGATTCATCAGCGATGCCCCAGACACAGACGGCGGGCATCAACGATGTAAATCCTAGCAGAGCCAATCTTAATTTTAGAGCACGTTTAATTTGTTACAACTTTTTTCTTCAGATCAAATATATATATCACTTAAACAGTTAAACAACTATTTTAGTCTCTAAGGGCCCGTTTGGTGCACCGGATTGAAAAGAGACAAGATATGATAAGAAAATAGAAAATGATACAATAAAATAGGGATGTGATAAATATTATCTTGTCATGTGTTTGGTGTACACATGATAAAAAATAAGCTAGCATTATTTTTTCCTATCACGTGTTTGATGCACACTTCATATTGACATGATAAGATATATATTATATTTAACTAATCAAATTATCCTTAAAGAATAAATGTGTTATTAAAAAAGGCATATATTTAATTGAGTTTTTTTATTGATTAATTGATATTAATTAAAAAATAATCATAATTAACTAATTTCATTTAATTGTGGAGAGGTGAAAACGAAGAGTATGTTGGATAATTATGCTATCAAATTGGTAACTTAGCTTAAAATAAGGATTAAAATAACAATAAGTCAATAAGATATGATTAACAATATGTTTAATTTATCATACCATGTTGGTGCACCAAACAAAATATTTAAATAGGATACGATAATTTTATCATATCCCGCCTCTTTACCATGTGCACAAAACAGGCCTAAATGTTCAAAATATCGTCACTATATATAACATTTAAATGTATCGAAATTACAAACTCATTCAAAAATATCATTTTAATTAATCATTTGACTTTCTAACATATTTTTAGGCATAATTAACTTAGTTATCAAATGCGATTTTTGTTGGTAAATTTAATTTATAAAATCACTAACAAGAGGACTAAGGATGCAATTGCAATTTAAAGATCATAGTGATAGCGCCCACATATTCGGATATCCAAATTGATGTTTGCTCATTATATATATTCATTACTAATATTACATTGATCTTAGTAAAACTAAACTCAAATTCTTTTAGCAATATGTTTCGAGTTCAAGCCTTGTGGATCAAAAATATATAGTTTTTTTTTAAGGATAAAATAAATGTAGTTAAAATTACACTAAAGGCAGCTTATCAAATTTTTGGCCAAATATTTATCCGCGAATACTTTACATCAATAATAACTTATCAAATAAAAGTCTTAATTAATTCAATTGATAAAAAATACTAAAATTGTTAGGTGTGGTTCATGACTAGAGTTTGATTACTGATCACTTCACTTTATATGTGTAAGTTTATAATGGCTTTGCCGTTTCGTTTATGTATCCAAAAAAAATTATAATTTTTTTTTTACATATTAATTGTATATGGGATTAATGGGATGCATACTATACCCGACCAACTGAACAAACTGTTTGGATTAGATCGGATCATATAATTCAAGGTTTCAACATCAAATATTCTAAAGAATCATGGACTCTACAATTAGCTAATAATACCTTTTGTAAAGGGTAAGGGGAAAAGAGGAATCCACCGAATAGTTGGTATTTTTTAATTGAGATCACATAAGATTTGGCATCTTCTTTTTCAATATTGTGTGTGATTTTGGGATATCTTTATTTTATTTGCATGTACTATACCATATCATTGGAACTTTGGATCTCACTTTACCAAACAGGTAATCAAATCATTTTTATTTCTTGGAACGTCAAGAAGAATAAGAAAATAAAGAAAGAAAGATTGTAGCATCCTTCATCTTTTCAAATATTAAAGAGATACGGGACAATGAAAGTGGAATTCAAGGATATGCTACAATATTATTGGAAATTTGGAATACCATTTTAATTAATGTTTACTAGCAAATATTATATCCAAAATAAATGGACCTCCAAAATGATAATTCAAATTGGAAGGTATTTTGTTTTGATAATATATGATTTGATATTTTTGATTACATATGAAATGATTTGATGGCCTTGAATAGGTTGGTTTACGGATAGGGTTGAGTTGATTTTGACCAAGAGCTTCTTTTTTTGACCAAGAGCTTTTTTACTTTCTTATAATTTGGGATCATTATCATTGTTTGGTATTCATTGTACTTGAGCAGTTGAGCTCATTCTCTTTTAATTAAAGGTTGGATTTTGATTTTTAGTAGCTTTATATTTTTGGGGCAGTTATCATATTCTTTGAGGTATTTTTAATCTAGCGAGGGGAATAATCATTGTATTGGTGATAGATACACTGATCTCGACCAAAACAATAGTGTTCTCAATTTTTTTTGTCAAGTAAAATTTTCACCTATTAGGTGGATAAGTGGGATGACTGAGGTTCGAACCGCACTCCTGCATATAAAATACAATATACTACCAACTGAGCTAAACTGACAAGATAATGTTCTCAATCTTTATCTTTAACAAAAAAACATAAGTTTAATCTTTACCTTTTTAGAGATTAAATAAAACTCGGTGAACACAATTTTTTACTTCTATTAGAATTGAACTTGAGAGCACTATGTTCGACTCTCCAAGTAGAGTTGTGCATGCAGGTTGGCCCGTTTTATTTAATTCGTTATACACAAATTCACCTTTTAAACTGATGAGTTTGTCTATCCAAAAATGTTAATAAATTGTGATATGATGTCCCGAGTTTGATCTACGCGCTAGCCCATGTTAAATAGTTGATACACGGACATGTTCGTGTACAACAACAAAAATAATCATGTTTTTGATAAAAAAATTACGAAAATTAAAATTATAAATTATTTTTATTTGCATATGAGGCCTTTTTATTTTGTAAAATCTAATAAAAAATAATTTTTTATTGGTGGGCCTATAATATGTGTTTAAATATCTTTACTCTCATATCTACTTTGAAATTGAAGTTCAGTTCAAAAACAAATAATATTTAACTAATGATTATTTTAGTCGAATACTTGAATTAACTAAAATTTCATTGTAATTTATTAGTTCATTACAAACTCTTTGAATATAATTACTTTTATCGAAAATTTATTAATTACTACCTCCGTCTCAAAATAATTATCGCAGTTTGACTGTTGACATTTATTTTGACCGTATTTTTATACTAATCTATAAAGTTAAATATTATCATATAAAATCTTGTTTGATTTGTTTCGATGAGTATTTTCACAATATTAAATTTTTAAATTTTTTTATAAAATAAAACTAAAGTTATTAATGACTCAAATAAAACTAAAGTTAAATATTAGTGGGTGTAAATAAGAAATTCAAAAGTAGATAGGGTAGTCGGAGAGAAAAAAATAAAAACAAAACAAGCAGGGAAAGAAGAATGGAGTGCGCGGCAAAGGGGAGCGGAACACGGTGCAGCAACGCCGCAACGACACTCTGTGCACGCTGCGAAGCCGTTGCTTATTGCTCTCTCTCTCATCGGGTATATTCAATTTTCAAATCCATGCTTTTGTTTCTTTTATTAATCCGCAAATTTAATTTTCTACTAATTTCCATTAACATAGCTTAGTTTTTTCTTCATTTTTTTTGATTAGATTGCGCATTGGAGTCATCATAAATTTGAGTGTGATAGGTTACAGCAACAAATGGAGAGTGTTGAGTTTCTCAATGATTTTCCTTTCACTTTCTCTCGTGAAGCTACATTTCAGGTTAACACTTTTCTTCTTAGTTTCTTTTCAAGATAATTGGTAAAGCTCTGTTTGGCTAAATAATTCCAAACTAGCTTATAGTGGATAGCTTATAGAGGATAAATAGTGTCCGACACCGACACACACCGTTAAGAATATTAATACTCCCTCCTGTTTTATATATAAGAAAAAATTTAATTTTTAGATTCGTTGTAAAGTTGATGTATCCAGACAATATATAGTCTAGGTCACTTAGAGATCAATTAGTTAGTTAGTTGTTATTAGGTGGTTATTTAGTTTGTTATGAGGTAGTTATAGTTGGTTAATCATCAAATAACACTATATAAGAGCTTAATTGTACGGATTTCATCATTTTTTATCAATTCAATATGATTTCTTATGATTTTTTACCACATAAGTATTTATATGCTCTCATTCTCTCCTATGAGTATGATCTATGGCACTATGATCCTATGATTCTTAACACATATAATGACAGTGTGTACGACACTGACACGACACCAACACTTACGATTTCATTGAATTATATCATTTTTTTTAATTTTCATCCCCACATGATAGTGTCCATGCTTCATAGTCTATATGACTAAAGTAGAGTTGTTTGGAACAGTAACTAACTCATGAGCTTTTAGCATTTTTTAGAACCTGTCATGTTTTCTATCATTTTTATCCTTACTGATTGGAAACATTTAAATATTAATTATAAATATCTTTGTAAGTCATTTCATATTTATCCATTAGTTCAACCGTTAGTTTTGTTATACACTTTAAATTCAATATGATAACTTATCTGTTATTAACTAGTTTATCTGCTAGCTTCAATGTTGTTGATGGTGGAAAACCAAAAACCCCCATTTTAAACACGCCATTACGCCCTATGGTGATGCCATGATGAGCATCCCTTTATAAATTGGTTATGGCGATTGTTAGAAAATCCGCTATGCCTTGTTTGCCATTTAACAACATTGGATAGCTTATATGCTCTTTGGTAATTTTTGTTGAACAAAGGCTTAGTGGTTTATTTTTGTTTAAATTAATTGATGATTTTGTAATTTCAACAGATTTGTTCAAAACAAGAAACTAGGTGTTCATTTTTGAGCAAGAGAGGCCTTCATCGAGTGGGAATGTGGATGCACGAGTGCTGTTGTGGAGGATCATCCACTTCATCTAATCTTTTAGGGTTTCCTCTTATTTCCTTCATATTAATTTGTATTTTAGAATGATGAGTTCTACTTTTTTTTGAAGAATAATTCAGAAATCAAGCCATGATCACACACACACTCAATGATTGTTATAATAAATATATAACGTTTATAGTTTGACTATAATTTTAGAGCAAAGTTCAGGTTTAGAATTTTACTTTTGCAGGTTAGACGGTGGCTGGGAGCTCCCGAGTGTTTTGTGTCCTTGTCGTGGTAATTTTATGCTTCGAGCTTCTTCTTGTTCAACTTCTGATTCCTCTTTTTTTATCAAATTAGAGTTAAGCTGAACATATTGTAAATTTTCAGGTCCTGACTCTCTGGTATCAGAGCAGTTGTGTAGTTGGAGAGACTACTATACGTGGAGGTGCATCCCACTAGACTCAACTGTTGCTTTGCCTCTTCAGTGGGTATGATTGTGTAATTTTTTGTTGCAGCCATATTTAGTAATAGAGGCAATAGCAGTGTTATAGCAGATGAGTCCACTATGAAAATGCTATCTGCTATATCACATAGCGGATTTTTTCTGCAATTTTATCCAGTGTATGGCTATATGCTGCTTCACAGCATATTTTTTGCCCGCAACATTTAACACTATCCGCAAATTCACAGAGCGGACTTTTGCGTTCTGCTATTGCTATCACTGTTATCATCACAGTTTGCTTATATTCCGTTGTGATGATGGGTAGTTGGCTCTTTTAGCTTGTATATGCGGTTAGGTTACAAGAAAGGGATGGGGCCCTTGAGTTTCCCCTCATCACATTTCACCAAAATAAAAAAGTCTGCTATCACCTTGTAAATTATAAGTTTCCATTAATTACTAGTTGAACACTCTGGTACCCAACTTATATTGTTGGGTACGGTACCTCAAAGGAAAAATTCAACACCATATCATTTACGTATATTTAAAAAAAATCATATTTTAAATCAATTTTTCCTATATTTTAAATCAATTACGGTACCAAAGAACTCACCTAATTACTATCATCGGAAAGATGCGCTACTAAGTTTTCTGCCTTTCTTGTATTTGGTATATTTAGAATGAATTTCTTTTTAAAGTTACATAATTGTCTTTATTTCAGCCACTTACAATATATCACGCTGCTCAACTTGTTGGAATAACAACCTTGAATCTCAAAGCCAGTGATAAGTTGTACATACATTACCTTGGTAAATTATCACCTTCTAACTCTCTATTTGCATTTTAATTAGCAGCATGACATATTTTTCATTGATTCTCTTTAATCATGTCGCGATTGGGTTCTGAAGTGCTTAATCAGTCTCTAAACTACTTTATCATCATCTAAAATTAGAAGGAGAAAACAGAAGTAGTTGATTTACTTTAAGAAAACCACTCTAATTAGAATATTTTGATTTTAGTTCACCGTTATTTTTACATCGAAAATTGCACCTGTGTTAACTTCAGATGTTGTGCTGGAAATAAAAGTCCGTGTTCACATGGATTATGGAATAGGGTTATGCTAACTAATACCCCTGAGGCACCAGTTAAGGTGATAAAAAAAAGTAAATTTGACATTGAAAGCAACACTTTTACGAGTTTGACTACACAAACTCCAAGATATTTTTACTATATTGCTTCCTTAACTAGTGCCTGAGGGGCACTAGATAGCATTTTCCTATGGAATATTAGAGCATTCTTGTTTGTTTACACCATTTTACTATGGAGGACTTATATATAAGTGTAATACATTTTAGTTTTATTGATGGCTATGTTAAATGCTCTCAGAGGAGCTATTATGGATTGTCCGACAAAAATGTAATAGTGGAAGTAATGATTTATCAATCAACCAACCTAAAAATCCTTGCTATAGTCTTCTCTTTTTCCCTCTCCATGTTAAAATAAATTTTTTGCCAATGTCTCTGTATTATTAAAGGTTTATATATGAAATTCCTCAGGCTACACTAGATGAGTTATCAAACTTTGTTTTTATGTCATATTTATCTGTTACTGCATTTAATTGATCATAAATTTGTTTTTCTGTCATTCCACATTTACTTAATGAATTGCTTTGATTAAGAAGACTTGCATGTTTATTTTCATAATAAATAAGTTTATTGATTTCTCTGCGCATGACTTTGGCATTGTGAAATTTTATATGGAAGGACCTGAGAAGGAGCTGCTACAACTTTCTGTGTTTGGAGAATTACTTGCCCTCTTCCCTGGGTTACGTATTCATATAGAACTCGTTGGACCTGCAATTACCACTCAAAGGTCTGATGCATTACTCATTAGTCATTGTTCCGTCATGTCATCTGATGCTGGTCACTACTTGGTCTAAATATATGTCCTTCCTTCCTTCCAGTAAACAGGGATGGTGAAAAGATCAGCATTTCAAAGTACCCTTGTTGCAATGAAGCCGAGTGTGTGTGCAAACTAGCAGGTGAAAATGTCAGTATGACTTCTTCATTGACATTGCAGCTTTGGCGAGGATTCTATCATGACAGATACACAGATATTGTTAAGGTATTCCATTGCAACATGTAAAAGGAAATTCAAATGTTTAGTAATACTTGTTCTTAGTTGTAGCTGTCATTTAACTTAATTTTGCCTATTTTGATTTTTATTTTTGACTGTCTGATTCTCTGAAATGGACAAGTTATCCCAATTAATGTTTCACTTTCAGGATTCCTTTCCTCACCTAATTATTGCTCCAAATGGTGGCATTGCTGCCTATTCCAGTTGGTTACCAAGTATTGTATGTCTCCCATCTTTTGGTTATCCTCTCTTAAGGAGTTGATTTTAATTTTATGCGCTACGTTTACACCGTATCATTCATTTACTTTGTTTGCTTAATCAAATTTTCAGAAGTTAATCGAAAAGATTGAGGTCCCGGCTGTTTTTACCGACTATTGTGAGGAAGCTTGTCATATGGCAACAAGTTGCATAAAGACTGTAACTGGACGCCCTCTTAGATTACCTGTAAGATTCTAATTCGATCTATGCTGTCCTCTATTGAGAAAGATAATTCCTTTATTTACCAAGAATTCTGATGATCCTTTATACTCCTATGTAGGTCCAATTGAATCCTTTCAGGCAGCCTATTGCCGTGGAAGACAGCGTATTGTTGCTTCCCTGCTACTCAAATTGCTTTCTATTTGGTATGTAAAGAGTAATGACTATGTATTAGTCAGAACCATGAATAATGCCTTATTATATCGCTATGCAAGATTAATTGCTTCAATGAAAGAGCCATGTTAGCAATGAAGCAAGTAAGCAACTTGTAATGGAAGCAAATAATTGCTTCAATGAAAACCAAATATAGGAAAGGTTAATTGCAAGCTGTTATACTGGATTAAGAGAACTTTCCCTCCCAAATATTGGATCAAGTGCCGCAGCCGCGTCAACGATTATAATATTTTCACTGCGTGGTAATTCAATTCCCATGCCTTTGATAATTTGGTAGGACAATAGTTCTACATTAATGTTAAGAACTTAGCTCGATGATAAAGTAGATTTCCACTCTCAAGTCAAGTGTATCAATTTTTCCTCTGCTTCTCTGTATAACTTAGCTTGAATGTAGCCAAACACGTCAAAAATCCTGAAAAGCACAAGAGAACTCTGGTTTGTACCAATAACGCAATTTTGTAGGTACCCGAGACGGCGCTCTAGTCTGAATCAAATTCCTCTCAATCAACACCGGAAACAAATTTGCATACAACATAGGGATCGGGTCATATTGAGGTCATTTTGTCTAAATTAAATAAAGAAATTTATTTGTTTTTTTGGTATGAATAAAGAAATTTATTTGTGCTACACCTAGGGGTGGAAATTAGTCGAGTCGAATCTATCTGAAGCTCGACTCGACTCGATAAGAATTGGTTCAGCTCGAAACTCGACTCGAGTTCGATACGAACTATTTTTTAAGCTCAAATTTAACTCGTTTCAAGTTCGCGAGCAACTCGGTTCAGCTCGTTAGGTTCAGTCTGTTTGCTCAAATCACATAATTTAAAAATGATTTTTTTGTCAAAAAAGTCTAATTTTTATATATTTGGCCATTTAATTTAATTTTTTAAAAGAAAGAAATTGAAATATAATAAAAATTATCCCAATATACATACAAAATTCAGAATTACATATTTTAAAGAAAAATATAAAAACTTAAATAGCAGCTTCAAACTTGTGAACTCCAAAATAGAAACAAATCTAAACAACATCATGACAAACAAAGTTTCATAGAATATTAATCCAAATCTACAATTAAATAGTAAAGACATTCAAACATAATGAAAAAATTGTAAATAGAAGTGTAGAAGTTGAGTGAGAAAACAAGAAATCTAAGTAGAAGCTACTCACGGAGAAAACTAGTTTAGAAGTTAGTCTTATAATACATGAAAAATTATAACTATGGAGAAATTTTATTTGTGATGTTGAGTGTGAGAAAATTAGAAGTGCTAAATATGATTCAGAGTAGATGTCTTTGGATATGGATGAAAAAGAGAATTCCAGTAGACACAGGCTAAGCTTTTCATAAGTAATGTGATAATTTGGTTTATGTGAAGAGAAAGAAGGAGAAAGATTTCTTTATAGAGTTTGTACTTGAAATTTGAAAAAAAGAGTAAAGATTTTGATTTTTTATGAGAAAGAGAAGTAGAAGAGGAAAGGTTGTATTGGAAAGGAAAAAAAGTTACCTACCTAAATAACTAATAAGATCTGACGTTGGGGTAAACACAATCAAATATTCATAGTATATTTATTCTAAAATAAAATGATAACTTACGTTCAAAAAAAAATAAATTATTTTTTCTAAAGTGTAAGGAGTATATATATATATATATATATATACTGAGTTGGTTCATGAACCAAACGAGTCGAACTATATACCGTTCAAGTTCGGCTCATTAAGTTAACAAACTTAATTTTCAGCTCAAGTTCAGTTCAATTGGTTCATGAACCAAGTTCAACGAGTTCATTATTGAATCGAATCTCAAACTATTTTCGAGTTGGTTCGGTTTATTGTCAGCCCTAGCCCTGCCTACACCTACAATGTTAATGACCCAAAAGGAAAGTTTGGGAAAAATAAGTGAAAAAAATATGAATTAAAATATTTCATATCTTTTCAAAACCACGAACATCATGTGTGTATATATCCTTAATTCAATAAAATAAACCAGCCTTAAAATATGAATTTTTTTGCAAGTTTTACTTGGAAAAACGATACTTTTCTCGTATATTATATATAAAAATCTATATAAAATATAAATTTAATTTATATACACCAGGAATATAAATTATTATTTTTATATCATCAATCAA
The DNA here is from genome assembly GCA_951804385.1 of Trifolium dubium. NCBI lineage: Eukaryota > Viridiplantae > Streptophyta > Magnoliopsida > Fabales > Fabaceae > Trifolium > Trifolium dubium. The sequence goes on from OX638067.1 coordinate 36,300,433, forward strand.
TTATCAATTGTATTTGCCAAATCGTACAAAATATATGATTTTAATCATTTTTTTTTTGTCAAAATAAATCATAATTTTTTTAAATTGACCCATTAATGACCTAAACTAATTAATAAATTAAAACACAAGAAAAGGTATACTATTATGAGCTTAATTATAAGGATCACATGGAATCATGGAGGCACCAATGTTTTTATTGCAGGATCATGGAACAGCGTAATTAATCAATCAATAGTTTACTTGTTATCTTTTGTTATGTTTTAATTTTACATCATCATAATTTTATTCCCGGTTTTTTTTAAACAGTAAGAGATTAGTCCCTTTTTAAATTTAAAAGTGATTTGTCGTCTCCTAATAAAAAAAAACGGAGAAAGTATATTATAGCTAGACCAAATTCAACCATATGTTTACAGGATTAACATAATTGCCTCCATAATTACTAAATTCTACCAATTTTCGATTGTTTACCGGATTATATCCCACAAACAGCAGAAAATGATTCTAAAGATCCACAATCACCGCCATCAAGTTACGGCAATATATTTTTAACTGAAGATGAATTCAACAAGCCTCCCCCGCAATTACCACCACAAATACCGGTGACAATAACACAAGAGGCGTAGACAAACAACAATGATCAAGTCTCTAGTTTCACACATGTGGAACTGAATCATCTGTATGTTCACAAATCTGATGATGATCAATTTGTGGCACTAAGATCAACTCATAGGTTTAAACACAAATTTGTCACTACACTACTCTACAAGTCGCTTGACAGGAAAAGATGATGCAGCATTTTGTTTATTTATTTGCTATTGAAGTTTTTTAGAACATTTTCTAAGTTAATTAATCTAATTTGTAGAAATTAGACTGGAATAGGTAAATTAAGAATTTATTTTCATGTAAGCAACTTTATGTATTGTTATTTATTCTGGTAGTTAATATAGTATAAAATACACGAGTTGTGCTATATCCTATGAATTATTTATAACAAAAACTACGAACATGCTACACATACTTTAATTAAAAATAAAAATAATGATATTTCACGTGTTGGTGTTGCTATAAAATTCTTTGCAAAATAGAAACTCCCCAAGTGTAACCAGAAACTATGGATAGTCACCACCATGAAAACTTGTTTGCTTGCTGCCACCATTTTTGCGTGTAATGGCTATCTTTATGTCTACTTCAATGCCTCCAATTAAATGCTTATAGTTAATTACAAAAAAAAATTACAATACTGTGATGCAGAAGATTTCATGATTAATCTTTGTCTTATGATGCCTGAAACTAAAATATATAAACCTTTCTTCTCCTTTTCTCTACTGCACTCTTCAAAATATTATTGCTGATAAAATAATAAGAAAAAACGTAGAAGGTAAACTTGGTTTTATTCATTTAATAAATATTACTACTATTATTACATCTACTCATGATTCAGGCCATCTAAGTTCATATCCACAACCAGTAGATATTGATGTAAATGGACAATCAATAAATTTTTCTCCGGTTTGGTCAATACAAAATCGTATTTGCTTTAACTCCGGTGGATTATAACCTCTACAAACAAGCTGAGGCTTTCCAATTTTGTTTCTTATTATTTTAAAAATCGTCATTGGATCGTATCTCTTATCTTGACTTGGCACAATACCACTTTTTGCGAGTAGTTCTTCAAGACGAAGGCTTCCATGCTTAACTATTGCAACTTCAAAATACGGGAGTTGCTTCAATAATGAGCAAGTTCCGTGTATTCTCCATTCATTTTCCCAAACATTAAAATTATTTCTACCCAAGATAAGATTTGGCCATTCAGCTTCAAGTTCCCACTCTATTGGGCTAACCTGTTCAAATAATAACAAGAAGAAGAACATAAATAAATAAATAAATACGTAAGTAAATAAATAAACAAACAAACAAATAAATAAATAAAATAATTGCATGAATATAGACTCTAGTCTTTTTTTTTTTTGAGGAAAATCTAGACTCTAGTTACTAGCTACATTATTTGACAAAATATTAAATCAATAAATACGAAAAATAAATATTGAAGATAAACTACCATCTCTTGAGTTAAAGAGTCTTGTGTGTAAGATCGTCGAAAAGCACCAAGGTCATTACATGTCCAAAGGCCAAGTATGGTAAACGTTGGTGGAAGTGGTGTTATGCAAGGGGTCGGTGGCCTACAAAAGGTTATAGGCCATTGTACAATAAGCAAAAGAAAATCGTATGATTTGACTGGAGGAATGGAGAAGAAGAATAAGAAACAAATCAATAACAATATTAATGTTTTCATTTCAAAGAGGCTTATTAATTACTTATTACAAAGTTTCGTTTGCTTGTAGGATTTTATGGTTAGTGTATTTATAGTTATTAGAAATTCCTTTAAAATGTTTGATTTGGTTTCCCATACCTATTGTGTGTTCACCACAACTTTTGCATCTCTCATCTTTAACATATTTGGTTTGGTTTCCCATACTTATTATATTGTGTGTTCACCAAATTCATGTAGTGTGTCACATATACTCTAAATTCTGCCCTTCATTTTTATTCGATATTTCTATTCGTTAATGATATCAGTGGGACATATAAGAAAACTTAAAACAGAAAACAAGAAGAAGAGGAATTACTTGAACACTATATTTTGATTCACTTAAATTGATTATTTACAACAACGATTCTACATGGGTATTTATAACCTTAGATACTTCATAACTAAGCAAAACAACTTCTTATGGATTAAGCTAATGAAGAGGCAAACGGTGGTGGAGGACACATGGCTACAATTTGATTACACATAATCTACTTAGTTAAACAAACTTAATAGCTAAGCTTATAATGGTTAAGATAAAAACAAAAGTAAAAAAACGGTGCCTCTTAATCCCATTGAGGTCCAATAGTATTCTTTCTTAGTGGCCAAGTTTAGATAGTTCCACATCTTCTAAATTCTTCTAGTATTTGCTTGATTTAAATTTCCAACAATGCCTCCCTTAAATCAAGCTCTCATATTTATCATTCCAAGCATCTTCTTCAATTTGTAAAATAGCTTAATCTTCAAAGGCTTTGTAAAAATATCCGCAACTTGTTCTTCAGTGGGACAATACTCGATCACCACTTCTTTCTCATCAACTAATTCTCGTATCTTGTGAAACCGGATATCAATATGCTTGGATCGTCCATGGAAGACTGGATTTTTGCTTAGTGCAATCGCCGACTTGTTGTCACAAAATATCTCCGTAGGACTATTTTGCTTCTGGTGCATCACTTCTAAAATTCTTCTCAACCATACTGTTTGAGTAGCACAACTGGTTGCTGCTATGTATTCTGCTTCAGCTGTAGAAAGTGAGACAACTGGTTGTTTCTTCGATGACCATGAAATTGCACCTGTACCCAAATGAAATGCATACCCTGACGTGCTTTTTCTTGTTTCTAAATCTCCTGCCCAATCACTATCTGTATATCCAACAAGTTTCACTTCACAATTATTACCATAAAATATTCCTTCAGTCAGAGTACCTTTGATGTAACGCAGAATCCTCTTAGCTCCTTGCAAGTGACTAACACGCGGTTCCTCCATGTATCTACTGAGCAAACCAACACCATATACTATATCTGGCCTTGTTGCTGTCAAATATCTCAGACTTCCAATCAAACTTTTATATTGAGTTGAATCTACTCTTTTGTCATCACTTTCTCTTGTCAGCTTCAACTTTTCTTCAACTGGTGTGGAAATTGGTTTTGAATGCTCCATCTTGAATTTCTTCAAAATATCACTTGCATATTTCTTTTGAGAAATAAAAATTCCATCATCTTGTTGAACGACCTCAATGCCAAGAAAATAGGACATTAGGCCCAAATCTGTCATTTCAAAGTGGCTAATCATAGCCTCCCTAAATTCTGCAATCATCTTTGAATTATTGCCAGTGAAAATTAAGTCATCAACATAAAGGCACACAATAAGGACATCTCCAGGATCAGTGAACTTGATATAGAGTGTGTGCTCAAATGGACATCTCTGAAAACCATTTTGCAAAAAATAAGAATCAATATTCTTGTACCATGCTCTCGGCGCCTGCTTCAAGCCATACAATGCTTTCTTCAATCTATAGACTTTATCTTCTTTTCCTCTGACTATATAACCAACAGGCTGCTCAACATACACTTCTTCTTCCAAAGTACCATTAAGAAATGCAGACTTAACATTCCATTTGATGTATTTTCCAATTATTTTGAGCTGAGAGTGAAATAAGCATGCGGATTGTATCTAATCGCGCATCAGGAGCAAATACCTCAAAATAATCTATACCAGGCTTTTGCTTGTAGCCTTTAGCCACCAACCTTGCTTTGAAGCGATCAATCTCACCACTGGGCTTGTACTTTGTCTTGTACACCCACTTTACTCCAATAGGCTTCTTGTCTGCTGGTAACTCTGTCAGCTCCCATGTTTTATTCTTTTCAATTGAGCTGATTTCTTCATCCATAGCTTTTATCCAATTATCATCAACTGCGGCTTCTTCAAAATTCATTGGCTCGCAGTCTGCAAATAGAGCAAAGTTGATAATTTCTTCATCAGAGGGGTCATTATCATTCCCCAAAACACAATCTTGTAGTCTAGCTGGCAATCTTATAACTCTTCGTGTGATAGATGCTTTTGGCTCATCAGGTACTGGATCTACATGTTCATTCTCCTCTTCATAATCATTTGAAATTGCAACTGGATCTTTTTGTGACTTTGATGACCAATTCCACATTCCTCCCTCATCAAACGTCACATCTCGGCTGATAATCACTTTCTTTGTCTCTGGATTGTAAAGCTTGTAGGCTTTTGAGTTTGAACTGTAGCCCATGAAAGTGCATCTTTCTCCTTTATCATCTAGCTTCTTTCTGAGTTGATCTGGTACATGAGCATAAGCAATACATCCAAAAACTCTAAGGTGCCGGATCGACGGTCTTCTACCACTCCATGCTTCTTCAGGAGTCTTTTCTCGAACACTTTTTGAAGGACATCTGTTCAAAATATAAACTGCAGTAGCAACTGCCTCAGCCCAAAACTCCTTTGGTATTTGTTTGGCTTTCAACATGCATCTCACCATGTCCATGATTGTTCTATTCTTCCGTTCAGCAACTCCATTCTGTTGAGGTGTGTATCTTGTTGTTAACTGATGCTCAATTCCATGCTGCTCAAAGAAACTTGTACCAGCAAGGTATTCTTGGCCTCTGTCTGTTCTCAATGCTTTGATTCTGCAACCACTTTGTTTTTCTACAAACGCCTTGAATGACTTGAAGGCGTCACAAGCTTCCGATTTCTGCTTCAAGAAATACACCCAAGCTGTTCTGCTATAATCATCAATAAAAGTGATAAAATATCTGCAACCGCCAGGTGTTGGAAGTTCCACTGAACATAAATCTGAATGAACTATCTCCAGTAGCTTCTTCGCTTTCCAAGACTTTCCAGTTGGAAAGGATTCTCTGTGCTTCTTTCCTATTTGACAAGTCTCACATATTCCACTTGGAATATTCACAACAGGCAACCCAAAAACATATTCTTTTCGAGACAAATAATTCAAGCCAGAAAAATGAAAGTGACCAAATCTCATGTGCCACAACCAATCATCATTTGGAATTGTAGAGCTCAAGCAAAGAAATTTTTCATGTTGTATTCTCAAAGGAAACAAGCGATTTTGATTCATTTTTACCTTTGTGATGAATCTTCCATTTTTATCAATCAACGTGCAGTATTCGTTGTGAATCTGCATGTTGTAACCTTTCTCTGACAGTTGTCCCATACTCAATAAATTGTGACGAAGACCAGGACAATAGAAAACATCACCAATAAAATTTTGAGAACCATCTTTCAACCTGATAGCAATTTGACCTTTTCCCTCAATCGGAATATTTGAATTATTTCCAAACTTCACGGTAGATTTTACCGATTTGTTCAGAGAAGAAAATAATTCCTTTTTCCCACACATGTGATTACTACAACCAGTATCCAAATACCAAATATTTTCTTCTTCAGAAAGTGTATTGCTTGCTAGAAATAAACTATGTCGATTTTCATAGTTCTCACTAGAGTTTTGATATGAACTTTCTGCCATGTTTGCCTGTTGCCGATATTTGCATTCAAATGCTTTGTGCCCGAACTTTCCACAATGAAAGCAACTAAAATTTGTTCTCTCTTGCTGATAATAACCTCTTCCTCTACCACGGAAGCTAGGACTGAAATTGTTTCCACCTCTTCCTTGATGCGGTGGGTTGAAATTTGTTGTAATTGTTATCTCTCCATTGGTTGGAGTTGCCACGTCCTCTACCTCTAAAGGTTCCTCGACCTCTTCCTCTGAAATTTCTTCTTCCTCCATTGTTGAAATATTCACGACTTCTACTTTCTCCCGTTTGACTGGATTCAGGAACTTTGTTGAGATTCACCTGGCTCTTTAAAGCTTCTTCTTTCACTTTTTCCGTCTTCTCCAATATTCTGTTGACGTGACTTTCAATACTTCCTTGCAACCCTGCTACAGACAAGGTGTCTGTATCGTGAGACTCAATTATCGTAGTCACCACATGATTAAACTTCATCGGCATTGTGCGTAGTATTTTCTCCACCCACTCTGCTATCTGGAATATCTTCTCCATATGTTCTCATCTTATTGACAAGATTTATAACACGAGAAAAATATTGTTCTACGGTTTCTGAAGTAGACATCTCGTACTTTTCATATTCTCGACGCAAAGACTGCAATTTGGATTTCTGAGCTTTCTCAACTCCTTTTTGTGACAGCTTCAGTATGTCCCACGCTTCTTTAGCAGTTTTGGCATTTGATATTCGGCCAAAAATTGAATACTCTATCGCTTGAAGAATTTGTGATAGTGCCAGTTGGTCCCTTCGGCGAGCGGTTTCATCAGCTCCTGGTTGTAAACCGGTTGCAACAAAGCTCCAAATATTGTGAGCTTTAAGATGTGTAGTCATCAACATCTCTCAATAATCAAAATCTAACTCGGTGTTTAATTTAGGACCGAACCAAACGATATTATAATTGTTTGCCATATTTCTCTCAAAGTATATTCACAATAATTTTGACAGAGTAAAAATTCTCTTGTTTCTCACACGCTTAAACTATTTTTGACACTGACACTTGCAGGACCTAACCTGCTCTGATACCAATTTGATATCAGTGGGACATATAAGAAAACTTAAAACAGAAAACAAAAAGAAGAGGAATTACTTGAACACTATATTTTGATTCACTTAAATTGATTATTTACAACAACGATTCTACATGGGTATTTATAACCTTAGATACTTCATAACTAAGCAAAACAACTTCTTATGGATTAAGCTAATGAAGAGGCAAACGGTGGTGGAGGACACATGGCTACAATTTGATTACACATAATCTACTTAGTTAAACAAACTTAATAGCTAAGCTTATAATGGTTAAGATAAAAACAAAAGTAAAAAAACGGTGCCTCTTAATCCCATTGAGGTCCAATAGTATTCTTTCTTAGTGGCCAAGTTTAGATAGTTCCACATCTTCTAAATTCTTCTAGTATTTGCTTGATTTAAATTTCCAACAGTTAACTTAACATGAATCATTTTTGCAAAAAAAAAAAAAAAAACTTAACATGAATCATTTTCGTATGAGACATGCATTGTGTAAAAAAAACTTAACATGAATCATTTTCTGCCCTTCATTTTTTTTTTTTTTGGTACAACTGCCCTTCATTTTTATGTAGTTATATTTGCAAAAACAAATTTTTATGTCTCGACTTGATAATTTTTTTTGAAATTCAATAATATTTTTATAATGTCAACTTTAATGTAGTATTTTTCAAAATTGTTCAATTTATGTGAATGGAGCATTAATTCTTTCAATGTTTACATGTCTAAATATTTTTCAATGATTAAATTTGGATCTTCTCCTTCACACTTTACATCTCTCTCCTTCCTCTTTATTTATCTTAGTCTCATTCTCCCTCGTTATTATTTTCTAAATTTTTTATTGAAGAGAAAGACTGAAATTAAGAGATAGATAGAGGAATGAGAGAAATGTAGATGAGAATGGAGGACAAGATTCAATTTTGTATACATGTGTTATGTATACTAATTGAAAGTGACGAGCCAAGACTGACATGCAAAATTAGATCTTTTTCTTCACTCTTCTCTGCATCTACCTCCCTCCTTTTCAATTAATATAGCAAGTAGGAATAGAGGTAGGATTCAAGGGAACCTAACAACCCTCCTAAAATCTTGAATTTAAATTATCTATTAAACCTAAATTAAATTATAAAGTGGGAGCAATCCAAAACTTATAGAATTCTAAAGTTACACTAGTTGACTTGAGCTCGACTTTTTAAGGTTGCTTAACTTATCCCGCCTAACTCGATAAAAAAAAGGCGGATAGAGGCGGGGCAGTCCGACCAACTTAACTCACAAAATATTTGTCACCTTAGCATTTATATCACATGTGACTGAGAACGTGGCCAAGATAAAGAATATAGCTGAATTGATCTCATATGTGGCTAAAATTGTAGCCGAGATAAATAATATTTATGACAATTTAAATATTTATGATTTGTTTTTTACTTGAGTCAGACCTAATTTCTCTTCTTTAGTTTCTCTTTAGTTTATTAGAGAGAGGTTATTTAGGTTACTTTTGACCAAAAGTTACCCTGTACATTTGTTTTTTTTTCTTCTTCTTTCTTTTATTATAAATAAATAGTTCTCACATAGATCAAAATTTTATTTTGTGGTTTTGTCTTCTAAATGCGTCATTGTATTGTTTGCCGTTTTATGAGACACTATTTAATTGTTTGTATTGTTGCGGATTTGCGGTGTTCATTTGATTCTTATTAGAATATTAACTTTTATTAATTATAGATTCTATTAATTATTTAGACATCAACTTTGCATATCTAGAGAAATGAATATTCCGATGACTTTAATTTTATCATATTATTTTTAATAAACATTTTGTCGTTGTATGCTACTACCTCTGTTCCCTATTATATTATAAAAGACGATTTATTTTTTAGATTCATTAAATATTTATGTATCTAATCTTTATTAGTCAAGATACATAAGTTTTATAATGAATCGAAAAATGCAATTATCATATTCCAAAACAAATACAACGTCTCTTATAATAAGAACATGGATGTCCAACCTAGGAATTTCGGCATTTTCTGCCAGTTGAGCTAGAACTTCTGGACAAATATTTTGATTTTTTGTTCATATAAATATACTACTTTATAATCATTATTTTTATAATTACTTCATAATTATCTTTTTACTTTTTTAATATAATTACTGTGCTTCATAATCATCTTATAAGTAATTAATTTAATTATTAAACATATCTATTTTAGACTTGAGTTAAGTAGAAACATCAATCAATTGAACAAGGACGTTGTAATCAATGTGATAATCGTTTTACAAATTTTCAATTCTTAATCATCTTCTCCCCGCACGCCACGTTTCATTACTTCATCTTCATATTCACCGTAACCGTTCATTCATCTTCAATTCATTATTAATCACCTAACTGCCATTTTCATCATCCTTCACTCACTCCTCTCAAATCCCTAAATCCCCAAATGGACCAAACCCACTGAAACCCTAAATCCAACAATTCCATGTCTTCTTCTTCTTCTTCTTTTCTTTTGCTTTTGATTCTAACCCAATTATCATCTTTCTGTTATTCTCTGAAAGTTCCTTTTAGAGTCAACGATGTTTTACCAGTTCTTCCTCATGGTGTTTCGTGGCCTTTACTAAACAATTTTCATACTGCTGTTGATTTGCTTCCTTCTTTTGTTGGATCTGTGACTCCTCATAATGGTTCTATTCAATGGAAAGGTGCTTGTTTTCTTGATAATCAAGCCAAAATTCAGTTCACTCATGATGGAGATAATACCAATGGTTCTGGATTGGGTGGTGCTATTCTCTATCTCAAGGTTTTTTATTATTTATTGTTATGATATGTGTTCATTAATTAATTAACTAATTATTTATTGCTATGAATCACACTGGGCACGATATTGACACTGATGAATTGATACGTAGATAGTAATAACAACGGAGGAGACTATAACCACTTGATGCCAGAACTCGACATGAACTCTTTGACTAATAGGGTCTTTTCCTTAGGAACCAGAGGGTGAAAGACAAAATAAATAAATAATAATAATTTAAGGAAATACAAGTGATTGAATATAATAACTTGTGTTGTGTGCTATATGTATTGTGTTTATGATTGGTTTCTTAAATTAACTGGATAGATAGTTGTTTTCCATTTTATGGTTGATTAACTGATGGTATGTGATCCACTTGGGATAGTTGAGAATATATAAATTGAACTACAATTTTGTGTGTTTGTGCGTTTGTGCTCTCCTTAAAAAAATAAGGAAGTGGACTAGACAACTTTAGCTGTATTGTGTTTGATTTTAAAATTGTTACTAGGCGGGACAAATTGGGGGGCAAGGGATTGGACAAAAATTGATATTCTTGTCATTCGCTAAACCACATGACAATGTTTTCTCCCGAATACTAGTCGTCTAAAATACCAAAATAATTTTTTGTCCATCGTGCAATGACTAAAAGTTGTTTTATACCTTAAAAGTTCTACGTGTGGTGTTATGTCCGGTATTTTCCTTTTACAAATCAAACGGACACTTTGTTTAAATGAATATATTTATTATATTGATTAGTGTAATTGCTGGTACTTGACCTTTCCTATTACTGTAAATACGCTACTAGATTGAGTCTAAGTGGGGACCTCATCAAAATAGCTACATAATGATTCCCTTTTCCAAACATTTGATTAGTTCTTAAAAAATGTTCATTGTATTGCCAAAATTTAATCATAATTGTTTGAAATTCTACCTGAAATTCGCCATTGCGGTCCGCCCCTAGCTGTGCCTAATTAAGGCATTTGGGTTGCTTCATTGCAGCCAGCACCTTCATTTGTGTTTGGCCTAATTGCAGCATCAGCACAACCCAAATTCTAAGAGTAATCATCCATGATTTTTTATCATAATAATCTGATAAAGATAATTATCTAAAAAATGGAACACTGATGGTATCTTATTTATAGGGAACACCTTAGATAGTTCCTTGGGGGAAAGCACTTATCTCTGGTTATCTGAATTTAGTTGATACTACTTGGAATTGGATGCTGCAGTTGGTTGGATTGGTTAATGAAAAATTTAAGCATATGTTTTCAGTTATTGCCTCACATCCACGTAGTGTGGGATGTGAATTTTATTTTTTGATTTGCTGATTAGATAGATTTTTGCCTTTTACAGACAGGGGAAGCACACAGCTGGACCTGCATGGATCTTTATGTTTTCGCGACGCCATACAGGATTACATGGGATTACTACTTCTCTGCGCGTGAACATACCTTGAAGCTTGATTCGTGGGAAGAGCCTGCAGAGTTGGAATATGTATTTTTCTTGTGTAGTTTTCTGCTTTGTCGGAATCTTTTTGTGGGTGGGTTCTAATTGTAGAAAGAAAATCCTCACATTGTGCAGGTAAAGGAGCATGGAGTTTCTGTGTTTCTTATGCCAGCAGGAATGCTCGGTACCCTGGTTTCTCTAGTTGATGTGTTGCCTCTATTCTCTAACACTGCATGGGGCCAGAGTTCCAATTTGGAGTTCCTAAAGAAGCACATGGGAGCTAAATTTGAGAAACGCATTCAGCCTTGGCGGGCAACTATTGATCCTGCAGATGTTCATTCTGGAGATTTTTTGGCTTTGTCAAAAATCCGTGGTAGATGGGGAGGTTTTGAGACACTTGAAAAGTGGGTAACTGGTGCATTTGCTGGGCATACAGCAGTTTGCTTGAAGGATGAAATGGGAAATTTGTGGGTTGGTGAATCAGGGCATGAGAATGAAAAGGTATAAAATACTGAAGATTTTACTGTCTTGTATATAACACAACACGTTATAAATTCCTATCAGATTTGGTTTTCTAAATATGTTCATAGCAATACAATCTTACGATTCTTACCATATCATTAATAAATACTGCAGTAAATTATGTAATTAATTGATTTATAGATATTATAATGGGGTAGTGATTGATCTCCATTAGTCCATAGTCCATACAGGATTATGTTATCTTGATGATCTGTCTATGTGCAGGGTGAAGAAATAATAGTGGTAATTCCATGGCATGAATGGTGGGAAGCTGCTCTTAAAGATGACTCCAACCCACATATAGCGTTGCTTCCCCTGCACCCAGAGTTGCGTGCAAAATTTAACTCTACTGCAGCATGGGAATATGCGCGGAGCATGTCTGGCAAGCCATATGGTTATCACAATATGATATTCAGTTGGATTGACACAGTAGCTGACAACTATCCTCCACCTCTTGATGCTCACTTGGTATTAAATCTTTTCCTTATTTGTGTAATAGTAACATAAATATGCAGTTGAACCATATCTTCTATGTAGAATATTTGTGTAATACCTTCTATGTAGAATACTTAACTGAAGGACACTGTTATTTTACTTAGGGAATGAGTGCCAAATGATTGCTATATGTTAGAAACAATTTGAATTATGATTGGGTGAGAGTCTTGGGATATTATGACAGGTTCCTTTTAATGGCGAGTTTTCCAAATATGGAGAAACATGATTATCGCCCGTGAGTTTATTGAGTGGAAGAAAAAGAGTGTTACTCCTATTTATAATACATGGGACTAACAAACTGCAATAACAGAAAGTACTAACTACCCAACAGTTCTTACGCTAATTTGTGTTTTTACCTCCTTTTTCCTATAGCACACAACATGGGTTTAATTTAGCATGGTTCTTGACATAGTTACAACTTACAAAAAAAAATATTTTACGTTGTTCTTTTAGATTTCTGCAATTCTGAAATTATTACTGATTTACATGATTTTTTTACAAGAGATTTACATGTTATGTGCAGGTAATTTCTGTCATGTCGATGTGGTCAAGGATGCAGCCAGCTTATGCTGCAAATATGTGGAATGAAGCGCTGAATAAGCGGTTAGGGACTGAGGTATATCTTGGTGCTGTTTTACCATACATATAAAATTACATGTCCATAATTTCCTTTACTTTTTTTCTTCATGTGGAACAATCTTCGGTCAAAACAAGTGGACATAACATTTATTTCGAGATTTAGGTTACCAGTGTATCAATGTGTTTCTAGAGCTATTACATACTTTGTAACATTGATGCCAAGACAAATTACAAAAGGTTTAAGATGACATATCTACATACATGGCTTATTGTTGTATTTGCGTGATTTAAAGATTTCCTTTTTATACATAAAAGAGTAGTCTCAGGTTTCCATGCCTTAGCTTATAGTTTTATGCAATTTTCATTATGGTCCATAATGTTTTGAAAGATTCATTTAGTTCTTTATATTTTTTACAATATTGTAGGAGGGATGTAGTAAAATGCTGTTGTATTTTATTCAATGGTAAAAAACTTTAGGTTCAGTACAATATTGTCTCTTCTTTGAATCAGGGAATGACCGGAAGAAATTAAGAAATACATATACTACAGGAAGATCTGAACAGAATAAGTTAAAACTCAGAACATCATGATTCATGATATCCCCTGATTTTACAACAGCTATAGATATTAGTCCTTTCGGTTATCTTCGTTTAGAATGACCATTGTGTATGGCAAAGACTCAATTCTAGATTGTAATCGAAATGAATATGACATTATAACTTTAATTTTTTGAGAGTCTTTCTATAAATCCCCAAATTGAGAACTAGGGTTAGTGTTCGCATATCAGAGTTCCAGATGGAATGAAATTGCAGACCAATTGACATGCGATCTTCTTCCCCATCTTGCAGGGGTAAGGCACATTCAAGAAAGCCGCAAAATCTTCAGTTCTTTTCAGTACTTTTTTTAATAGAGATGGCCAAAAAGGCTATTATGTATAAACATATAGGATTAAAATGAATCATGTAAAAGATAAAAGACCATAAGAATAAACATTGTTTGATAAGACTTAAATATAAACATTGGGCGAAAGATAAAAGACCAAAAAAGTATTTTAGCTATATATGCACTTATTTAATCATATATTTTTTAAATAGTTCATCATCACAAATTTTATTGAATATGTCTTTAATGTTATTTAGGATTGCAGAAACTCCATACTCCAGTGGCATATTATTATGTCCATGTACTGATGATTATTTTACAGTTAATGGAATTTCATTTGTTTTTGTTTTCAGGATTTAGACTTGTATGGCATTCTACTTGAGACCGAGAAGCGTGGAATAGCTTTCGATGAATTACTTGCCATTCCAGAACAAGATGAATGGGTATACAGTGATGGAAAGTCAACAACTTGTGTGGCATTTATTCTTTCAATGTATAAAGAGGCTGGAATTTTCGGTCCCATTGCTAGCTCCATTCAAGTAACTGAATTCACAGTAAGTCATGTTGCCTTAGTGATTGCACGAACCTCTTCTTTGTGTTATTATTGCCTTTTCTTATGGTACTATGTTGTCATTTGCAGATTCGTGATGCATACATGCTTAGGATTTTCGAAGATAATCAAACACGTCTACCAAGATGGTGCAACCATGAGAATGACAAGCTTCCATTCTGCCAGATTCTTGGTGAATATAGGATGGAATTTCCAGGCTACAACACCTTGGAACCTTATGCCAATATGAATGAGCACTGTCCATCCCTTCCTCCAACTTATGATAGACCTTCGCAATGTTAGATTCATTCTATATATGAGAATTGAGAAGTGTTTGCAACATATTTTCTTTCAGTCGCTTTTCGGCACTCTTTCTATTGTTGGATGAAATTCATATTGGAATCATAAGGATTTTAAAGTGACGAGACTCACATGAATTTCAACTAATAATAAAGAGAGTATCGGAAAGAGAGTGTCAAAGAATGAGGAATGAATTCTCTCATATCAGATTTTCATCTAGTGAAGTGAAATCCATACCATCTATCAAAATGGGGAGTGATACTTTAAAATATAAAAATAAGGGGAAGAGGGAGGTTTAATGGCGTGTGGATTAAAACCGAAGTGTAAATTTAGTGAAAATTTTATGGGAGGAAATCCATCCTTTAGAAAATGTGTTGCTAGCACTCCTCTTTTTGTTTTTATTGATTTTCCTATTATCTGTAACCTGAAGGAATCTATTGTGTAATTATCTATAAACTGCTGGAGAAAGTGCAACAAGTAACTTCTTCGCCTTTTTTCTTTTTAAATTGACATGGAAGTTGTATATATAAAAATATATATTGGTGGGTATAGCTTGATGTTGTATATTTCAATACTAGTCAATTGCAGCAGGATAATTACATGTTTTGTGATGAACTCATGAACCCTTTATAAGTTCTACTATTCTAATGTGCATGGAAATGTCAGTGAAAATCATTACAAACAAGCTTGAACTGTTAGTTATAAATTGGAGTTGAGAGATATTTTATTGTTGTTATTAAGCAATTCATATTCTATTATGTGTCTGTGTCTATCTTCAAATGTAGACGATTTTATTTGGTTTATGTAGAGTTGTTTTGGTTATGGTCACATGTATAAACTTGAGTTAATTTGGCCTAAGTGGTTCATTCTAAACAACCAAAAGTTCGCAGCGTCGAAGGATTATGAGAAGCATCAATATCTGAATCAACATAATTGGAAAACTAAGAAAAATGGTATAATTATGATTAAAGACTAGATCTTGTAATCTTTGTAACAAACGACTGAATAATCGAATGAAGAATCGCTCTCTCTCTTATTAAACATATGGTTTAGTTGATGTTAATTTTGCTTCATAGATTAAAGTATTGATGTGAGTGTCTATTTATATTCACAACCCGATAACCAATCATCTATTTACTCAACAAATGCAAAAAGTATAAATACAAATAATTACTAATATGAAATCATTTGTTCATTTGGCACAAGACATCTAAAATCTCTCATCTCAAGACAACTCAATCTAATGTTTTTGGTTTGGAGGAGCATATTCACTTTCTTCTATGAATTACATAGTGTTTTAGTTTATTCTAGCATTCATCTAGATCAATTTTGCAAGTTGCAACAATACCTAAAAGGGAAACGGACCCCCTAAAGGCAGGAGTCAATATTCCACGTGCCATTCTAAATTTCCAAGGTTGAAAAACTTTGCGTGTTTCAATTATCTCCTCTCATCTCATATCTCATCTCATAACAAACACATGCTAGTAGTACATTTCAAATACTAAGCTATAAGCAGTTGAATAACACGAATCACAACTACATATGGTCGTGTTACATGACGTATATATGTACATCTATCTAAATTTCTCCTATGCTTCTAACTTGACTTTCCACTTGTAAGATTAGAAATTAGAGATGAATAATTTCACTATTAAGCTGATGGCTCTCAAGTCTCAAAGTCTCTTTAACCAAATTGACAAAGTATGAAAAATCATGTACATATATTTAACATGTTTTTATACTATTTATTTTTTATACTTTTGATTTACCTGCATAAGAGACTATAAATCTTTTAAATATAGTTTAAAAAATCTTGCATAATAATGTTGTCTCTCATAAATCTTGTAAATATAATTTTATGAAATGCTATGAACACACTTTCTAACACACTTTTTCAACACACTCCAATTAAAATTTGTCACATCACCCCACTTCTCCTTTTATTTTAATTCTTTT
The DNA here is from genome assembly GCA_951804385.1 of Trifolium dubium. Taxonomy (NCBI): domain Eukaryota; kingdom Viridiplantae; phylum Streptophyta; class Magnoliopsida; order Fabales; family Fabaceae; genus Trifolium; species Trifolium dubium. Next base: position 36,317,108 of record OX638067.1, read on the forward strand.
TTTATTAATAAATAAATGAATAAGAAAAAAGGATGATGTAGCAAATTTTAATTGAAATGTGTTAAAAAAGTGTGTTAGAGAGTGTATTCCTAGCATTTCTCTATAATTTTTAAGAGAATAAATTTTACAATTAAAAAGGAATAGTAGTACAACTTATTCAACTTATTTCTTGTTTATCTTGAGTTCATATATAATTTTCTAACTTATTAATTCTACAGAGTAGTTGGACTTTGAAGAATAAACTAATAATCCTCCAAATACTAGAATCAAAGTCAAAAAAACTCCTCTAACTACTTTTTCTTTGTTCTATACTAGTTTATGATAATTAGTCCATATGTTAAACTACATTATTATATCGCTCACCAAATGTCCTCAACATACAATATCGAAGTTTCCTCTACATTGCAATTTCCTCATACATGAATCATTCAAACGCGACATAGAACTTTTCCACCCATCACTATCATATAACATTGTTGACGAATACTTCAATGTTCTGTTCTCAATTTCACATCATATACTAATATATATGCTTCAATTTCTAGATTCAAATATTTGTCCCTTACTTTATAAATCACATTACTTATAACAACACCTATCATCATATATTCATATTCATAGTATAATTTCTAAGACTCATTACATTTTAATTAATCTCTCCATAACTAAACATGATTACCCGTAACTCTTTATCACTATTAACACTTATTACAATCACATTAACTTCAGTTTCAGCTCGTTTCTTCCCTGATCCATCATCCATCCCAAAATGGTTGGCAAACAACCCGCCACCGGGCGCGTGGGACGGATACCGAAACTTCACCGGTTGCAGTCCCGGAAAAACATATGATGGACTCTCCAAACTAAAAAACTACTTCAAACAATTCGGTTACATCCCCAACGCGCCGCCATCGTCAAATTTCACTGATGATTTCGACGAAGCCTTAGAAGCTGCCATCAAAAGTTATCAGAAAAATTTCAACCTAAACATCACTGGCCAACTCGACAACACAACAATGAACTACATAGTCAAACCACGATGCGGCGTCGCCGATATAATCAACGGCACAACATCAATGAACTCAGGAAAATTCAATTCATCAAACGAAATTCACACCGTCGCACACTACACTTTCTTCTCCGGCAAGCCACGGTGGCCAGCAGGTACAACAACGCTAACCTATGCTTTCGATCCAAGCGAAAATCTCGAAGATTCAACGAAGCAAGTTTTCGCAAACGCGTTTAATCAATGGTCAAAAGTAACAACTATAAATTTCACTGAAACAACGTCGTATAGTGACTCCGATATAAAAATTGGTTTCTACAGCGGTGATCACGGTGACGGAGAAGCATTTGACGGAGTTTTAGGGACTTTAGCGCACGCGTTTTCGCCAACTGACGGAAGGTTTCATTTAGATAAAGCTGAAAGTTGGGTAACTACCGGTGATGTAACGGAGTCTTCATTATCTAACGCGGTTGATTTAGAATCCGTTGCGGTTCATGAAATTGGTCACTTATTAGGTTTAGGACATTCGTCTGTTGAAGAAGCGATTATGTACCCTACTATAAGTACTAGAACGAGGAAAGTTGAACTTGAGAGTGATGATATTGAAGGGATTCAGAATCTTTATGGGTCTAATCCTAATTTTAATGGGACTACTACTGCTTCTACTTCAAGGGATACAGATTCGAGTTTTGGTGATCGACACGTGGCGTCGCTGTTTTTGAGTGTTTTGTTAGTTGGGGTTGGTTTGGTTGTTTGAGTTTATGTTTAATATCAGAGTGGATATAGAAAATTACAATGAGTTATTGATGATAGTCGGATATATTCATAGTGATACTAAACATAAGTTGAGATCGTAGATGAGAGTTTTATTTTTTGGTCATACGTAGTTAGATAGTATCATACAGAAGAAAGTACATGATGCGTATAGGGATCCATTACGTGGTGTATATTTTGTATACTATTCACATTCTTTTTGTCAATGTTTATTGGACATATATACTAGTATTTGGTATTTACAATTTTCGTGTATTGTTAATTTTTGTTTTCTATTTGATTTCTCATAAATCATAATCTATCTGGTTGATCATTTGGGAAAAGAGCTGACAAGAAGATATGGAGATTATTTGTGGGTCTTTCTCATAATCTAACTTATTGAGTTTTTGAAACACGGAATCTCGCACTCTTCAACTTTTTGTTATAATAAAAATTTTGTGGAATTTAAGTCGGTTCTTATAGAATTTGAAGCATAATTTCTAGAGCATTCATGAAATTGGGATAGTCGTGCATGTCCATTATAGCACGAGTTTATAGAATACTTCCTAAAGAGAAAGATTGTGTTAAGGTTAGAGAAAAAATTGAGATAGAGTTCAAGACATGAGTCACTCTTGTTTAATCAGACTCATACTTGCTATGTAAATGTTCAAGTTGTAGATACCTTTGCTTATGCACAATTTTTCAAAAACATTTTAACGTTACTTCCAAAACAACTCTTCTAAATTCAAGTGGAGGATTGTTGGAATTTGAATGGAGATGATGAAGAAAATAACTTGGTATGATAAGAGCACTACATGCACTAAGGTGCATGTGAATTTGAAAAGTTGTTAATAAGTCTCTCATTGGTAAGGCTTGACACTTTAAGAGTGTTTATATACTACTACCTCACTATTAGGGTATGCCCCAAGGGGTATAGAGTTTTGTAAACGGGGAAGAATGCAATCAATCTTAACCATCACGTGCACGCCGCCAGCCGGCCCGACTCTGGGCTTGGGCTTGGCTGCATAATTTTGTATATAAACTGCTTCTTTGGTTTCATTTCTTTAACATAGAAAAACAACCACTCAGAACAACGTCCTCTCTTCGTCAAACTTATTTACGTTTTGTTGTTGCTGCAAAGTGGAATTCTATTCCACACGAATTGGTACGAATTGGTTATGTATAACCAATATTATCGAGTGATTGATTACAATCACAAAGGGTGTAATTCTGATCGATTTCTTCAGTGCAGTAGAAAATCGATATACAGTTAATAAACCAGGTTGTTTTATCCTAGGGACCTCGTGAACGATTACGACTGTTTGCACAATTTGGCTGTATCACGAAATGCGACTGAATCCGGTAAATATTGTTTCGGTTGACAATTGTTTTCAAATCTGTTTTTTTTCTAAAACTTGTTTTCAACATGAAGTCTCTCAAAAAATGTAGGCCCCGTCGTGGCGGAGCTAAGTTTTCTTTTTTAGATGAGGGCTAAAATGAAAATTGGTGTTTTTTTGATAATGTAAATAAAACATTTGGATTTTATGTTAAAAAAATGGCTAAAATGAAAAATTGCATCCTCTAAGAAGAGTTGAACACACAACTTTTTTTAAAAAAGAAAACTTTACAAATTTTATTTTAAACTTACTTTTTTATTTTTTATATTTTAGTTTTCTTTTGATAATTTTTATATAATTTAATTACATATGAATTTAAGGTAATCGGGCAACAAGCTGCATTGCTACTCATTTACCTTTTGAATTCAATTTAAAAAGGTAAAAAAAAATCATTTTAGTAAAATAATCATTTTTGTAAAACTACTTTCAATAATTTTTTTCAAAATCTATTTTGTTGAACATCACATATATATACCATGTGCAATGTGAAGTCAATAGAAGAAAAATAAATTTTTATCATTGTAAACAAACACAAAATAGCTTTAGATAATTTCTTCGAAATCTCTCTAATTTTTTTTTTTAAAAAGATTTTTTTAAAGCTTAAACAAATATACGCATAATATTTTTTACGAAAAACCGGACCCCTCAAAGTAAATTTCAACATTTTTTGTTATGTGACAATTTTTTGTTTTGTTTTCAACACCAATTTAATAAGATTTAAATGTCAATTCTAGTATCATGTAATTTCAGTCTCTTTCGATCGTAGTTGCTATAGATTGAATGAGTGACATGTGACAAGCATATCATAGGGTACATAATAGCCACCTCTCTCCGTTTGTTCCAGTTCCTCCTTCTTCTCCACACATTGCATTAGTTACTGTCTTCCACTCTTCCTCCCCTCTCCGTTCTATGTGTGAGATGAGGTAGAGTAAATTAAGCTTTATTTTGATTACGAGATGATTGAAAATTGTGAAATATTATAGGAATGGATCAAGGTTGAAAATTCACATGTATCCAAGTGTGGATTGGGGCTACGGCTATAACTAGCATGGGCCATGGGGCTACATCCACCCATATATAGCTAGCACAAGCGAAAATTGTTCTTTCCACCCCAACAGTTATACCTTCACCCTCACAAATAATTATTTTTTCCAATTTTACCCTCATTATCATTTAACTTCACCCCTACAAATTTCAAACCGGAACATAAAAAACAATTTCGTAAAACATCACAAGTTATAATATGGGTTACAAACCGGAAAAGTTAAAAAAGTGTTCCGAGAAGATCCAAACTTGCTATTATTTATCATCACCAGAGAAGAAACATGTATAATAGGATTTTTCTGGTATCTACAACCATATGTAAAGGCCGATATGGAGACAACAATGACACCGACAACATCATAGGTAACGGAGACAAAGAAGAATTTAGATGATGACGTGTTAGGGATAGTTTTGGTCTTTTGGATTCAGTTGTTGTAAAGAGGATGAAGGTGGAGATGAGCTTCGTGGTTGAGAAATTGAGATTGGGTTTTGAGGGAGAAAATGTTAATGAAGGAATTTGAGGTTTGTGTGTGGGTTTTGAGGGAGAAAATGTCGTCGTTGTTGTTATTGTGTGCAGATCATAAAGTCTGTTGCTCAACTTGAACTCAAACTCCCACTTCAATTTCTTAGGTTCTTACTAATACTTTCCTCAAATTAACAATTCAAACCTATATATAAACAAATCAATAAACCCAAAAAATAAAAAACACAAGATTAATTTAATCAGTGAAAAAGTAATATGATATTGCCCATAAGAACATATAGATAGATATATCTAATTAAGACCCATCTTTTTACACTTCCGGAACACAATTTAACTTTTCCGGGTTTTAACCCATATTATAGCTTGTAATATTGTTCTCGGAAATCTGTTTTTGTGTTCCGGTATGAAATTTTGATCACCAAAATTTTTTGTTTACAAAGAAAAAATTGTAGAGGTGAAGTAAAATAATAAAAAGGATAAAATTGGAAAAAAATAATTATTTGTAGGGGTGAAGATATAATTATTGGGATGGAAAGAACAATTTTCAGCACAAACCCTTAGTTTGTTAGGTTCAAATTATTTTTTCTGGTCTGTGAAAAGTTGAGATTTTTTTATCCGAATCTTTCTAACGCGATTGTAACGGCTTAATGGGTAGTTAAGAGGGGAAAAAAGAAAAAGGGGGTGGGCAAAGAAATTTTCCATACAGTACCAAATCAGAAGCATAGAGACCATCTTTGTGAAGCCAACATAATGACTAATTTTCATCGGTTGCAATTTGTAAAAAATGAATGGATTTAGTAATATCAACTCTTAAGTCAAATGAAAAAAGCAAAAGAATATTACAAATTTATAGATGAAGATGATCATCATATGATAAAGATTACAAGCATTTATATATGTAGTAGGAACACTTGTAGTTTTGTAAGTTTATTTTTAGAAATTGTATTTTGCTCATTTTCCGTTTTACTTGAAAATTCATCTTCTCTCCTTACACACTTCTCTAATTCCCTCTTAAAATCCAAAATTACCATTCAGTTTTATGAGAAAATATAGTTCGGATTCTGCGATTCAAACTTTGTGAGGGGCTTAGCAGGTTTGAATTATATAATTTAAAATTTGCTAATTTGTAGCTATATTGTGGGTAATTCGTAACTAATCCAAAATTATCCTTCTGTTTTATGTCAGAATACAGTTCGGATTCTGCGATCCAAACTTTGTGGGGTTTAGTATGTTCGGATTATGTAGTTAATTCGTAGCTAAATTGCGGGTAATTCATAGCTAATCAAAGTTCATTCTGCAATCCAAACTTTGTGGGGGTTTAGCAAGTTAGCTACGACTATTTTTGTAACTAATCTTTAGTAAAAAGGAGTAGTTCGTAACTAATCTCTAATTAAAAAAAGTTCAAATTTCACACTTCAACCTTTTTCTAAACACCCACAATTTATATCTAATAACAAAAATGGTAATTTAGGAGGGGATAGAGAGGGTGTAGAGAAATTTTCGTTTTACTTTTTGGACATGAGCCTTATTAGCCTTAACTTTTAACCCTCTTAGGTTGAAGCCTATACAAGACTTGTTGCTCTAGATTCTTGGATGAATCGAACCTAAATCCTTATCAAGAATATCTTATCTTATTCTTGTGATTGATTCGCAATCAATCTTATTATTCATCATGAAATTGACAATCTTTATTCCACTTTTTTACTTATTCCTAATTGTATGCTTCCTTATCTTTTATCTTTATAATTAATATCATTTTATAGAGTTTTTAAATTTATTTAATTTTCTCTCATTAATTCTAGACTTTTACATATCAAAATTCTTGTAATTGTGAATTTAAATTGGATCCACATAAAGTAGTATCATGAGCCTTTTATCTAGTGTAAAGTGTTCTTTCATCATATTCTTATTAACAATCCTTAGATATATGTTTTTTTCCATAAACATCCTTAAATAGTTGGACTTGATTAATCACAAATTCTTGTTGAAATTAATTGAAATTTGTATTTGTTTGAGTTACCAAATTTGGAGCCAACCTTTTTCCTGAAAAATAAATGGTTTCTTCCAAATTTTCAGTAAATGTTGTCATATGGTATTGTTGTTGTCGATTTTTTGAATTACATTCAATTTGATGATGATATTCACACATGAATCTTTCTTCTAGCACATCAAATTCGAATCTGCACAAGAAATTTGTGTTCGCGTGCTCATGTTCATGTCGTCACAAAAGTGGTTTTGATATGATCTCCGAAAATGGTTGATGGTACGACAGGTGGCGAGGGACGACAAAGCAACGATGGCAATTATTTTATTTCAAAGCCTATTTTCAATACCAATCACTCATGTATTCTATTAAATATGGTGATGGAATAAATTCATATCTTATCTTATAATTAAAAAAGGCGTTTGTCACTGTTTGTGTCCTACCATATAGCATTACTGTTTGATCTCTCTATTGATCTTGTTTGTGTGCCCATTGCTATGACGATGTTTCTAACTCAATTTTATGCATATAGCTTCGAATTTTGATGTGTAATTTGAATAGAAAATTAAATTTCCACAAATTTATAGTGTTGATCATCATCTTAATTTTTTTCATCTAAGAAGTTTTGATTTAAAATTGTGTAAAAGTTTTTTTTTCTTTCATTTTCGTGTTATTTTCTCATTCATTACTCAAATCTAAAAATTTTAAGGGTTGATGAGTTTTTAAGTCCTCGAAGTAGGCGAGTTTTGCTTATATCTTCACATCAGTAAAATGTCAACATTGAGGTAAATCCAGAAAATAATTTTAGAGGAGGAAAAGACAAAACTTGCCTACTTTACAGGGGTAAAAACATATTAACTCAAATTTTAAATCGCAAAGAAGAATTAAAGCAATCTAAATATATAAAAATTGAAAAAACAATTGAAAAAAAAACACTGTTAGTGTTTTTGTGTTGGCCTCATTTTTGGCAAAACACAATATGGAGGACAATGTGCGCATATCATGATGTGTAGAACCATGTGTACACATTATTAGAAGTCCGGAACCTGAACACTTATTTACGCGCCATATCTTTCTTGAAAGATATGTTTTGTTTTTACTTCGCTTACTTACAGGCTAAATCGCGCGCGTCCAATGAACTTTCAAGGTTACTTGTTAACCTAATTTTATTTGTAAAAAATATTTTCCAATCATGGGAATATTTTATTTGGTTCAAATTTATATTTCTTGGGTAAGAATTATTACAAGGAATTTTTTGCTTGAAGCCCAAGACTTGTCTAAAGACCTAGAAGATTCTGAAGACTATATATATGTGAGAAGACTAAACCTAATATTCACGCAAGCCAATATTGAAGATTAGAATTTTAGGGTTTGAGTCTTTTGTTAATTGTTATTTGTGAGCCTTTGCTTGTGTCACCTAGATGCATGCATAAGGACTGAGTTTATTGAGTTGTAATCCGAAGCTTTTAAGCAAGGAATATTGTCAATCACTCAAAGCTTTGAAGTACGAGTGGTGTTTATTGTTTTGGGGAGTGTTCTCTAATTCTGTTGATTGTATTTGTTTTGAAGTGGAAGTGAGACGGGTTTCTCTTACCTACGGGGTACCTAGGTAGAAGTCTATACGGGTAGTTACAAAGTGAGAAGTGCAAACGGGGAGTTTGACTTTGAATTTGTTTTATTTAGTGGATTTCCTTCCTGGCTTGGAAGCCCCCAGATTAGGTGTGGTTACACTGAACTGGGTTAACAATTCTCTTGTGTTGTTTACTGCTTTTTATTTGTTAGTTTATTACTTGTCCTGCACGTCTAATTAATGTGTGCACATCTTACCGCACATTATTCTGTTTGATTATAATTTATAAATAGTACACCAGAATTTCAATTGGCATCAGAGCAGGCACCCTACCTGTTTTTGGGTGAGCTCCAGGGAAGATGAATTCTGGGAATACAGACAAAGAAGGAGGATTTGTCACCAGACCACCTCTATTGGATGGTACAAACTATGATGGATGGAAACCTAAAATGCTAGCGTTTCTTCAATCATTAGATAACAAATCATGGAAGTCAATACTGAAGAAGTGGGAACCACCCATGATCATGGACAAGGATGGAAAATCTACTGGTATTCCAAAGTCTCCAGACGACTGGACCAAAGAAGAAGATGAACTTGCATATGGAAACAACTAAACATTGAATGCCTTATTCAATGCAGTAGACAAAAACATGTTCAGACTTATCAAGAAGCAAAATGTAGCAAAAGTTGTTTGGGATATGCTAAAGACAAATCAAGAAGGTACATCTAAAGTGAAGATGGCTAAGCTGCAACTTCTAACAACACAATTTGAAAATCTTAAAATGAAAGAAGATGTTAACATATATGATTTCAAATGGAAGTACTAGATTATGCCAACATGTTTGACTCTCTAGGAGAACCAATAGCTGAAGAAAAATTGTGCAGAAAGATCATCAGATCCCTTCCTAAGAAGTTTGACATGAAAGTCACTGCTATTGAAGAAGCTCAAGACATTTCTAACATGAAGATGGATGAACTCATAGGTTCTCTTCAAACTTTTGAAGGTGCATGCAATGACAGAACTGATAAGAAAACAAAAGGTATTGCTTTTGTTGCAAATGAAGGACTTGAGAAAATTGAAGAGAATGACAACAATGGTACCTCAGATGAGATAGTTTTCCTTGGTAGACAATTCAACAAAATTTTGAAGAAATTTGGAGGAAAACCAAACCAGAAAATACAAACAGAGGTCAGAAGGTCAAACTCTCCAAGAAGAACAAATGAAGGCAAATGAGTAAGGTGCTTTGAATGTGATGGACAGGGACACATCAGACCAGAATGTCCCACCTTTCTCAAAAGTCAAAAGAAGGGTCTGTCTGCTGCTTGGTCGGATGATGATTCAGAAGATGAAAACAATGGAGGAGAAGCTGCTAAACTTGTCAAGGTCTTAACTGGGATATGTGAAACTCCTGAGCATGATTATTCCAATCTAGTAGTTCCTTATGAAGAACTTGCAGCAAGTTTTAAGGATTTGTGCTATGAGACTGAAAGCACTCACAAAAAACTATATGAAAACGTTCAAACTATTAGTCAAATGATTGACTGAGAGGAAAAATCATATATCACAAATATCAAAGTTGAATAAAGGAGTTGTGCAACTTACTTCAAAAGTAGAAGACATGAAAAGACAAGTCAGAACGATGAACAATGGTACAAACATGATAGAAAAGATCCTTGATGAACAACAACTTGGGAAACCTAAAGGGATTGGTTTTGATTATCAAGTTCTGAATAAACAATCCCAGAAAAACAATGCCACAAAGTTTGTCGCAGCAAAGGATATCTATGATCCAACAATGTGGGATACCATGTGGACACAATCTTCTAAAAACATGTATGCACATCCTAAGATCACATCTCAGACTATCACCAAAGTTTGGGTGTGCCATCACTGTGGCAAGAAAGGACACATAAGACCTTTTTGCTTCAAGCTACATGGGTATCCTGGTTATCACACTTCAGAACAGTACTATAATAAATCTGAAACAAAAAAGGAGTGGAAACCAAAGGAGAAATGTGTTGGATTAATTGCATCTTTTAGAGCTTCCTCAAAGGAAGATTGGTACTTTGACAGTGGCTGTTCAAGGAACATGACAGGAGTAAAAAAATTCATAACTGACCTAAAACCTCATTCTACCAGCTATGTTACTTTTGGAGATGGTGCAAAAGGAGAAATTAAAGGAGTAGGAAATCTAGTCACTTGTGGACTACCAAAAATAGAAGATGTGTTGTTAGTAAAAGGATTGACAGCAAATCTCATTAGTATCAGCCAACTCTATGATCAAGGATTCAAGGCTAGTTTCTCCAAAAATGAATGTTTAATCACTGATGATTCAGGAAACATTGTAATGAAAGGATCAAGGTCTAAAGATAACTGCTACATGTGGTCACCTCAGGAAGAGAACAGCCTATTAGCAAGTCTCTTAAGCAAGGTTGAAGAAGTTAAACTATGACACCAAAAATTAGGTCATCTTCATCTAAGAGGTATGAAGAAGGTAATCTCAAAAGAGGCTGTCAAAGGAATACCAAGGCTTGACATTGATGAAGGAAGCATTTGTGGTGATTGTCAGATTGGTAAGCAAACTAAGGTATCACATCCTAAACTTCAATACCTTGCCACATCAAAAGATTTAGAACTATTGCACATGGATTTGATGGAACCTATGCAAGTTGAGAGTCTTGGTGGCAAGAAATATGCTTATGTTGTTGTAGATGATTTTTCTAGATTTACATGGATTAACTTTATTAGAGAAAAATCAGACACCTTTGATGTGTTCAAAGGTTTGTGTACACAGCTTCAAAGAGAAAAGGATGAAAAAATTATAAGAATTAGGAGTGATCATGGAAGAGAATTTGAAAACTCAAGGTTTATTGAGTACTGTTCATCTGAAGGGATTAAGCATGAATTCTCAGCTCCAATCACACCACAACAAAATGGTATAGTTGAAAGGAAGAACAGGACCATTCAAGAATCAGCAAGGGTTATGATACATTCCAAGAAACTCCCTCTGAACTTGTGGGCTGAAGCCATGAATACAACATGCTACATACATAATCGTGTAACTCTCAGGTCAGGCACCACCAACACCTTGTATGAATTGTGGAAAGACAAAAAACCATCAGTCAAACACTTTCATGTGTTTGGTAGCAAATGTTACATTCTAGCTGACAGAGAACAGAGAAGAAAAATGGATCCTAAAAGTGATGAAGGAATATTTCTGGGATACTCAACAAACAACAGAGCATACAGAGTATTCAACCATAGAACAAACACCGTGATGGAATCTATCAATGTGGTTGTTGATGATATGCCAAGTATATACCAGTGGACGATGTGCACTATGATGTGGGCACTTTCTATCAGCAGGATCCAGAACCAGCAGAAAATGATAACAATGAACCAACACCTGACCCTATGACCATACAAGTTGATGATCCTCCTACCAACAAGATACCATCTATCAGAATTCAAAAAAATCATCCTACTGATCTCATCATTGGTGACCTAAATAAGGGAATAACTACTAGAAGATCAAATGACACCATCTCAAACTCTTGCTTTGTATCAAGGATGGAACCAAAGAATGTGAAAGAAGCTTTAACTGATGAGTTTTGGATAAATGCTATGCAAGAAGAGCTTAGTCAGTTCAGAACAAATGATGTGTGGGACTTGGTTCCTAGACCAAAAGACACAAATGTCATAGGCACAAAATGGGTCTTTAGAAACAAATCTGATGAAAGTGGTATTGTAACCAGAAATAAAGCAAGACTTGTTGCTCAAGGATATACACAAATTGAAGGTGTTGACTTTGATGAAACATTTGCACCTGTTGCAAGGCTTGAGTCAATAAGACTAATGCTTGGAGTAGCTTGTATTCTTAAGTTCAAATTATTTCAAATGGATGTTAAAAGTGCTTTTCTAAATGGTGAGCTACATGAAGAAGTGTATGTTGAGCAACCAAAAGGATTCATTGATCACAAGCATCCTGAATATGTATACAAATTAAAGAATGCTCTATGGACTAAAGCAAGCTCTAAGAGCCTGGTATGAAAAACTAACTGAATTTCTCACTACTCATGGTTACAGAAAAGGAGGAAATGACAAGACCTTGTTCGTAAGAGAAAGCAGTGGAAACCTAATGATAGCTCAGATCTATGTGGATGATATTGTCTTTGGGGGAATGTGTACACATATGGTACAACATATTATCAAACAGATGCAATCCCAATTTGAAATGAGTCATGTTGGAGAATTAACATACTTTCTCGGTTTACAAATCAAGCAGATGGAAGATACTATTTTTGTGTCACAAAGCAAATATGCCAAGAGTATTGTCAAAAAGTTTGGATTGGAAACTGCTAGTCACAAGAGAACACCTGCTCCTACACATTTAAAACTCACTAAAGATGAAAAGGGGGTCAGTGTGGATCAAAGTCAGTATAGAAGCATGATAGGCAGTTTGTTGTATCTTACAGCCAGCAGGCCTGACATTACATTTGCTGTAGGTGTATGTGCTAGATATCAAGTTGATCCAAAGGAAAGTCATTTGAATCAGGTTAAAAGAATTTTGAAAATGTGAGTGGTACTTCAGACTATGGATTATTGTATTCTCACAATGAAGACTCAAGACTACTTGGATACTGTGATGCTGACTGGGTTGGAAGTGCTGATGATAGAAAAAGCACTTCAGGTGGTTGTTTCTTCTTAGGCAATAATCTCATTTCATCGTTCAACAAGAAGCAAAATAGTGTCTCTTTATATACTGCTGAAGCTGAATACATTGCAGCAGGAAGTAGCTGCACTCAAATGATTTGGATGAAACAAATGCTGAAGGAGTACAATGTGAAGCAAGATGTGCTCACATTATATTGTGATAATTTAAGTGCTATAAATATCTCTAAGAATCCTATACAGCACAGCAAGACCAAACATATCGATATTAGACATCATTATATTCGAGATCTGGTTGAAGAGAAACTTGTCTTGCTTGAGCATGTTGCCACAGAAGAACAAATTGCAGATATTTTCACAAAGGCCTTAGATGCAGCTCAGTTTGAGAAATTAAGGGGTAAATTGGGGATTTGCCTAATAGAACAGATGTAACAATTAAATAACAACACGTGTGCAGTGACGAAATTCTAATATCAATATGTGCACGAAGCTTCATTAGGCTTCCTGACCAGATTATGATATGCACTCTTTTGCACTATCTGTGCCTTATTGAATCTTATGGTATGCACTTCTCTTATTATCTACCATGAATTGTTGCTATGCGAATCTGCTAGCTTGTTTGTTCCCTTGCCAATATCTCTCTAATCTTGAAGACCTCCTACATGGTATGTTCTGCTTGACAAAATTTTATGTCTAAAAAGGGGGAGTAGATGCTAGTTGTTAGTTTGTAGCTCTGATATGTGAGCTGTTTATTCTCTTTTATTCTCTACTACCTGGTTATATCATGAAGATGTTGTTGAAGTAGTAGTAGTTGCTGTTATTATTCGCGGACATTGGTATTCAAGAAGGAAAGTTGTAGACTTTGAGAATTCCGTAGAACCCATGTTGCAAAATTGAAAGCCATTAGTTCATACATATTGGGTGGTTCTTACCTTTTGGCTTCAACATTATGATACTTGAACCCATGACCTCATGTTTGCTTATGTTTGTGATTGTTGCATAATCTTACATCCACGCATCCATTCATCCTTGAAAATCTCTTTCCATTGGTACTCAAAGGACTTGGAGGAATTTCTTTATCAACTTCACAATCATCATGGACCTTGAAAAAAAAGTTACTTTGAAAAGAAAATTCTTTTGATTATTAACAAACAAAAATAAGGTCCTTTATGATTGGTGTCCTAAAGTCCTTTGAAAATCAAAATCAAATCAAAAAATTTCTTTACATGCATCAGTCTACATCCATGGTCCTATTTCTAAAAGTTTGAGTCTCACATCGCGTTTTGTCAGAAGTCAAGTGGTCCGACGCTCTTGTCCAAAGTCAACTCGCAAGTAGTGTTAATCAAGGGAAAAAATGGAAACAATTGAACAAGAGAACATTCAGCTTCGTGAAGAAGTCATCAAACTTCGGGCAAAATTGGAAGAGAGAGATGCCCTGATCGCTTCATTGATGATGGCGCAAAATAACCACCAGCTTCTTCTCGAGCAACTGTTTTTGCCTTTCCAGTCTCAACAAAGGCATCAGATTCCACGACAATCTCCACAAGGGTTTCAACACCAACATCGCCAACAAACTCCACATTATGTCCCACAACATACTATGCAACAACCCAACAAGAAGAATACTACTGCAAGAAAGGAACCCAAGATTGAACCAATCCCTCTATTGTATGCAGATTTGCTTCCTATTTTGTTTGAGAAGAATTTGATTCAGACTAGAACACCGCCTAAGATACCTGCAAAATTACCATGGTGGTATAAGCCCGAGTTATCTTGTGCTTTCCATCAAGGGGCACCTGGCCACAATATTGAATATTGGTTGACTTTAAAAAGTGAAGTCCAAAGGTTGATTGAGACCAACAAATTTTCTTTCAAGGATCTGAATACCAACATACAAAAATATGTGATATCCTTTGATGACAAGGACACCAAAAAGAGGGAGACACCTATGTTCTTCTCGAAAGACACAAAAGAGGTGGTACAGAATAGGTTGTCTACAGGTTGGGGGCATGTGGTAGCTTTGCCTGAAAATAAGTGTCTAGAAGGTTTGGGGTCCTCTTCACCTGCCAGAGTTGTTAAGCCAGGAAATGTAATCAAGTCTGTTAGAGATACCTTTTACAATGGTGATTTTGTTCAATCTACTTTGCCAGAAACTGATGTTGTGCTTGAGGATGATTTTGAAGAATGTTCATCCAGCTTTGCAGTACATGGAATGGTTTGATACAATTGGATTGCCGGTGATGTTATCAATGTTACACTTACATCCAGTTGAATTAAGTGATACTAGGGAACTCGTCCCTATGACCGCTAGGTTTTTACTTCTTTTTTGTCAAGCATTTGTTTGCTTTTAACATTATGTCTTTTGTTAAGTACCTTTAATACAATAAACATGCAAGTTTTTGAATTAATTCATTCGTATTCACTCATTTCCTTGTTGATTTTGTTTTATTACTTACAAACTTGGGGCGAGGATGATGAAAATAAATAACTGATTTTTGCTGGTATATGCTTTCACTGGTATAAATTCTAGTTGATGATGTAAGGCATTGTTTCATTTCCTTTCACTGTTCATAAAAAAAATAAACAAACAAACAAAACAAAAACTGTTCATGCTAAGTTGAGCTACTTTTGCATACATTTTCACTGTTATCTGATCCTCCCAGTTTATTGAGATATATCTTTTTAAGAAGAAAAAAAAACAATTTTGGTTTGACACTTGACATGACACTTTAAGGGTATATATGTTGTTTTTGCACTTTAAGGCTACATTTTGAAGGTCTAGTGATGATTCAATAAAATCGGTACTGTCTTAACACCCTAGATTCTTAGAAGTATGTAAGATTAATTTGAGTACTATTTTTGACAAAGTCTTGAATTTATTTTTTAAATAACCCTTAGTAGTTTATCTTAGCAGTCGGCACCATCTTGGGCACAAACTAAGTGGGAAATCGATGAATATAAGTGAATGAACCAAAAATGAAAATTTATATACTTTGGTTGATTTTATAAATGGGACTTTACTTATTAAGTTAGACGACCCTCACTCAGTCGTTTAATCCAACAGTGGTGGAACATGCAAAGAAAAACCATTGTAAATACACCCATTAATGGTTGGTTCAGAGGAGTCTGATTCTGAACTTGGTAGGGCGGGTTACGATCTGATCCCCCACAACTACATTTGGAAGAGAAAAAGGGGTTTACCAAACTTTTGTTATCAGCACCCTTCAATATATGATCATAATCGCTAATAGATTTTCTACCATGAATGTGCACAAGATAATGGGCTTAATGTGATTGCGCTTGAATGAAAAAGGTGAATAAAATTTAAGCAAAAGTTAGAGTCACAATAAAATACTTCAGATTTGTTTTCGTATTATAGGAGTCTTTGACCGCAATATGTGGTTTTGTGTTATTACAGTATGTTGGAACAAATGTGGTTCTAACTAAGTCCTTTAAAGTTTTGATGATAACAAAGTATTAATGAACAATAGGGTATTTTAATATTTTATCTAAGTGTGCATGATTAAAATTATGTTATATTCACACTTGATATAAGAAGCTCTGAAACAAGCGCCAAAATTGATGTCAGAAGCAACGATATCAGAGGCAACGACATCAGAAGCAACATTGATCAGAAGTTACTCCAAAGTTAGAAGTTGGTTAACTTAGAAGATGTGTTGAGTCTGAAGGTCATAAATTTCAGAAGCTAAGGAATCAGAAGTTATGTTGGAAACATAAAAGTCTGATTAAACTATTAGAGAATGTCAGTGTTAACTGATAGTGATTCAATGATTGGAAATCATTTGAATTTAAAGGCTGTGATTGATTGTGAAATCATAGTACTACATCCTTATCATCAGGATAGTGACGTTAGTACTATTTTACTACATAAGGGCGAATATTCTCATACAAAAGGAATAAATGGATAAGCTTTACCAGAAATGGCAAATATCCTATGTTACCTTTGTCCTTACACAGCTGGTGTGACAATGACCTCTGCAACGGTCAGTAACATCAAACGTCTCTTTTTCTTCTACCTCATATAAATAGAGAACAACTCTTGAAAGTCAAGTGACGCAAAATTCAAAAAGCAACAACACCTACTCTGTTTTTCATACAAGACTGCAAGCACTGCTTCTGAAGTTATTCTGTCTGTGCTTCTGACTTTTGTTTTCTTAGGAATCAATTGTTAGAGTCTTTACAGTTGTGTTGTATTGTTTTTAAGAGCTATTGATTTTAATATCAATTGCTCAAAACTCAATTATCTTTTGTTTTTGTGTTAGGAAGTCTCTTGTTTAGAACTTGAGCATTAGGAAGTCTCTTACTAGTGTGTTTGAGCAATTGTAATCAAAGTGATTATAGTGAAATCCCTTGGAAGTGCAAGGGGACTGGACTACTCTCGGTTTGTGAGAGGAACCAGTATAAAATTGCTTGTCTCGTCTCTCTCTCTATCTCTCTTACTCTTTCTGCTTCTGTTTCTGTTTACGTACGTTGCTTGTGTTTGTTTTATCCGCTGGTGCTTCTGATAAGTTTTCTAAACTTAGAAGAAGTTTTTAAATTTACCAAAACACAATTCAACCCCCCCTTCTTGTGTTTTTCACACCTTCAATTGGTATCTAGAGCTCCGGTTGTTACACATCACTTAACAGTGAAACAAAAAGATCCTGAAAAACACAATGACTGAAGCTATTGAGAGTTCTAAGAAGATTGAAATTCCATATGATTACAACTCTGAGAAAGGAGAGAAAACTGGAAGTGTTTACAGCAAAGCACCTAAGTTCAATGGTGACCAATCAACCTTTAGTTGGTGGAAATACAAAATATATCCACACATTATAGCTGAAGATGAAGGGTTGTGGGATATCATTGAAGAAGGTGTTAGCTTTCAAGAACACCTTGATGAAGATGGCAAAACTACTGCTGCTGTTAAGAAGACTTTCACAGCTGAACAAAAGAAAGAGTGGAAAAGACATAATAGAGCTATATCTATTCTTGCTGAATGCATCACTCATGATGAATTTTTGAAACTTGGAAACAGATCAAGTGCTAAAGGTATTTATGACTCTTTGTGTTCTACATATGAAGGGAACCAACAAGTGAAAGAAGCAAAAGCAAATCTTCTAGTCCATCAGTATGAAATGTTTAAGATGAAAGACACTGAAAACATTGAAGAAATGTATGCAAGGTTTAAAATCTTGGTTTCAGGTCTTGGAGTCTTAAAGAAGAGTTATACAACTTCTGATCATGTGAAGAAGATTCTGAGGTGTTTACCACCCAAGTGGAGACCAAAAGTCACTGCTATTCAAGAAGCAAAAGATCTCAATACTTTGAGCCTAGAAGAGTTAACTAGTTCTCTCATAAGTCACGAGATGGAACTAGCTTCTGATGAGCCAAAGAAGAAATCAAAGTCATTGGCTTTGCCAGCAACTTTGAAGTCTCCTAAGGCTCTAAAGGCTAAATTTATTGAATCTGATGCTGAGGAATCTTCTGTAGATGAACAAGAAGATGGATCAGATGAGAAACTTTTTGCTTTAATTTCAAAGTTCAGAAAATGGAACAAATACAAGAACAACAAAGCCTCTGGGAAAAGTTCTGGTTCAAAGAGTTATGGAAACAAAAATTCAAGTTTGAAAGACAAGAAAGACAGCTCTAAGAATAGTTGTTTCAACTGCAAAAAGACTGGTCATTTCATTGCTGATTGTCCTGAGTTAAGCTCAAATGATAAAGGGAAAAAGGGCAGTTTCAAAAACAGAATGAAGAAAAGTCTTATGGCAACTTTTGAAGATCTGGAAAAGTTATCAGATGAAGATGATGATGATGAAGAGGCTAACATAGCTCTAATGGCTACAACATCTTCTGATAATGAATCAGACATAGATAATGAATCTGATTCTGATGATATTGATGAGGTAATTTCTAAACTCCCTCATGATAAGCTTCTGATTGCACTTAAAGACACTATGAAGCAATATATAAACAAGTCAAAGGATTTCAAAAGTTTAAAAACTAAAGTTGACTTGCTTATAGAGAAATCTAATCTACTTCAAACTCAATACAATGAATCTCTTTTGAAAATCAAAGAGCTTGAAGAAGGTTGTGTTGCTTGTAACAAATCACATGATAAGCATGAAGTTGCTCTTCATGAATTTGTGAAACATAATGTCAATAAAAGCAAGGTTGCTTCCATGATCTATAGTGTTAGCAAAAACAAAGGTTATGGGCTTGGTTATTCTGCATCTTCTGATAAAGATAAATCAACTCAATTTGATTGTTTAAGTAAAACACCTCCTCCTCTCTATTCAACTTTTGTTTCAGAATCTGGAAATTCTAAGAAAGTTTCACAAACTACAGTTTTGAATAAAGGTAAGTCAAAAGTTTCAGAAAGTAACACTTCAGAAACTAAGCCAAACTCTAATTCAAAAATGAAGTATTCAGAAGTTAAGATTCTGAAGAGACCAGTTCCTAAGGAAACTCAGGTTCTGATAACTTCAGAAGCTAGTACTTCTAATACAAAGTCTGTGAAACCTATTAGAAGCTTTGGCAAGAAGAAGTATGCACCTCAAACAAGTTTTCAAAAATCATACTTCTACAAGGCCTACACTAACAAATCAGGACCCAACAAGTTGTGGGTACCAAAATCTGAAATAGTTTATTTGACAGGTTTGCACTCAAAGAGAGAAAAAGGAAAGTACTTGGTACCTGGACAGTGGTTGCTCACGTCACATGACAGGAGAAAAGGATTTGTTCCTCACCCTAACTCACAAAGAGGGAGGGAATGTAGGATTTGGTGGGAACCAGAATGGAAAAATAATTGGTACTAGTATAGTAGGTAACTTTTTCTCAACTATTTCTGATGTTTTGTTAGTTGATGGATTATTTCATAATCTTCTGAGCATAAGTCAATTATGTGACAGTGGATATGAAGTGGTGTTTAATAAGAACACATGTACTGTAAACAAAGACTCTGATAAGTCTATTGTTTTCAAAGGGAAGAGAAAAGGCAATGTTTATAAAATCAACCTTTTTGAACTAAAAGAACAAGATGTTGTTTGTTTATTGACTTTGAGTGAAGAAAAATGGGTCTGGCACAAGAGATTGGGTCATGCTAACTGGAGATTAATCTCTAAGCTTAGTACACAAAATCTTGTGAGAGGCTTACCAAATTTAAAGTATCATTCAGATTCAGTTTGTGGTTCTTGTCAAAAAGGGAAGCTTTTTAAAAGCTCTTTTAAAGATAAAAACATTGTCTCTACCTCTAGACCTTTGGAATTACTTCACATTGACTTATTTGGACCAGTTAGCACTGCTTCAATAAGTGGTAAGAAGTATGGACTTGTCATTGTTGATGATTATAGTAGATGGACATGGATTAAATTCCTCAGATCCAAGGATGATACATATTATGTGTTTAGTACCTTCTGCACTCAAATACAAGTTGAAAAAGATTTGAAAATTGTTAAAGTAAGAAGTGATCATAGTGGTGAATTTGAAAATGAACCTTTTGAAATCTTTTGTGAAAATAATGGAATTCTCCATGAGTTCTCTTCTCCTAGAACTCCACAACAAAATGGGGTTGTAGAAAGAAAGAACAAATCTTTACAAGAGATGGCCAGAACCATGATGCATAAAAATAATTTGGCTAAGTATTTCTGGGCAGAAGGAGTAAACACAGCTTGTTACATTCAAAATAAGATCTATATCAGACCTATGATGAAAGTAACAGCATATGAATTGTTCAAAGAAAGAAAACCTGATATTTCTTATTTTCATCAATTTGGATGTACTTGTTATATCTTGAATACAAAAATCCATTTAAAGAAATTTGACTCTAAAGCATCTAAGGGTATCTTCATTGGATACTCTGAGCATTCAAAGTCATACAGAGTGTATAACTCTGAAACTAATAGAGTTGAGGAGTCTATACTTGTAAAATTTGATGATAAAGAGCGTGATGATGAAAAATCAGAGCCTATTGAAGTTATTGCAGATAAACATAATTCAGAAGAAGAAAGTTCAGAAGTTCATATGAGTTCAGAACCTGAATCACCTTCTGAAGACAAAGCTGCTTCTGAAACTGTTCCAAGATCTCAAGAAGATAGATAATCAGATGCTGAGATTGAAGAAGTTATCAAGAAGAATTCATTCAAATATAAGTCATCTCATCCTCAAGAATTAATTCTGGGAAACAAAGATAGTCCTAGAAGAACCAGATCAAGCTTTCAAATGGAAGATTCAATGGTATGTTTAGTCTCTACCACTGAACCTAAAAATGTTGATGAAGCTTTAAAGGATGAAGCCTGGATTCTAGCTATGAAAGATGAATTATATCAGTTTGAAAGAAATGATGTTTGGGATCTTGTTCCTAAACCTGAAGACAAAAACATTATTGGAACAAAATGGGTTTTCAGAAACAAGCTAAATGAACAAGGATAAGTCATAAGAAACAAAGCAAGATTAGTTGCACAAGGATATAGTCAACAAGAAGGAATTGACTACAAAGAAACTTTTGCTCCAGTTGCAAGATTGGATGCAATCAGACTATTCCTATCCTATGCAGTTAATCATGGTATCATCTTATATCAAATGGATGTGAAGAGTGCCTTTCTTAAAGGTTTTATCTCTGAAGAAGTACATGTCAAACAACCTCCTAGATTTGAAAATTCTCAAAACCCAGATCATGTGTTCAAACTAAAGAAGTCACTTTATGGTCTTAAACAAACACCTAGAGCTTGGAATGATAGACTAAATAACTTCTTGATTGATAATGGTTTTGAAAAAGGACAAGTTGATTGTACACTTTTCAGAAAGACTTTAAAGAAAGACATTTTGATTGTCCAAATATATGTTGATGATATCGTGTTTGGGTCAACAAATGCTACTCTCTGCAAGAATTTTTCAAAGCTTATGGAGAAAGAATTTGAAATGAGTATGATGGGTGAAATAAAGTACTTTCTTGGAATACAAGTTAATCAAACAAAGGAAGGAACTTATTTTCATCAAACCAAATATACCAAAGAGCTTCTGAAGAAATTCAACTTGGAAGATTGCAAGCCTATGAACACTCCTATGCATCCAACTACAAGCCTGAACCTGGATGAATCTGAAGGCAAAGTTGATCAGAAAGTTTACAAAGGTATGATTGGTTCTTTACTCTATCTAACTGCATCTAGACCTGATATTTTATTCTCAGTTTGTTTATGTGCAAGATTTCAATCAGATCCTAGAGAATCTCATCTCACTGCTGTGAAGAGAATCTTTAGATATCTGAAAGCAACTTGTAATTATGGATTACTTTACAAGAAATCCAATAAATATGAGTTAAATGGATTCTGTGATGCTGATTATGCTGGAGATAAACTTGAAAGAAAATCAACAAGTGGTAGTTGTCAATTTATGGGTGAAAATCTTATCTCTTGGTGTAGCAAAAGGAAGACCACCATTGCTATGTCAACAGCAGAAGCAGAATACATTTCAGCTGCTAAATGTTGCACACAACTTCTTTGGATGAAATATCAATTAGAGGATTATCATATAAACAGTCACTATATTCCTTTATATTGTGATAATACTACAGCTATTCAGCTTTCTAAAAATCCTATTTTACACTCAAGAGCTAAACACATAGAGATCAAACATCATTTTATTGGAGACTATGTTGAAAAAGGGGTTATAAATATCAAGTTTGATGAAACTGAAAAACAATGGGCTGATATTTGTACTAAACCTTTACATGTTGAGAGATTTGAATTTATAAAGAAAAATCTCAACATGGTGTTTGTTCCTGATTGTTAGCTTTTGAGAGTGAAATTCTTTTAAAAAAAAAAAATCTGATTTCAATCTGAACCTGTTGGATTTCAGAACCTCAAGGTCAGAAGTTCTGATAGACAACTACTTCTGATAATAATCAGAATCAAAGAATGGTTCTGATATGGTAGTGGGACAGTTTGTGTCCTATATCTTTTTAACTGTTGTCCACTAACTTGTCAGTTATTTAAATAAACCTCTATACACGTGTCTGTTTGTAATTAGATTGAGTGTTGGTTAATGATGATTAAGTGCTTTATTTAGAAAATGACTCTCTTGTCCTTTTGCATGGTACTGTTTTGTTGTTTGTTTGTTTTCTAAAAATATACATGTCATACACGTTATACACTTACACACAAGCACTCACTACAAACACTTTTCATATTCTTCTAAACCTCCAAACGATTTAGTTCTTCTCATCTCTAGCTTTACCAAAACCCTAAACCTTCAACAATGGCGTCGTCATCCTCTGGTCAACCTGCTGCTACCTCTCAAACTGCTACATCATTACTCGTACCTGAAGTTGGTCCTATCGTAAATCTCCAGAAACAACAGAAGTTCTCAATCGCTACGGATACGATGAAGTTCAAGAGTCTTCATCTCAAGTGCGTTGTTGAAAAAAGAGTGGATTTCAACAGTTTGAAGGCAAATGGTTATGATGTACAGAAAATGTTCTTTGAACAAGGTCTTGAAAAGTACTTTAACATCTTAAACGGTCTAGTTTATGATGAAATGGTAAAGGAATTTTGGATGAAGGCATTAGTTTTTGACAGAGAAGCTGCTTACCAAGAGGTGGTTAAGTTGGCTAAGACAGCTCCTCACTTACAAGGAAAAACAAGAGAAGAATTAGGGCTTCCAGCTTTTACTCAAACAAAAATTAGATCCAATATTGCTGGAATGGATATTGTGATTACTGCTGATCACATAGCCAAAGTTCTCAACCTACCCAACAATGGAATGTATCTGGGTGGATACAAAAACAAGGGTCACAACTCATCTATTCAAACTCAGTTGTTTGATAAAGAAAAATCCTCTGAGCAAAAAGATTTGAAGAATCTGTTTAATGTTGTTTACAAAATTTTGTTTGAATCTATTGCTACTAAGGCTGGTGGTACAAACTGTATTTCTTCTGAACAGAAATATTTTATGTTCTATTTACATAAGTTTGTAAAGATGAACATTCCAAAATACATATTTGATCATCTCTGTGAAGTAATTAATTGTAGCATTGAACTTGGTCACACCAATTGTCATCATGCTAGGTTACTTTCACATATGTTTTTCTTAAGCAACTTTCCACAAATTCTTGAGAAGGATTATCCTGGAGTTGTGAAGGCATCTTATTTGGAAGAGAGAGTCGTTGATGGAAGGTCTCTCAAGAAGATGCATCTGATATGTGGAAAAGTGATATTTCCAAACAATCCACTTCTAATGGTTAAAGAGGATCAGAGACTGTTGTAAACCTTCCCTGAAGTGAATACAGAAGGAGCAATGGTAATTGTCAAAGGTTTAATCAAGCACTGGGAGGAGTATGGATTTGAGACTGCTGGTAATGAGGTGGATATCACTAAACTTGGTTTTGACAAGAAACAAGATTTTGTGATGAAAACTACTATGAGAAGGGAAAGAATACCAAAGAAAAATCCAAATGCTGGTATCTCTATCATAAGTGATCAAGAAAGGGAGAAGCGTGAGAAGGAAGCTAGAACAAAGAAGTCAAATGAGAATCAGAAGAACAAGAGGAAGCTTGTCTGTTCTGATGATGAGGAAACTGATGAGGAACCTCTGGAAGTAAAGAGAAGAAGGATTAAGAAGCTCAAGGAAGAAGAAGCAACCATGAATCAAATGCAGAATCAAGGTATGTCTTCTAAAAACATTGTTAATGAGCCTACTGAATCTCAATCTAGGAATGTTAAGCCTAGGAATGATGTGTCTTCTATGCCTAAACCTCCTTCTGAACCTGCTATTGTTGTACAAAAATCATCCTCTGAACCCACAACAACTGTTGAACCTTTGTTTGAGCCCTCAGTGTTAGATATGCTATCTGAGCATTTATCTCCTCAAACCATTCATACTGAAACTACAAAATTGCCTGAAACACCATCCAAATCAATCTCTGAAGAGAAAAAGAAAACTAAGTTAGATGAACTTGAAGAGGAACTCTTCAAGATTGTTACTGACTTAAGTTCTGACTCTTCTTCAGAAGATGAACAACCTCCCACGCCACAACATGTCAAAACACCTGTTAAACAACAAACTCCATCTAAACCAACCTTTCAAATCATCAATCCTTTAACTGAAGTTACTTCTGAACCACCATACATTGTTACTTCACCTCCATCATCTCCAATTCACAATACAACAACTTCTGAACCACAAAACTTTTCTCAAACCTTCTATGAGCCAGAAATTTCCTATCAATCTATACTTGACAGCATAGTGTCTCAACACTCAAACAACACTGTGTCTAGTATTGAGATTCTGGACAGGCTTATTAATAATGATATTAGAAGATTGCATGTCTTGAAATCTTCTCATGCTATCATGCCTAGTCAGATTGTGCAGAAGATTGATGAAATTGATGGTTATCAGAGGTTAATTATGGCTGCCTTGAAGAAGAAGTATGTTGAAGAGCTTACTTATGAACATCTGCAGTTCTGTGATGAATCTGAGAATGCTTTTGAAAAATCTATTCAGAAACAAAAATTTGCTCTTACTAACTGCTCACATGAAGAGATGGTTTTAATGGAAATGGAACATAAGCTGATGAAGTTGAATGATATAAACAAATATGATAGTGGAGAATCAACAAAGATTATAACTGAAAGTGCACATATTGATCATTAGACAAGATTCCTGAAGCTTGAAGAAGTTCAGAAGGAGCATACAAACAAGTTAATCTCATTGGAAGCTGGGGTAAATGAAGTCAAGTCGAATCAGAAAGATCTGAAGGAAACAATTGACAAGAATGCTGAGAAGACTGACAAACAGTTTGAGAAACTGCTGTCTCTGTTTGAAGCTCATTTGCTACCCAGATCTTCTTCATCTCAACCCCTAGGATTCTATGTCTGTGCACAATTTTTTTTTGCATTTCAATTTGGTTGTAAAGCTTGAACATGTTATTTTCTTTTAATTGCATGAACATCTTTGCTTATATCTTATATGTGTTGCATTATATGTGTGTTATTTTTTTATTTAAAATGTTTTTGAAAATGTTTTTCAATGTAAAAGCACAGAGAAATAATAGAAACAATTCAAAGCATAAACCATGAGACTTTTATTGATTATAAAAGAATAATTAGTACATAAGATCCTAATTCTATTTAGAGTCTACATCTGACTTCTGAGAACTAGCAGAGCTTGAGTTCACTGTTGGAGATTGAAAAATCTCTAAGTAACTCATATAATCAAAATCTGTTCTATCAGAATCAGAAGGGGATTCTGAACCTTCATTAACAGATGGATCATATGTTTTGAGAAATTCTGCATAATCAGAATCAATTTCATCAGAATCTGATGAAAGTGTTATATACACTGGATCTTTTGGTGCTGCTTTTGATCTGAGTCTATTACTTCTTCTTAATGGAGCTGAAGAAGAACCTTCTCCTTTCAACTTCCTTCCTTTTGGCTTGGATTTTGAAGCTGATTCTTCTTTCTTCACTTCTTGTGGCATCTTACCTTTGTTTGCTCTTCTATCCTTATCCATTACCTGTGTGGAAGTGTTGAGTAAATTGAACTTGGTAACGTATTGCTTTTATAAACTGCAATTGGTTTAAGTCATGTGGTTTTTTTTCAAGAATGTCATTTATGATACAGTTGTAACTGTCCACTGACTTGACTACTTGGAAGTTGTACTTTGACTGTTTTCTGTCTTTTATTAATGTCTTTACTTCTTTTTGTAAAACTGTTTTTGTTTGATAACAAAAGGGGGAGTAAGAGTCATTAATCTAACAATGCGAAGCACAAAACTGAAACCAAAACTGAAACCAAAAATCTTTACAGTTTTGTTTAATTTATTTTCTACCTATATTATGTGGGAAACATAAGTTTATATTGAACTAAATTTTTCATATGATGAAAAATGAAAAGAGTGCAATTTTTTCATTTATTATCAGACTTAGGGGGAGAGCGTGCAAAACTATTCCTTGAGAGTCAAAATATGAAAAATTTGAGTCAAAATAAAAATATGTTTTATACTATTTTAATTATTCAAATGTTAAACTTAGGGGGAGTTTGCAAAGCTTGTGAACCTAAGTGAAACTTGGAAAATTAAAATAACAACCATTGTTAATTAATACAAAGTTTGTCATCAATCATAAAGGGGGAGATTGTTGGAACAAATGTGGTTCTAACTAAGTCCTTTAAAGTTGTGATGATAACAAAGTATTAATGAACAATAGGGTATTTTAATATTTTATCTAAGTGTGCAGGATTAAAATTATATTATGTTCACACTTGATATAAGAAGCTCTGAAACAAGCGCCAAAATTGATGTCAGAAGCAACGATATCAGAGGCAACGACATCAGAAGCAACATTGATCAGAAGTTACTCCAAAGTTAGAAGTTGGTTAACTCAGAAGATGTGTTGAGTCTGAAGGTCATAAATTTCAGAAGCTAAGGAATTAGAAGTTATGTTGGAAACATAAAAGTCTGATTAAACTATCAGAGAATGTCAATGTTAACAGATAGTGATTCAATGATTGGAAATCATTTGAATTTAAAGGCTGTGATTGATTGTGAAATCATAGTACTACATTCTTATCACCAGGATAGTGACGTTAGTACTATTTTACTACATAAGGGCGAATATTCTCATACAAAAGGAATAAATGGATAAGCTTTACCAGAAATGGCAAATATCCCATGTTACCTTTGTCCTTACACAGCTGGTGTGACAATGACCTCTGCAACGGTCAGTAACATCAAACGTCTCTTTTTCTTCTACCTCATATAAATAGAGAACAACTCTTGAAGATCAAGTGACGCAAAATTCAAAAAGCAACAACACCTACTCTGTTTTTCATACAAGACTGCAAGCACTGCTTCTGAAGTTATTCTGTCTGTGCTTCTGACTTTTGTTTTCTTAGGAATCAATTGTTAGAGTCTTTACAGTTGTGTTGTATTGTTTTTAAGAGCTATTGATTTTAATATCAATTGCTCAAAACTCAATTATCTTTTGTTTTTGTGTTAGGAAGTCTCTTGTTTAGAACTTGAGCATTACGAAGTCTCTTACTAGTGTGTTTGAGCAATTGTAATCAAAGTGATTATAGTGAAATCCCTTGGAAGTGCAAGGGGACTAGACTACTCTCGGTTTGTGAGAGGAACCAGTATAAAATTGCTTGTCTCGTCTCTCTCTCTCTCTCTTACTCTTTCTGCTTCTGTTTCTGTTTACGTACGTTGCTTGTGTTTGTTTTATCCGCTGGTGCTTCTGATAAGTTTTCTAAACTTAGAAGAAGTTTTTAAATTTACCAAAACACAATTCAACCCCCCCCCCCCCCCCCCTTCTTGTGTTTTTCACACCTTCACAGTACTCTTGGTTTTGATGTCAATTACTTGATTTTTTCTAGCTAGGCAGCAATCATGTATGATTAGAGTTATCATGTCTTGTATCAAACCCGTGCTAAAACGAGTTAGTATTTCTATGCTTAAGGACAAGCAATGTTCAAGTATGGGGAAATTTGACAACATGAACTTATACTTTCTTGGCTTGATTTACTTGAATCTTAATTGAGTTTTATAATACTAAAAGAAAACCTAATTGAAACTAGGTTCATTGTGAAAGCATATTCGGCAATTTTATTGTTACACTGACTCCTCCTGTTTGTTAATGATACAAAAAATATATATACAAAAAAAATCACAAATTATCTTTTGTACATATCATGTGTTTCCATTCAAAAAAAAATATACAAAAAATATATATTCAATTTCAAAACTCACATGTACATTATATCAAAAATACTTTTCAAAAGAAATGATTTTACTTGCAAATTAATACTTGACATCAAAGAAATTTTAGCTATAGCCTGATCTGGGGCAAAGTTGTCTTGAGACGCTCCTAGCTAGGGGCAAGTTACATATGGATTCTGCCAATCAGGGGCAAACAAGTGGAATACTCCGTTTATCAAGGTTGAAATGGTTCAAGGCTTTGCTACACTACAAACATCAGCTAATCAGGGGCATACCCTTTAATGTGTCGAACACTTGGGGCATACAATGTCAAGATCATATCTCCTCGAAAGATCACATATTGTGAAATAATGACAAGATTGTGGTCGTTATTATCATGAACAGAGAAAAGTTTCTACTCTTAGTGCACACTGCTACAGTCAAATCATACAATGCCTAAAAAAAATATAAACAAAAAGAAATACAAAAAAAAAGAGCTCGCTAAGTCAAAAACCTGAAAAGGCGGCTTAGGCAAAAAATGAGCATCCCGGTGGATTGAAAACCTGAAAAGGCGATCCAAGCAAAAGTTAGGGATAAAATAAATATATATACAAAAAAGGCATGATGACTGCAGTATGCTAAATATAAAAGGTCAACAAGTTATGCTCTTCGAGCGTTAAATATAAAAGGTCAACAAGTTATGCTCTTCGAGCGTTAAATGTAAAAGGTGAACTAGTTACGCTCTTCGAGCGATTTCCTCAAAGGTTGTTAAGATGAAGCAAAGAATCCAAAGCAAGGGGCAAGACGTCTCCGTTTTTACAAGTTATTCATGAACAGTAAGCATATCTTCTACAACAGTGTGTCTACAGTTGTCTCAAGGAGGTCTCTTATACAACAGTGAAATCTTAGGTCTGGTATTTTCAACAGAGTTCTAATTTAGTTTATTGATTGATATGGGTTTTCCCTCAGAAATGGACACATCACAGCGAGGTCCATACAGTTATTCTACTTTCAAAAGAGCTTTGATTCACAATATTGACTGATACATGGTTTTCTACCAAGAAAAAGCTACATCTCTAAGAACGGTCGACAATGTTGCTCTTAATACAATCAAGTTGAATACAGATCGCTTTGGTTAGAGCGGTCGTTTCCCCAGAGAAGTTGTTCCTTCCCCAATGAGTTCTCTTACTTCATCTACAACAACATATACACCTTGTTGAAACACTTTGAGTTACAATGCGACATTGGCTTGTCTCTAGTCTTGGTCGTTCTGTCTGTTTTGTCAGCAAATGTTCACAATATACATACGTACATACATACATACATACATACATACATACATACATACATTCAAACAAAACATTTACATCCATAAACATTTACATCATTTATACATTGTTACATCATATACAAATTTCTGTCTCTTTTGCCTTGTTTGTGTCTACAAATAGAGTCGGGATGGGCGTATCACTCTTTCAAATTAGAGTGTCAGTTTAGGCAGAAAAATGTACATTTCTTTTTGCTAAATTCCCCACTAGCCTCTTCTCTTGTGGAAGACAGTTGTTTCAGTTTTTCCTACAACAAAAAGGAAAATTTTCAGTTGAATTCATTCATCAATTGAACACAAAGTCTTATTTCATTATTTCCCTCCGGTTTGTTCCCGGATTAAACATCGATTCAGAGCTACAAATGACAAGTTTGCCAAACAAGAAGTTGATTTTTTGCCAGATACATTCACAGTCTTTCAGGTGGTTTCACCCCCAATGAATCCTATCATGATAGGGTCATATAGATTTTCTACAAATACATACACTTTTACAACTTAACCTGCTGATGTTACTTTTGAAGTATTGAGTAGAGTTACCTTTTGTTAAGGAATTCATATTACCATCTACACATTGCTGTCGAACAACCGGCAGTCGGTAATATGTAGACGTTGTCTTTCTTCTACAATCAGTCTCTTTGTAAGACGATGGACAATGGTCTTCTTTCCTTGAAGCCATGCTACCCCACCTACACATTGCTGTCGAACAACCGACAGTGGGTAACATGCAGACGTTATCATTGTTCTACAATCCGTCTTTTTGAAAGGCGGTGGATAACGCTCTGGCTTCTCCAGTATATTGCCGATCTACACATTGCTGTCGAACAACCGTCAGTAGGCAATATACACCTGTGTCATTTATGTTGCCAATCTACACATCGCTGTCGAACAACCGATAGTAGGCAATATATATTTATGACAGTTATGTTGCCGATCTACACATCGCTGTCGAACATCCGACAGTAGGCAACATACATTCATGTTTGAGATACTACCAATTCACATATTGTCGTCGGGACATACGACGGTAAATAGTTTATTCCCCAGTGTTTTACTTTGTTCCCCAGTGGAGTTTGTTCTCCTAAATAGATTTGAGATACACTTGTTGTTCTTTTCCAGTCGAGCCGTGTCTGTTCTTCCCCTGTGGGGTTTCACACATTTTCTCTTGTTTGTCTTCCCACAATGACATTCTTACAAAAATTCAAAAACGGGTCAGCATTTTGCATATACATTTGCATCATAAGCATCATTAGAGGATTTTAGGTCCAAAAATGGTGCATATCGTATATTTAAGTCTCTTCAATCCCGTTCAGACAAAGATTTTAATCTTCATCTTTCCGGTTGAAGAAACTTAAATAGGGGCAGCTGTTGTACCCCAATTTTGGACCTAAAATCTGCTTTTTTTTATTTTCTTATATTAAGATACCAAAAATATCTGTTGTATAAAAATATCATCACATCCATTCATTTTTTATCCGTTGTTTTATTAGCGCTCGTTTTCCGTCTGAAATATGATTTTTGTCGCATTTATGTTGTCGTCATTTTAACTCGAACTATTTACTATTTTTAGTCATTGTCATTATTTTCTTTATTTTATTATTGTTATCATTTTTACTAAAATCTTTCTTTTTTCCTTTTAATACCATTAATCTATTTACTCTATTATCTTATTATTAATCATTATTTCACCAATCATTTTACTATCTCCTTTTTATTTCATCATCACTATTATCATTTAGCATTATTATTATTAATACTTTTTTTTATTACTATTATTATTACTACATTGTTATTATTATTACTATTATTATTACTATCCACTATTATTATTATTATCCAAAAAAACAGAAAAAAACAGTTTTTAATTCCTTTTTTTATTCTTTTAATTTCGGTCACAAACATAATAACACCAAAAAAAAGATTTGAAAGAAAAGGATCCAATGTTATTTTGATTTTTGTCCAGCACGTGAAAATGACTTTTTTTTTGTATCTTTCCCATTCCAATTCATTCTTCTCTAACCGAACACTGAACCAACAAAGTTTTT